>JARLTB010000042.1:3060000-3505000 GCA_030141615.1 Unio pictorum | reverse complement strand
AAAGCGAAGAGAATGATTTTATTTTTCAAAGCTGAAATATTCATATCGTAGACATGCATATGTGATGATTTCACTACTCTTATTTTTTGTATCCTAAGACAGTCTTATTTAAACAATCTTAATTCGTCCAAAAGCATTATTATTATTTATTTACGTTTGGGAATTATGGCTTCAGTTAATTGCTTTCGACGCTACATTCTTTCATGGTTTCATTTTATGCTCTTAAGTTCATTCTTTCTTTCTTGGTTGTAGACTCTTAAGTTAGTTATTAGACTGAATTCAAATTTGCACTAACAACACCAAAAAGAACACAAATTCATTGCGGGTAGCAGTATCTTCTTTACAGTTTAATTTCGTTATTAATTACAAAAGCGTTTAACATAAAAATAAAAGCAAAG
The DNA here is from genome assembly GCA_030141615.1 of Unio pictorum. Classification (NCBI taxonomy): domain Eukaryota; kingdom Metazoa; phylum Mollusca; class Bivalvia; order Unionida; family Unionidae; genus Unio; species Unio pictorum. The sequence goes on along the minus strand of JARLTB010000042.1, from coordinate 3,504,602 downwards.
AAGGGTGTGCAAAATCGCGTGTTTTGAGACTGAGATTAAATAAGCGTGTAGAATAAAGATTGCAATTTTTTTAGTCAATGTGATTGGGTATTTCTGGGTATTTTGTGGAATCAACTGGAACTCTAATGTCGTATCTTTATTATTCAGTATTCGATAAGCTTAATTTTTTAAAACTCTAATTGGAAACTAAAGTCCTAAACAAGAAATCAATCTCGATAACAACCTGCACTGACCGTGTGTTAAGGTTTGAAATCAAACTAGAAATTTTTTATTTTAATTATTGGAATGCATCGGAGACAAGCACCATTTCTGTTTCGTTTGGCTAAGTCCGCTTTCAAGGTATTTTGCCCAGTGTCTTTAGTAAGTGTTTATTGGGCATTTATAGCAAAATGTCGTGTCTACTGACACACAAAGCACACTATCCTGTTTAGTTAATGAAGTCAAATACTCTTTAATTGAAGTCACGCGTGCTAACCACTCAGTTACCTGGCCTAATTGCGACCCCGATTGGTCTTAAGTTCTATCCGTTACGGATCACAGCTATCTGACCTCTGTCTGCATGGGTTCGAGTCTCAGATTCGGCCAATGTGGGTGTGTGAGAAAGTCTGTCAGTAGCTTCTCGTGGGTTGGTGGTTCTTTCCAGAGGTTTTCCCGGGTTCTTCCTCCACCGATTATACTGACCGAGATGTATGGCCTATCGTGTGCTATAAAATGGCGTTAAATCCTACAACAAGAATCTCGCTGAATTACTCTCATTATATGGGTTTATTTGAATCACATCTTCTGAACACCTACAGACATTGCTAATGTATATACTCACTTATAAGACGATTCCAACTGCAAATTACACAGAACAGATCTGCTGTAGCATATTGGGCCGACAGATCTGCTGTATCATATTGGGCCAACAGATCTGCTGTAGCATATTGGGCCGACAGATCTGCTGTAGCATATTGGGCCGACAGATCGGGTGGCATGCATTTGTTATGAGTACTGAGTAGACCAATCAACAAAGACACTGGGTCTACGTATTTTGTAGGAGACCTCTATTTAAAAGCGTGCATAGACTGTTTTGCCAGCATGTGCATTGTTACGTCTGCAGGATCTGCATATTTCATGAAGACAAAATGATTATAATTATATAAAGCTTTCATTATAAATCTTGTTTTATATTTCTAATAAAATTTAATTTTATACTTCTCAGTATAACACGTGATTTTTCAGACATAAATGTTTAAGCTGTCCATTTTTCGTAAACGCAAGATTTTTGATAAAACAATCTTTATAAGTAATGTTTAATTTCTCTTGATCCATTCAAGTTATTATGTTATACAGTAAAGTAACTTTAACTCCTCGTAAAAGTGGGTTACCTCTCTTGGAGAGGACAAATGTTATCCACAAAGATGTAAATTTGGAGGTAAAAAGATTAATGGTGAATACCGTTACACTTTGATAATTGCACCACACTCAGTTTAGACTGCATTTTCTGCGGCAACCTGGCTACAATGGCTTTAGTGCAGAACGGGAAGACTTTACCAATTAAGTTGGAGGAAAGGATAGAAATCTTTACTTGCAGAGGCAGAGGATATGAATGATGATGCTTCAAGTATTACGCGTATTACGTCATACTTATCGATAACGTCAAATGAAGCGCCTTTGAGTCGCCTAATAGTCAAGTTAGTTTCCTATTGTTTTTGCTTGGATTTAAGATTGGACACAGTCATCATGCTCGTGAATTCATGCGTAAAGACGATGCACTAAAGTGTTAGAAGTCCTTGGGGTAACAACAGCCTTCTGGCCGTAATATATTCTGAAAGAGCACGAGCTGCAAGGAGCGTCGTGCATTCGCACAAAAATGACATCATTTCCATTATTGCCCATCTGGAAACTTATTCCTGAACTGCAGTGATTGTTGCTTCGTATGCTTCTAGAACAGACATTTCGAACTTTTATTTAATGGTAGAAAATGGTTATACATGGTCTCGCGAAATAGTTGTCAGCTTAAGTTTTATGCAGAAATGAAGTATGGACTTGTCAATGCAGAGGCCATATTCAATAACAATGATGCCTCAGTACTCCTATCCATTTTAAGTCAATGTAATTTGAAATATAAGTGTTATTTGTTGATTTGTTTGTAAAATATAATTCATTGTTTTCTACAGTTAATATAATCTATCAGCAATAAGGTGCAATGAGAATATTTTGGGATTTGTAAGGATGATATCAAGAATATCCTTAGCAGCTGAGACCTTGTTGTGCGTGCGGCATATTGCCAGTTCTTGGTCGATAGATTATAAAAAAAAATAATTAATATATAAAATCCAACTTGTTCTACTAATTAGCATCAAAAACAAATCTTACGGTAATTCATTTGCACCGTCGGAAGATAAAAAGCCTTAAGCATTTAGTTATCCTGGTATATTTCAAGACATTGGCGTTGTGTGTGTGTGTGTGTGTATATATATATATATATATATATATATATATATATATATATATATATATATATATATATATATATATATATATATATATATATATATTCTTCAAAATTACTTTAGATCGGGACCGGTACTATTTGCATTAAATGCATCAACTCGATTTTTCATATTAAAATACCGATTTAATGTCCTTTCAAGAACCAAGATTGTTTTGCTGTCCAACGAATGAATCTTGTTCAAACAGAGACGAATCATATAGAGTAAAAAGCAACGTCGGTTCAGTATGAAATATTCTTTATGCGAAGGTCATATTTACCTCGAAAGAAAAGGAAAAAAATGTCATTATTATTAGAACATTACAACCCCAGCTAATGGTTAAGTACGATAGGCAAAAGAACACCTTAAATAACACATTGCTGTTTCTTGTGGGTGGTTGTATTTCGAATTAAGTTTTTTTTAGTATTTGAATACTAAAGATAGCAATATATTATTTCCGAAAATAAAATAGGACACCAAACTGAGCATCAATGGCATTGGTATATTTGTATAATTGATTTTTACATAACAAATGTCAACCGATACCCGCGCGCAATATACTCATCGTTACTATTAAAATCTATTTTAGTTTTACAGAACTCCAGGTCGTATGTTTTCATTGTAAATATATTTCATTTTTATTGCCTATTTTAAAGATTTCTTCTCATGAAAAAAAAATATTTGCAAAGGGTAAATCTGTTAGTCACCGATTATTTTTCGCACACATCATGCATTTGAAGTTTTAGTGTATACATTTTCTAACCGAGCTTTTATTTTCCTTTGTTATTTTTTAAAATCTGTTCCATTTTGTGAGGATGCAAATTTCTGTCGATCTATGAAGAGCACATTAATTTGGGCTAGAGAACAATTAATTAGATTTATGGGGACAGGTACTTGTTAAATCCATTTACTGCAATGATTTTTAATGTTTGGTCTGGAATGAAAGTGATTTTCAATTAAGCCTTCGTTTATTTAACCGCTTCAGACAAGACTAGCAGGAAAGGTTAAGTTCGATTTTATATCGAAACTGTCAGAATTAATATTTCTAGAACGGTTGTTTGGAAATCTAGAAGTCAGGCTGACCGCAAATTTTTTTAGCGCCTTGTTATAAAAGGCGGTACATATATTTAACCCTAATTGGTTACGCTAAATATGTAGCGTGTTTCCCCACACGAAATTTCCTTAGTATTATATAAGACCCATCGAAATATCTAATGAGTCTACATTTTTCCTGCAAGAGTGAAAGTATAGAAGACTCCGAGAGTAAATTTAAAAGAAATTCTCTCGTAAAACATTTCTCAAAGGGACAGAATGTCTGGAAAGCACGCAGGGTAGAAGCGAGCAACGCTTGAACGCACAAGGGTAGATAGCTCCACTAACATACCTACTTTACCAAGTATCTACGTATCTACGCTCTGTTGTATCCACTAGAGTATCGACGTACCTACCTATCCAAGTATCCACGTACCTAAATTCGTAGTATCCACCTACCCACACAAAGTGTGAGGTCTGAAAGAGAGACGAGACAGTAGAGAGGTTAGAGAAAGACAAATCGCAGAAGGACCGAGAGGAACAACCACAGTGAAGTTTGTGTGAACCGGAAATAAACAGCTAATGGAGTTGTACAAGACAATGATTTCGACTGTTCACTCGATTCTATGATGAACCAATCCTATCATTTAAAACATATCGGCTATTCATATAAATATATTTGTGTGTGAAATTAGGTGAAAGATTTATTAAAAAAAAGAAGTTCATCTTCCTAATGTAATGTATTATCACAGTTGTTTATGTAACTGATTAAATTGTAATTTTTGCAAGCTCGTCTCAATCTGTTCTATATATCTGCTCAGATTTCTATTTATTCCACCTATAAGTTCCACACTTATATTTACATTTACTCGATCCGGGCAAGATAAACGGTCGGTGTTAAACGTTTGTGCTTTTAGCTAAATACAATCATATTCATTAGTACAGTGTCCTTGTAAACATTGTACTTTTTGTCAGTGACCGTTACTTATCACCGCATTATTTTACAAGGATTAATGTATTCCTTCAATTATAAGTGTCCGTCCTATAAATGAACGTATCCTACCTACACAAAGAGTACGTCAAGGTACAATCGTTTACTGAGCGTTCTAGTGATACAGTTATACGGATCAAGCTTATCAATATGTTTTAAGTCGATAGATTATAATGTGTCTTCACTCCATATAATGTTCGTCGTCGTCGTCGTCATCATCATCATCATCATCATCATCATCATCATCATCATCATCATCATCATCATCATCATGACCTAGTGTAGTCATCGAGGAGCTGCTGAGCATCTGATCAGTTCCCTCCACTTGTATCGATCATGTGCCAATGCCTGTGTCTCCGCAGAACTTTTCCTGGTCCATTCTGTGATGTTGTCAGTCCACCTTTTTCTTTGTCTACCTCTCCTTCTGCCATCCTTGACGTTGCCCTGCAGGACTTCTGCGGATAGACTGCTGGCTCTAGTGACATGGCCATACCATTTCACCTTTCTCCTTTTGATGGTGTTGGGTAGGTCTTCATATTGACATACTTTGCGCCTGATGGTGTTACGCACTTTTCATTTGCAATGTTTTCCATATAAGAGATGAAAATGATGCATATGAATGATGATAAAATTGAGGCCATATGATCACGATACAAAGACTTACTCATTCACAACCTTTACCTAAATATAAATATCAATAACACTAACATTAAATTCAGTCAGTACGAAACCTAGGTCTTCCTCAGGACAGTACACTCACATTGCACCAACATGTCATGAACATATTCAAGGCTGCAAATCTTGAGCTGAGATGCATCAGCTCCATTCGCAAATATCTTTCAGTCGATGCCACTAAATCACATATGTGTTCATTAGTACTTTCAAGACTGGATTACTGTAACTCAGTTATTTCTGGTTCATCTTAATATCTACTTCAGAAACTTCAAAAAGTTCAAAACACAGCTGCTAGGATCTTCCTTAGAGTACCACGATCAGAGCACACCTCCCGCTGCTCTGTATCATACAATGGCTTTCCATTCAATCCAGAATAAAACATAATGTTTTTTCTCTGTGCTACGTTTCACTGACGGACTTCAGTTCAACATACATATCTGGCCTCACCAGTGTGTACACACCAGCAAGATACGTACGCTTCTCTTCTGATAATCGTATACTCACTATTCCCACTATGAAAACGATGTCATCTGGATAATGTTTTTTTGCAAACCAGGGCCGAGCAACGTGAAATAAATTGCCCATTGAAATTTGACATGATGATCACTTTCAAGAGTGCAGTTAAAACTCACCTTTCTCGACTGCAAGAACAAATTAAAAGATCTAATAACGTTTCCTACCTTAAATATTTTCAGCATTGTTATGTTTTCTAATTTTATGGTGTTTTGTTGTTTTGGTAGTAATTTCATTATTGATGTTGTAAAACGCTTGGATCTTCTAAAGATTAGACGCTATACAAAGTCATCATTATCTTGCTGGTGTGTACACACACACACCTTTTGGCGCATACATGTATATGTATGCATGCATGCATGTAAGTACGTACGTACATCTGTCTGTCTGTCTGTATATTGTTACATATATCCGATTTTATATTATATATATATAATTGTTTGGTCAGTTTTAAATACTTTTTAGTTTTCATTAGATGCTAATGTAATGTAAATTTATTCACTAGAGATATTGGTTTATTTCTTCAGAAAATCGATTGACCTGAAGTTTCTTTGGTAAACAAGTATTGTTGACCGAGAGATCTTGACCTTGATTCAAGGTTAGTGCCAACCACGTAAACAGGTTTTGTTGTCATTGTAAACTGATTGGTTGTTGTCGAGATCAAGATGGGACTAGTAAAGAAGTAAACATCTTTATTCTTAAATTAACAATGATTGGTTATCGTCAGGGTCATATTAAGAGTACGTGATATAAACGATCACTTGACTCCTGTCCCCTTTGTGGTTTGGCAATTTGGGGATTTTTCGAAACTGCGTATTATAATACGTTACTGTCTTTTTAAGGTTAAATAAATTTATTTATGGGCTTTTAATCTTACGTTAAGTCTTTTTCTTTTGTTGTAGAAGGGTTTTAAATCCATGTTAAGTTTTCTTCAATTCTGTTGGATTTTAAAGGCTTCATTCGTATATCGGGAAATATCTGATGTGCTCACACACAGTTTATCAATTTGTGTCGGATTTCCAATACCTGATCGTTAAATCTTGTGATTCTACAAGGAACTGTCGATAAACATAGCACCAACCACACCATACGTCATCGTCTTCTATCTTCGATGTTCCAATAGGACTCGAACTTGAATCTATTAGAACATTTCAGTACTTGCATGTCTGTGTCTGAGTGTCCGTGCCTCCGTTCTTCCGTCTCCACCCGTCCGCGCCTCCGTCTACAGTCCCCAAAACACACTTGGTTTACGAAAACCAGAAATTAGCCCATAGCTAAAAGATTACATGTATGGAGTTACACTCTTCGTCACCAGAACACTTGGCTACCAGTCACATGATATGGTCGACTTCACAGTTTGCTCTGCAGCTGATACCACGTCGACTCCGATCACTCTGATTACCAGTCATTCTGGTCACTCTGTTGTCTCTGGTCATTTTGTTCGGATCTACAGCTGAATATGTCCGTAAAATCGACCGTTCACTGACAAGACATTCCGCAATGTATGTATGTATGTATGTATGTATGTATGTATGTATGTATGTATGTATGTATGTATGTATGTATGTATGTATGTATGTATGTATGTATGTAGTAGTTGCTGTTGTTGTTGTAGGGTTTAACGCCATTTTTCAGAACAGGATAGGCTTTACATGGCGGCCAGTATTAATAGTGGAGGAAGAACCCAGGAAAACCCCGGAAAGAACCACCGACCCACGAGAAGCTATCGCGAGATTTCTTACATACCCACATTAGCCAAGCCTGAGACTCGAACCTAAGCAGACCGAGGTGACATGGCAGTGATCCGTAACGGCGAGCGCTTTAGACCACTCGGCCACTCGGGGCCCACTGTATGTATGTATGTATGTATGTATGTATGTATGTATGTATGTATGTATGTATGTATGTATGTGTGTGTGTGTGTGTGTGTGTGTGTGTGTGTGTGTGTGTGTGTGCGTGCGTGCGTGCGTGCGTGCGTGCGTGCGTGCGTGCGTGCACGGACGGACGGACGGATGGATGGATGGATGGATGGATGGATTTTTGTATGTATAATGGCTACGCAATGCCAATTAATATATTTTTAAATTAGGAATATAAAATAACGATTTCACAAAGACCCCATCAACAGATAAAAAGCTTTAAAAAGACAAATCTCGTGTAAACCTGTAGTACTACAATATAAATTATGAAGATGTTAAGATTCTGTGAATGGCATGTAAAATAAAAGAGACAGTAAAAAATATTATTCGATTTTAAGACGAGTAAACCTGAATACCAACGAAAATCCTGATCTACCGTAGCATAACGCTTCTTCAATAAGAGTCTATGTTGTTTCTTCTATTGATTACACCTAACAAACATCACAGACCGTTGTCTCTCGCATCTGGTCGGGCTTAAATTGCATGGTATCGATCATATGAGTTGTTCCAGATCATAAAGGCAACTGCAATCCTCAGCGCATGTAGAAGCAAAGTCCAAGTAATTCCTTTCCCACCCCCAGTTTGAGAAGTGGCAGAAGTTTCAGAATGAGTGGAGTACTAAGAAGTGTGCGAGGGGGTCTGTTCGCCCCGGGTGACAGCAAGAAGGGGAATGTGTTCCATCGGGAGAATTTAAATACTAGCACAAGTTTTTAAACCAAATGAAAAAGTCGCCAAAGTAAAAAAAATTCTTTCCAATTTTCTTATTAAAGCACAGCACTATTAAAAATCTAGTTGCAAACATACTATTTTTCTTTGTGGTAACATTTTAAAATTATTTGTGGGGGTGCCAAAGGAAGGATCCGGCCCGGGTGTCAACCACTTTAGGCACGCCCCTGTTCAGAATTGTTCTTTCCGTTAGCTTTTTTTTCTTCTAAAATGTTTGAGTCAATATATTTGAGATTTCTGATAAAATCGCGATCATTATATATGATGTTTTTCAGTGTTAAGCATATATAAATTTATTGGTTCCATTTATTTTCGGCATCATATTCCATACTTATGTAATAGCAAGAGTTCAACATCGAGAGATGGAATCTTCATGTAATCCTTTTGTGCTCTCTAATCGCACAGTGTACGGTATTAAATCCCAGTTTCACATGTTGGAATGACATTTTTGAATTTTAGGATATATTACATTCTCTCTGGGGCATCGTTTTAAGCATTATCAAACCATGGTTTGCTGACACATTTAGGAATCACAAAAATTTTAATATTTTATTCCCAACAACACCTTGGATCATCCTTGAAAGAAGGGTTTTGGATCCGCTTCATTGCCGAAATGATCTACTGTCTAGTTTGACCGGCAGAGGGACTGAAACGTTTCCCAATCTGCCTTGTTTCATTTCCATCTTTCTACAAGTTATTGAGTCTTGGGAGTATTAAGTTTTAAGTATATTGGAACGTTGTCACTACCACATTGGTTGCCACCAGCGTCCAGAGAGAAATGAAGTACAAGAGATGGATCATATATGTTCAGATCAAAGGACGAGTAAATTATATACATAAAGAGCAATGGCATGTGGCAGTGCCTTGTGGGACCTTTAGCACAATTAGGGCTACTGTATGACGTGTTAACCCTATCCTATATCTATGCATATACACCATTCATCATGCATCATTATTTCTATTCCTTTAATTTCATTGATTTCCTAATCTACTTGCAAGCATAATATTTTTCTTGTGATAACATTTTAAAGTTATTTGTGGAGGTGCCAAAGGAAGGATGCGGCCCGGGTGTCAACTACTTTATCAATAATAATCTTGAAATCATGAAAACTGAGTCGCACAGTGGTACAGTGTTAAAAGCGTCACCGAACCGAGGAAGTACATTATTTGCGACTAGTTTATCGTCCTTTGTTTGTTTCTATTTTACATAATTGTTTCAAAATACGTCCATCAAAATTTGAATAGAGATAATTATAGTACAAAAATTATAAATATATTCACTCAATGAAATGATTTGTTTACAGTGATTAACATATTTTTCTGATATCTGCTATATGTCGGTTTCAAAATTTGAATATATGTTACAGAAACATTTTTAGCAGATATTGTTGGCAGCCTCAGCTCGTATTTAAGATACTGGCAGAGCAAATAAAGCAGCCAAGCTACATTGAAGATACTCTTTTATGGAAGATTCCACATACTGATTTCAAATATTATTTTGGTCGTCGTCTTTGATATATTTGGGTAAAAAAATATGTGAAATGAAACCTCCGCAAAAAATCTTCGTGGCATCAAACCCATCATGGAAGCGAGGCTTCATTATATATAAATTGCAGAGAAGAAGTGATATCGAAATGTGCCAGTTGTGTATAGTACACACCTAGGTGATTAATGGATATCTCCTGATGCTTGAACCTCAACAGGAGTGCGTACTTGATATGTTAACGTAGAACAGAAAGTGCATACCTCCTGATGCTTGAACCTCGACAGGAGTGCGTACTTGATATGTTAACGTAGAACAGAAAGTGCATACCTCCTGATGCTTGAACCTCGACAGGAGTGCGTACTTGATATGTTAACGTAGAACAGAAAGTGCATACCTCCTGATGCTTGAACCTCGACAGGAGTGCGTACTTGATATGTTAACGTAGAACAGAAAGTGCATACCTCCTGATGCTTGAACCTCGACAGGAGTGCGTACTTGATATGTTAACGTAGAACAGAAAGTGCATACCTCCTGATGTTTGAACCTCGACAGGAGTGCGTACTTGATATGTTAACGTAGAACAGAAAGTGCATACCTCCTGATGCTTGAACCTCGACCAGAGTATTTACCTTGCCAATGCCCCCTAACAGGGTATACATTTCTGTTGAGAGTATCAAAATTCTATGCCGGGAGATAGGAGCTCTGCGACAATGTACAATGCGAAGAGAGACAGTCTTGGGATTCTTGAGGGAATGCGACTTATAAAATAAATTTTGACCGTATATTCTACGGATTTCGTATCTGTTAGTGCCTTTACCTTTTATTTATATACCCTTAAAGAATTTTAACATCATACCATTTTTTTTTGTGTTACAATATCTTTAAATTTATTTGGATTTTTTAAAATGTTTCTATAGTTGTTTTGTTGTTCGTTTTATCCATTCTTCACATTTTTAGAACATAACCTTCGATCGACTCCATATATTAACTATTGTGCTGATGTGCCCCCCCCCCACACATACATACATACATACATACATACATACATACATACATACATACATACATACATACATACATACATACATACATACATACATACATACATACATACAGCGATTATATCATTATTTTAGAGAGGAATATGACAGACAATACGTTATTTCTAAATCTGATCAAACAAATGCACGCATATAACACGAGTTATTCTGTATTGTATTTTATTATAATGAACTAAGTGAGTTTATTACAATGAACTAAGTGAGTTTATTACAATGAACTAAGTGAGTTTATTACAATGAACTATGTGAGTTTATTACAATGAACTATGTGAGTTTATTACAATGAACTATGTGAGTTTATTTAGTTGCTCGCTTTAAGACACACGGTACTAATTGTATTGAAAAATCGGAACCAGCCTGGAAATGGGTGAACATTAAATAGAGTATATATGGGTTTTGATCGCCAGGTTTGATTGATAATGAAAATGATTTTGTAGAAAGAAAAAAAAAGAATCTTTTGAGAGTTTATCCTAGTTGTAACTAAAAGAAATAGACATTTTTTTCTTGATGGAATTTCAGTTCTTTAACAATCTTTAGCTTAGAATATTCATTACTGAAATTAGCACCTGACTCTGGTGCGTAATTGAAAGCACATGTTTCAAACACATGTAGTTCCATAAATTGTCGCGGCTCATATGCTTTTCTTTACACAGAAGCTCTCATCCCGGTTTCATCTATACTGATAAATATAGGTTTGATCATGAACACTCAGAAATTTAAAGTTTTTGAATTTAATATCATGATGGCTGCATGGGTTTATTTTGGCAACTGTATTAATACCGTGAATTCCTTAGGTGTACAGGTACTGAACGTTGGATAGCAGCAAAACTTGTTGTAAATCATGCGATATCGATGCTGCAAAGAACAGCGTCAGCTCTGAAGGTGTAACACTAAGATTAATTGAAAATTGATTATATAGCATTTTACGTTGATTTATATTGCGCTCAGTGAAGATGGCAATGATAGTTGATCAAATCGGATTGAAATAATTTTGATTGGGATTCTTTCTTTCAATTATGTGAATACAAGTCTATTGAACCGCTGTGTAGAGTTTTAGTCCCATAGTGACAATGCTATTTCATTTAGCAACACTTTCTTAAAGAACTGGGCACTTTTAAGTTTTGGAGGTCTTAAAGATAAGTCAGAATTACTTATACTCTTTTGGGTCTAATTTGTTGATGGTCCTATCGTACTGAATTATAGCAGGAAATAATGCACTTTACATTCAAATTTCAAATACTTCGCGCAGTAATAGGTTATTTTGTTGGCAAACAATTCACAATAGTGAATAGATTTATTGAAATGATAGTGTCAAACTGATTAGAACTTGTTGTAGAATTTCTCATATCAAGGTTGATTTAAAGTCTTTTGAAGAAATCATCATGCAAACGAGATCGTAAAATCTTGTATAAATGGAATATGAAAGATTTCCGAAGCCTCAGAGATGCAATTTTGTGAAGAATTATGGAACTGTATTCGCAATTATTAAGTACACAACAATGTATACGTGTTTTGTTCTGAGTCGGAGGAAAGAATGAGTTTATATGGCGTAAAGATGCGTCGAGGCCGTCAGACCGATTCGTATTCATACGCCATGTCAAACGAGCTCTTTTTCCCAAATGACTACAAATCATCAATGCGGTTTTGAATTCATTATATGCCCCAACAACCTTTAAGCTTTCTAAATATATTTCGCTTTCCTGTATGAATGAAATTTAAAATAAATTGATTTATATAAATTTGATTCACTGCGTCTACAATCAGACGTCAAATAAGGTAATTAAGTTGTTTGAACCTTAGTTTGTGATACATACATACAGAATGACCAGCTGTATCGAACGCTAGATGAAGCTTATAAGATTAAATTGATATGTGATAAATCAGTATAATGATGCACTATAACAACAATAATGTTTTACAGAAAAAGAATATAAATATGACGTTAGTCACGTTCTTAGCAAGAAGCTCTCTCTCTCTCTCTCTCTCTCTCTCTCTCTCTCTCTCTCTCTCTCTCTCTCTCTCATCTTTCATTTAATTTGTCTTTTGATTTTCTTGGGATAATAAGACATCTTATATTGATTTTTCAGTCGATGCAGACAGCGTTTTCCTTCCTTTCTCTATGCACGACTGTGGTTGTGTGTTTATCCACACAGGACACCATCACGTGACTGCATACAACACAAGAGAGGTGCCAACAAAGGAAATTGACTTGGCTCGTTCTTATTAAAAAAGATCAAAAAGTAGATGCTTAACGAAAGTCAGGTTTCTCGCCTGATCGCTTTTTGATGTCATTCATTTCAAGATCAGTCATTTTAATGCCAGACCATGCCAATAGGAATGTAAAATAAGCTACATTCGCTAATCTGTCTTAAATTCAAAGTTACAATTCTTTAGATTTAGATTTAACTCACTGGAGTGAAGTCAGATTTATGAAAATATTTGTCTTTATGTTTTTTCTGTCCCAAGGCTTATGTGTATGTCACAGCCATTTAAATGGAAACGCTTATATATGCATTTTAAATACGATATTTCTTTCAATAATTGGGAATTACATAATTCTTCGTAAAGTGTATTGAACACAGGATGGTCAATGGCTTCGAGCGACATGAAGGGTAAACCTTCAACGAAAGAACAGTGTATATCAGACCATATAAAGATTCATTTTAGGATTCTTTACGGGATAATTTCGTGTTTGGTTATGATTCTTCTATTTGGAGCGTGGGTATGTTTCAGAGAAATTAGTATTCTGAGATTTGAAGTGATGCAGTTATCACAGTGGACGTCTCTACATCAAGTGGAATATTACAAATATTTTAATCTCTCAAGCCAAGATATTATTTCTGGTGTGTCATACATGGAGCAAGAGAATAAAACAAGGACCAAAAGAGCTGTTCGTAGGAATCGAGGATATCATGCAGAAACGGATGGGGATATGCTGACCTTAATAGAAAGTACATCGGTAAGTAAATTTTTGTATTCGTGTTCAACCGCATTTAATATTGAACTTGTAACTTGTCTATAACGGTAGATACACAAAAGCTTCGGTAAAAACAGATTCCGGAGGATTCTGCACCGTTACAACTGTGTGCATATAGTTTGGAGGGCACTACACTTATCTTCAATTGCTTTAAAAAACGCATATACAATTAACAATATGACGTAATATATTTATATCTCATATATGTATAAATTTATATCTCATATATGTATAAATTTATATCTCATATATGTATAAATTTCAGGTTATTTATTGAATAGATTTATTCATAAAGGAAATGACTAAGACGTAAAAGGATTGGCCAAAAGTTCTATATGATTATATGATAATGTTTGAAACAAGACAACCTGGTTGGATTTGGGATTTACAACATAATACTTTTGATGGGAGTACAAATACAATGTTTAATGATGAATGACTTGAATTATAAAAGAATTATGATTAATACGTGCGTGTATAAGATCCAAATATTGGACTGATTAACATAATCCGCACAAACCTAATAAGGCAGCGAATGAAAATACAAATAAATGATATTGCACAGTACAAGGGCAAAGGTTAATGGTTCACAGCAATTTCACACGACGAAAATAATGATGTGTTTTACTTAAATGGTAAAAATGAATTCACTCAAATAGTGAAAAATGAGGAAGTTTACTTAAATAGTAAAATAATGAAAACAGAGGGACAAATATCGTACAAAATATCATTACAATTCCAAAACAGTGGGTATTACAAAGCCCAAAATTAGCCTTCGGCATAAAGATTACATATATGGAGTTACACACTCCATCACCAGCACACTTGGCTACCAGTCACACTCGTCTCTCAAGCAGTTGGTATTCCAGTTTGGTCAATCAAGCAATCATCATCATCATCATCATCATCATCATCATCATCATCATCATCATCATCATCATCATCATCATCATCATCAGTCTCTTGACCTAGTGTAGTCGTTGAGGCACTGTGCTGCTGAACATCTGACGAGTTCTCTCCACTGGTCTCAATCATGTGCCAATGCCTGTGTCTCTGCAAAACTTTTCCTGGTCCATTCTGTGATGTTATCACTCCACTTTTTTCTTTGTCTACTTCTCCTTCTTCTACCACCTTGGACACTACCCTGCAGTACTGTTGTGGATGGACTATTGGCTCTAGTGACATGGCCATACCATTTTAGCTTTCTCTTTTTGATGGTGGTGAGGAGGTCCTGATAATGACCTACTTTGTGCCTGGTGGTGTTACGCACTTCTTCATTTGTGATGTGGTCTATGTAAGAGTTGCCAAAGATGGTTCTGTAGTATCTCATTTCAAGTGCCTGGATTCTTCGTTGTAATTCTGATGCCAGGATACAGGCCTCACATGAATACAGAAAGATTGAGATGACTAGTGCTCTCAGAAGTCTAATGTTTGTTTTCAGACAGATATTCTTGTTTCTCCAGATTGGTTTTAGGTTTGGCATAACTGCCGTTGTTTGTGCTGCTCTTGACAAAATGTCTGCTATTGATCCTTCTCTGGTGATTATGGAACCAAGATATTTGAATTGGCCCACTGTTTCCAGTCCATGTCCTCTGACTTTAATTTTGGTTAAGATTTATTTGCCACTATTTGTCAGCACCTTTTTGTCTTCTCGGCATTTATCTCCATGTCAAATCTGGAAGGAGTTTCATCCAAGTTCTTCACTAAGGTGGCTAGCTCATCTTCACTGCCTGCCAGCCCGTCAATATCGTCTGCAAAGTGGAGGTTGGTGATGTTACGCGCTCCAATGCTGACTGTCCTACAGTGGTTTTCCAGGACTTCGCTCACGATGCACTCTAAGTGGATGTTCAAAAGCGTGGGTGACAGGAGACAGCCTTGCATTACTCCAACTGTTGTCTTGAACCAGTCCTCTACAGAACCTTGAGCAGCCACTGAACTGGTAGCCTTGGTCAACTTTTGACCCATGTTGTACGTCTTCGTTGTGGCCCACAAAGTCCCATGCTACACTCTGTCAAAAGCCTTTTTGAAATCTATGAACACACGATAGATGTCTTGTTCATGTTGTGAGTACTTTTCACACAGAATCATAAGATCAATTATTTGTTCTGTCGTGCTTCTTCCACTCCGGAACCCTGCCTGTTCTTCAACGATTATTTCTTCTGCTTGTGGGTTCATTCTGTTCAAGACGGTCTTCAGCATCACCTTACTAGCATGGCTGATCAAACTGATAGTTTTGTAATTTTGGCATAGCTGGAGATTGCCTTTTTTGGAGAGTGTTATAATCAGTGACTCGGTCCACTGTTGGCCATTCGCCTGTCTGCCAGATCTTGTTGCAGATTTGTATTAGTAGCTCTATCATTGATTCCCACGATTCTTGATAAGATCAGCTGGGATGTTGTCTACTCCAGCTGCCTTCCCATTCTTCAGTGATCTTATTGCTGACTCCACCTCTTCTTTGAGAATGGGAAAATCATCATCATTTGTGGTGTTTGCGACTTCAAGCATCTCTGGGTCTCCTGTGGATGAATGGTTGTTGAGTTCTTTACAATACTCAGTCCATTTTTGTGCATTGTCACATGCTTCTGTGAGGAATTTTCCATTTTCGTATTGAATGATACTGATTCTTGGTTGCTTCTGTCTGGTGAATTCTTTCACAATTTTGAATGCCTTTTTGCTGTTTTTATTTATCAGACTGCTCTTTATTTCTGTGCACTTTTGTCCAATCCAATCTTTTAATGCTTTCTTCAAGATTTATTTCCTGATATTCTTGTTTATTTCTTGATAATCTACTGCCCCTGTAGTGTGTCTGGTGATTTTGAGGTCTCTTATGGGCATCACACAGATTCAGAATCTCTTATGTAACCCAGGATTTGTTTTTTGGGCGATGGTGGCCAATGATGTCCTTCGCAGCTGTTGTCATGACTATGTTGAATGTGTCTGTCATCACTTCAACATCAGCATCCATAACAAGGAGTGGAGCAAATTTTCCTGCAATTGTGACATGGAATGACTTGCAGATGTTAGGGTCCTTCAGTTGTTCAAGGTTGAATTTGAGCCTGATTTTCTTATGCCTGTTAATTTTCTTCAACTTCACTCGGAAGTTCATAATGACGAGGTCGTGATCACTCCCAACATCAAAACCTGGCAACGTTCTTGTTTTTGCTCTATTGATGGCAGATCGGTACCGGTTTTGAACCAGTTATGTTGTCGATCTGGTTAGGATGGGTTCCATTTGGTGCATGCCATGTCTAGCATCGTGAAGCTTAATGTTTGCCCAGGGTGC
This sequence comes from Unio pictorum, assembly GCA_030141615.1. NCBI lineage: Eukaryota > Metazoa > Mollusca > Bivalvia > Unionida > Unionidae > Unio > Unio pictorum. The sequence continues at coordinate 3,487,462 of JARLTB010000042.1, read as the reverse complement.
TATCTAGTACCAAGTTGTTGTAGCTTGCGAACTCGATCAGTCGTCTCCCTCTTTTATTGGTAAGCTCATTGCAGGAAGGTCGACAATGATCATCCAAGTCTTTTAGAGCATCTTTGCCAACTTTGGCATTCCAGTCTTCTTGGATAATGAGGATGTCTTTATTACTTACCATGTTTATTATAACCTGGAGTTTGTTGTAAACGTCCTCTATTTTTTCATCATCATGATCAGTAGTTGGAGCATAAATCAAGCAATCAGCGTCCATCAATCAGTCAGCAACGCCCGACGACCTGTTATTTAACCAACAACACTGTTCACTCAACCCTATGGCTGCTATGGTTCAGCTTAACCAGCTGCAATGGTCAACTTCTACGGTTAGCTCAACAGCTGGTATCACGTCGACTCCGATCATCTAAAAATCCATCTAACACCGTGTACTGAGAATGACACAGGCATATATGATATAGGTATAACGGTACCAATTGCGCAAGTCCATGTGGGTGTGGCTTAAGGTGTAGGGTCCATACCAATCAGAAATAAATAACAACACAAGCTATGATTGGTGGATTATGTAAGAGTTGTACTTTCTGTTAGGCTTAAAAATAGTTTAGCCTCTTGGCAACATGTGAATTTATGTTAATTCCTATACAGATCATATTTTGTATTTTTTATGATTTTTTGAAAATGTCATAGACATGACTGAAAATAGGTATGTTGTGACTAGATAACTCATACCCCTGTCTAGTTCTAGCAGAGTTATCTCTCTTAAATGCAATGGAGTACCTGGTTTTGTCATCATCAAATCGACAATCTAACATTGTTCTCTATAACAGTGTGTGAGATGCACGCTAAATTAGGATAGAAAATATATTTATCTCTCCAAATATTAGCATTGAGGTCTATGGAAAAACAATTGGTACCGTGATACCTAAAAGGTAATACCAGCTTCACAGTGTATCCATAGCACCGAGTATACATAGCCACCATTTATATACTGTCATAGTGTCATTTGGTTAAACAATGGATATTGAGAAGTTTATGTCTAATATTGACAGACTTTTACATAGAAAATGTATAAAATCTTCAGAAAAAAAGACACATTAGCTTTGGAATGAGGCTTTTGTAACTATACCTATAACATATATAGACTGATGGCTTTGTGTCTGTGTAGTCAGCTTCAAGATTAGCATACAAGCAAAACAAAATAAGTTATGTAAAGTTAATTTAGTTAATTTTAGCCAAATATTGACTATTTTATGCGCAAAAGATGAAAAATCATGGATAAAAAGCAACTCTCTTGTTCTTCTAAAGCATGTCATAGACCAGGAATAGAGGACACTCCTGGTCCTCTTGTAGATAGTTCACTTGTATCATAAAGAATATTCTGGTATGAGTATTTTAGGTAATTTATTAAAGATATGGCATTCCTTTTTATTTTGATTTGAATTGTCCTGCTCTAATTGTCTTTTTTTTGTTGTAAACTTTTGTGCCTTGAAAAATGAACATGCTATTCCTTAGTTAGATAATCATTCTTGAGGTCACTACTACATATAGAAGCCTGGATTTTAGGTTCTCACTTATCAGTAATGCATTTTTGGATAATTTAATTGCATTGAAGTTAATACATGTGTTCTTGAACTCAACTATAGTACATGGATAATATATATTGGAGGAAATAAAAAGACCACACCTTATGTATATCATTCAGTTATCTCCTTTACACCAGAATACATTTCAATAGATAAAAACCCACAATTTAAGTGAGTTTGTATGAAAATCAAGAGAAGATTTGTGAATTATCATATTAGCCCTTGGTCTTGATGCAAATTGAACTAAAAGTACTTTAATAATTTCTCCCAGTAAAGTTTACAAGTTTGAAAATTGATAAAACATGCTTTGTTTGGTTTAGGTATTTTTTCTGTCTAACAGAAGCCCCTTATTGTTAATTTCTTATTTAGAAGAAATATAACTATACGCATCTATATTATCTACATTATTCACCCTTTTATATTATCTAGGAATGAACACCATGTCACCTGATATTTGGTGCCTGTAAGGGATGTAATAGCACAGGTGCCATTGAATTGTATTTGCACCTATGGTCCACTGCCGCCCTATATTTTGTAAGATAATATTATCAAGCTCTCACTTCTAATTTTTCTCATTGCTGCTTTTGTCTCCTTTAATTACATTATCATTAGCTACATCTCCCATTTAGATACACACTTTCCTCCTGTTTTTAAATCCATTGAACTCACTATACTCATTGTTAAACTTGAGCCTTTTTCTGTATTTTAATCCCCATTTTCTCTCCCAAATCCAACATAACCACTAAGAAAGCTTTTATCTAATTTATTTGGTGTCAGATTGGCTTATTACATCAACTGTATTCACTACACAAAGGAGGGAAGCTTTCAATTTGTATGACAAAGAGGCTGGGTAGCTTGACCTTTGTGTGAGGACTGGGGGTTACTAACCTCATTCGTATGCTGACACTGTAAAGTGTTCAAAGCTAAGACTTTATAATTAGATTGGGCCATGTCCACCTGTCCCTGTTGTTACTTTCTGTGTTCATGAAACAAATATAAGTCCTTTATTTTAGATCAAAAGGTCTCTTTAAGAGTAGAACTGGTACATGCTAACTAGTGCGTTGACCTTTGACCTTATTATTAAAAAATATGACATAATGTCATTTATCCCCTATCACCAAAGTGAAGTTCGATAAGTGCTAATATGAATAAAACACAACTCATAGTTAAAAGAATTCATTTTATTTAAAAAGATGAGTTTGATAGTGAAGCAAAGGTATGAAAACAAGAGTGCAAACAACTCCATAACATTTCTATACACAATCGTATAAAACATAGCTTAGTACTTCATAAAATTGTTTTTGACAAGCGAGACTAAGTACATTTGTTAGTTATATAGCCCTGAGCTATTTCACAGCTTATTGGAAACAGCAAGGTTTGCTATAGGTATAACGGTACCAATTGCGCAAGTAAATGTGGGTGTGGCTTAAGGTGTAGGGTCCATACCAATCAGAAATAAATAACAACACAAGCTATGATTGGTGGATTATGTAAGAGTTGTACTTTCTGTTAGGCTTAAAAAATAGTTTAGCCTCTTGGCAACATGTGAATTTATGTTAATTCCTATACAGATCATATTTTGTATTTTTTATGATTTTTTGAAAATGTCATAGACATGACTGAAAATAGGTATGTTGTGACTAGATAACTCATACCCCTGTCTAGTTCTAGCAGAGTTATCTCTCTTAAATGCAATGGAGTACCTGGTTTTGTCATCATCAAATCGACAATCTAACATTGTTCTCTATAACAGTGTGTGAGATGCACGCTAAATTAGGATAGAAAATATATTTATCTCTCCAAATATTAGCATTGAGGTCTATGGAAAAACAATTGGTACCGTGATACCATAACGCAATGACATTATATACGGTAAACTATACAAAATACATTCTCGGCATGACATTATAAAGCAATAAACATGTTCAGAAGTAAACCTGCCGGTGTCCGATACTATGGTATTAAACGTTTCTTAATAAAATGCAATTTTATTGCTAATATAAATCTCTTGCTTTGTCACAAATAAGAATAGAAAATATTTGCATTATACTACGTAAGCCGAAGCTACATAGAACATTTACAAACATAAACGTGATAGTACAATTGTTATAACCTATACAAAAGAAATTATTAAATAACACACACACCTCTACATTCAAAGATGTGCAAGTTCTTTACGTAGATCGCTCACGCACAAGACGTTTCGTAATGTGACGATTTAGTCTTTCGGTGAGGCATTTTTGCAAATATGATGCAAGCATACAACGTCTATGCGCTGGGAGTATTCGTTTTTTCCCATCGAAAGCACTGCGCACGTGCGGCATATGTTGAACCGAACTCAATGTTTTCGACATGTACAATATACATAAATCACCATCGGGTTTCGTTGTACACACACAAGACGAAACCCAAGTTTATGTATTTACTAAATAAAGGGATTTATACGATTCTGTGACAATGTTATTGGTTGGAGACAAAACGAAAGTCATTGCATACTTTAATTGAGACCGTATGAAAGGTATGACATACTTTAATGGAGACCATATGAAAGACATGACATAATTTGATGGAGTCCATGTTAAACGTATTACATACAATATTGTGGTCCATATGAAAGGCATGGCATACTTTAATGCTAATCATATAATGGTGTTGTTGTTGGGTTTAAGACCATTTTTCATGACACGATAGGTTATACATGGCGGCCGGTAATAATGGTGGAGGAAGAAGCCGGGAAACACCCGGAAAGAACCACCGACCACCGAGAAGCTACTGGCAAGCTTTCGTACATCCACACATTGGCTGAATCTGAGACTCGAACCCACGCAGACAGAGGTAAAATGGCAGTGATCCGTAATGGAGATCGCTTTAGACCACTCGGTCACTCGGGGTCCCCTGACCATATGAAAGTCATGGCATACCTTAATGGAGACCATGTGAAAGTCATGGCATACCTTAATGGAGACCATATGAAAGTCATAACATACTTTAATGGAGACCATATGAAAGTCATAGCATACTTTAATGGAGACCATATGAAAGTCATGGCATACTTTAATGGAGACCATTTGAAAGTCATGGCATACCTTAATGGAGACCATGTGAAAGTCATGGCATACCTTAATGGAGACCATATGAAAGTCATAACATACTTTAATGGAGACCATATGAAAGTCATAGCATACTTTAATGGAGACCATATGAAAGTCATAGCATACTTTAATGGAGACCATATGAAAGTCATGGCATACTTTAATGGAGACCATATGAAAGTCATGGCATACTTTAATGGAGACCATATGAAAGTCATGGCATACCTTAATGGAGACCATATGAAAGTCATGGCATACTTTAATGGAGACCATATGAAAGTCATGGCATACTTTAAAGTAGAACATATAAGTCATGGAATACTTAAATAGAGACCATATGAAAGTCATGGAATACTTTAACAGAGACCATCTGAAATTCATGGCATACTCGTAATGGTGACCATATAAAGGTTATAGTATATTTTAATGGAGTCCATTTGAAATTCACAGCATAGATTAATGAAGGCCGTATGAAAGGCAATATATACTTTAATGGAGACGGGTTGAAAGATATGATATGCTTTAATAAAGTACATGCTCTAATGGAGACCATATGAAAGACAAGATATTCTTTATAGTAGACCAGTTCAAAACGTATCATACTTTAACGATTAACAACTAAATCTTAATGTCAGAACGGATTACATAAAGAAGAGGAGTATTTCAAAGGTATGACATTCATGATGCTAATGTTTGAAAACCTCTTTAGCAACGGCTTGTGTAAAGGGATCTGCACTTTATCTTTTGCTTTTATGAAAAGACGCAATAGTTTCTTTTTGAGATCTTCTGATGGTTCCATCAGCCATGTACGAGGTTTATGACATATAACTGTAAACATCCTGGTGCCCCAATATGCTCCCATCAATTCGGGAGTGTTACATTATATATTAGTGTCTGTGCTAACATACAATGTTTCCTATATTGTAAGCTTTTTTGGTAGTATGAAAACATTACAGCAATAAGAATTAAATACGCCAACCATTGATTCAAATTTTCAGTGTCGTAGATTAGTTTTAGATTTAGGCAATTTATTCACCTTTATAATGACACTCCAAACACTAAAGCATTTATTTTAGATATTTTATTTATGAAAACTTTTGTTATATTTTCTGAAAGTTGAAATAACAAAACATAAATAGAATTAAGTCATACGAATACATTCTATTAGACTGAAAATATACCGATGATTGAGAGCATTCCAAAGTTAAATACTAACTTATTTGTGGCTATTTAAATACAACAAATAGCTTATATCACTTACGTTTACTTCAAGGTAATAAACAAGTTTCGTTGAACATTTTGTTTGTTTTTATATAATGTTTCTCAAAGACATCAATCCCAAAATTCCATGCAATTTCAGGAACAAGGAGCTGATTTTAAAATCAGTTTCAGGTTAAAAGGAAAAGCATAATAAGAACACATTTTAATTAAAATACTTGACAAGGGACTGTACAACCACCATTATACTCGCTTAGAAGACGAGTCCAACTGCCAACATCATAGATGCAGATCTTCCGTCGCATAATGCAGAGCAGATATGAATCTGTGCAGTCTGTTAGGAAAGCGCAGTTTAACAAACAACATTGACCATGATCTGCAGGTGCATTATGCTATGGCAAATTACAACTTATGTTGATAATAGTTCCACTCGCCTTATAAGCGACTGAAATTGGTACATCTTGTAGCTCTTCTCTACTTAGTATTAATATTAATAATGACGTTTGTATAATTATCGCTCGTGTAAATTATGAATATCAATTCCCAGTAGAAATTTTCTAAACTTGTTTCGAGAAAAACAATCCATTGAGAACCCCAGACACGGATAGTACATGTTTTTTTGTGCCAGAGGTGAGATTTTAAAATAAATGCAATAGAGGGCACCAGACCTCAAGTGCTGGTCTGCTTTCATACGTTAGGTTTTGCTGCCAACTGAGTGTGGCTCGCGAATGTTCTGCTTTTATAACATCCTTAACTAGTGTGTCGGATGTTATGGAGATGATACCGCTCTTACGTAGTGGTGTTCTGTGAGTTCCCCTTTAATGTATTGATCTTGATCAAAACATTAAAGATTCATATAGCAGACAACAGTGGACTGCATACTGGTATATCAAATGACACTTAACACAGGCCATATCTTAATTCAGGTCAAAGTCAAGGGTGCCAGACATCACAGTCCTACCTCACGCGTGACCTTTATCCTGGCTCGTAGACAATTATGACCTTATACCGCAAAGAAAGCAATAATCGAAACAAACATACATTCCAAGACAATTTACGTACTGAATAAACAAGTGGTTAAAGTTAAATGTCCAAGAAATAACTCGTTTTGCACTGAGAGTTCCAATTACATCGTCCCTGTTCGAGTAGAAAACGACGTTATTGTAACTATTATTTATTTATAAAAGTATCCTTCTATTTATTTTTTTAAGGGTAAATACATTTTAGATCAAACTGAATTGATGAATGTTTCATTTTTTTGGGGTGTTTTTTAATCTTCTCTAATAGATACAATCACATTATTTTTTTAACCTGTTGGCATTTCCATCATTGGGAAAGCAAACTGTAGTAAGCAGTTAGGAAGTTGTGTGTTGCCATTATCTTAATTGTATCAGACACTTTTCTCTGAAGCTTACGATTTATTTATTTTAAACGTCTTCAAAAGTTTTGTACTAAATGTTTCAGTATAAACCAAACGTTTTAGGTTCTATCTCAAGGCAAGAAAATTTCAATGGATATTTTACTGTTTTAAAGTCAAACCAGTTCGCCATTTTGACTTTGAATCTTGTGTTATAATTTGGAATCTTACATCCTATGGTTAGATTTCACGATCCTCAAACATGGGAACCATTTATTCAATGTCATCTCATCCCCTTTCATATTCAGACTTGAATGGTATATTTACATGACAAAAAGTCAATATTGTTCAGATTTTTACATATCAACTGCAAATACATGTCATATTGAAAAGTAATAAATATTTATATAAGACTTCAATTAAAAATACAGCTGAATCTAAGCGATATCATAAACAGTATTTTCCTAACCTGTTTAGTAAGAATGCACAAAAATAAACCAAACATCTTGTCGGTCATAACCATTCAAATATTAAATTGATGCAAAACAGTTTATCTAACTCAAACTTAAAGAATTAGATTCTTCATTTCCGAAATTTATTTGTTTAGCGGTCCAATTTTGCAGTCTAGACATTTTACATCTAAAAAATAAATAGCAGCATTCCTAGGTACCGTGAGTCGTGAGATTTAATTATAGGTTACTGCATTTGTATGGGAAAATATGACCTTGAAAGTGCAGAATACCCTAACGACAAAACGTGTTCATATTTTCCATTACAGATGCAATAATCTTTTTAATATATGCTCATTTTCTTATTCTACTTAAGTCTTTATTATATAAAAAATACACTACATGAAACAAAGTAAATGAATGTATGCCGTATTCAAAATTAAACAACTATTAATGTAAGATGGTTGATTGGCATCAACTTCTTTATTTGTTTTCTATTCGTCATTGATTGAACATCGAATCGTGTTAAATACCGCATTTCTTTATATCTTTAAACATTTCTAATATCATGACCAGTTTTGATTCAACAAAGCCTTGCTTTTGAAGTAACGAAAACTCTTTATATAATTCCTCTTTGAATAATCCAACAACCGTTTCATTTACTTGAGTCATTTTATGCATGTATCTACATTGCTATACGTATGAACATATTGTTTCAGTTGTCCATTTTTAAAAACATTTTAAATGGATTTTAAACACACACATGCTCATCAATTTGAAAACGTCCTTTGTAAATTAATTATTTATTGCTTATCTCAATGGTTTGAAAACGTCCTTTGTAAATTAATTATTTATTGCTTATCTCAATGGTTTGATAACGTCCTTTGTAAATTAATTATTTATTGCTTATCTCAATGGTTTGATAAACTTTACAAAGGTCTTCATACAAGTTTGTTGATTGATAACAAATTGTTATTCTATTTTGCTTCATCGAGATGAAGGGGTGTCTATCCTGTTGTATATAATATGTTGAATTCTCTTACCTGTCAATTATTTTAATGTATTGACTAGCTGCTAAAGTAAGAGATATTAATGTTCATGCGTGAACGGGTTCACATTAGAACCCTACTTATTCCAGCTTTAAACAGAACAATGATACATGATTCCTTCTCCTTTTCCTCTCCAATAATCCAAATCTTGGTACAGTTAAAACATACGAAAGATCCTGATTTTCCAACGCTGTTGTTCCTTCATATTTATACAGCGTATGCTTTTTCAATACTCGTACAAACAAAAACCCGCAGCATCATTTTTTATTTTTTTCAAAATAGTTTTGTAACATTCGCTGGTTTATATAATATAAATATTTTTAATAGTGATAAAGAAACTAAGCTAGAAGTAGTGTTCCATACTTGCGAATATCTCTACTGTATATAGTATAAAAACAATATGGATAATAGTATGTATAAATTAAGCGAAGTAGTCCATACAATCCATCCTTGTAAAAGTCTCTATTTACATAGGCATTTTTGTTAAATATTAGTATATAAAAATGTGAAGCAGTATCGCTATTTTTGACTTTGATAAAATAACAGCTGTGCATCACCTAGATTGGAATTAGAAAATACTTGTTTTCTCTTCGTCCATTCTGTTTTTCAAACACCATTTTATTTTATAACGTTGGCTTCAATCAAATTGCATCAAATGCATCTTTCTTCTGAACTTACATTCAACATTATTTTCATCTCGGTGTCCTTACTTTTCTTGCCCATTCTGCAATAATTTTCTTTGTGCCATGTCGACAACATACATAATTTCAACTTCGTTCAATTCCTACGTCGAATTAATAGAATATTGCACAAAAAACATCAACATCAACAAAGAAGTGCCGATAATTAACACACACACACACACACACACACACACACACACACACACACACACACCTACCTACCTACCTACATACCTACATTACATACATACATACATACATACATACATACATACATACATACATACATACCTACCTACCTGCCTGCCTGCCTGCCTGCCTGCCTGCCTGCCTGCCTGCCTACCTACCTACCTACCTACCTACCTACCTACCTACCTACATACATACATACATACATACATACATACATACATACATACATACATACATACATACATACATACATACATACATACATACATACATACATACATACATACTAGTTGCAGATAATGGAAAAAGAAGTCATCGATAAGCAACATACTCTAGTAGTAAATTTAGCTAGTGCAATTTTGCAAATCAATGACAAATAAGTACATAAAAAGTAAGATTCTGTATTTGTTTGTTCCCTAAATAATTATTTAGAAATGACTAAATAAGGTCCATAATGCCGTCATACAGCTAGAGGTATATGGAATGTAATAATGCGTGTGAAGACCAAACATTCAGATATTCATATGAATTTATTGCAAAAAGAGCAATAAAAATTCACCAGCAATTATAGCAAATGAATATACACATGAAAAAGAAAGGCAAGACAAATTACGACTTGAGACGAACAATGCACAAACCTCTACCAAGACAGCTTAAAATCAAAACTTTAAAAATAACGGAAACATGGAATTTGATTTCCTACAACGTTTCAACTGAATGAAAATATTAACATCTTGTACTAAAAGATGTATGATCAAAAGCTTAGATGTTTGGGTGAGATATTGAATACAGAAGAAATTAGTTGTTAGGGTAAGATATTGAATACAGAAGAAATTATTTGTTCGGGTGAGATATGGAATACAGAAGAAATTAGTTGTTTGGGTGAGATATGGAATACAGAAGAAATAAGTTGTTTGGGTGACATATTGAATACAGAAGAAATGAGTTGTTAGGGTGAGATATTGAATACAGAAGAAATGAATTGTTAGGGTAAGATATTGAATACAGAAGAAATGAGTTGTTTGGGTGAGATATTGAATACAGAAGAAATTAGTTGTTTGGATGAGATATTGAATACAGAAGAAATTAGTTAAAAGGGAATGTAAAATTATTTGAAATTGAATTAGTGAACGGAGAAAAAAGCTTTTTTTTAAGAAAAATGAGGAAATTTTAATATTCGTCGTCGACATATATTGGCACGTGTTTCACAATATGCAGTGCACGTTATTATGAAGTTCTTCAGACGAGCCTAAGATAATAAAAATTACAGTAGCAGAACCCAAACCACAACCAGTCACATGAAAAGTAACTGTTTCATCTTTTAAATACAATAACTGCATTCCTGATAGAGCATAGTTTCTCTTTTATCGAATGAGTGAAATTAACGGCAGCCTTAATACACTTGAGCATGCAACACACGATTCCGCTGTCATCGTGTCTTAGAGCGTGATATTATACAAATCTCAGATTTCAGCTTTGAACTGCCATACAAGCAGTATTCCGAGGATATGACAAATTTAATTGTGTCTGCAGGATTATATGAGATGAATGAGAACTACCTTACTACCCAATAAGATTATTCTTTAATTATTGGTATTTAAAAATTGAAAATTCGGTCTAGTAACAATAGAGAACATACCAACATCCCTTCATATTCATACTATCCCCATTTATCTCTAGCTGCTTGTAAAGAAGTATGTATTGCTTTTCAGAAATTGTGTTTAGCTTGATGAGTTTGATGTTTTGTTTTTATGAATTATGTAGCTGTGGAATGAAAAGAAAATGTTCTATTATCTTCAACACTTCTGTATTAGGCCATGGTGTTATTGAAATCAGTCAGAAAACAATGGCTACCGTGTTATGATTTTACAGCCATACCGTTCTTGAAGGATTGTCCAAAAAAATTCAGCACTTTAATCAAGTCATCTTACCATTTCAAAACTGATTGCAAGAAAGTGTCACCAAATGATTTTTCCATCAAACTATCCATACACATCTTTAATTAAGTATTCTTTTCTTGATTTCTTGATTAGTAAGATTATTAAGTTCGAATCTAAAAAAAATTACTATCACATGCAATGTTAACGTTACAATTGGTTCGTGAAAATTCTAATATCTTATTTTATGATTAGTACTTCTGCATAAACTGATAATACTTTTCCTCGATTGGCAACAGGCAGTCACATATCTTGATCGGATTTCCACTTCATTGGTACTCAGACAGTACTATCTACCAGACGCAAAAGAAAAGTCTTAATTAAAGTGCAAACACTTGTAGAAACGATTGAAATAATGGATTAATTTCGTTTCCCATTTGTTTTCGACGTTTAGCCCAACTATGTAATCGATACCAATTGCCATAATGGTGATATACCCCATTCAAATTCCTGGAAGTCAGGTGGTATCTTTATGCTGAGATATGCCTTTGAAAAAGAAGAGTTGATGACTTTGGAATAAATAAGTATACGATATTACAAATGAACTCAACCATGCATATAAAGAGGACAGAAGATTGGGAACAAGACAAAGCCTCCTTGTCATGTCCATCACTACGTTTGTCAACCATAATGGTAGTTATGTTTTGCACTCTTATAATCATTTTGTTATTATCATTGTTAGCAAATAGTTGGAATGAAACATAATTAGCTATCACAACCGTGCTGATGTCATTGTAAGCTGTAATTTGTGTACCATCATACACATAAGAACACAATATAAGGCAGGCTTTTTTAAATGTCGTTAAGACGGGGTTTCAGAAGTCAGTGTCGAATGTTTCATACACACAAATGCTTTCCTTAAAATAGTAGTATTACAACAAATTAGTTTGGCATATGCTTGTAGCAAAAAATAATAAAATATGTAATATTAAAAAATTATCTAATTGTATTTCAAGCTGTAAATGTTAATCAAATATCAAACACTTTAATGAATACATGCTTTTTTCCATGAAATGTCCAATTCTTGCTTTAATGAACTTAATGTGCAATAACGGTACATTATATTGAAAGGAATACAAAAGCTGAAATCAATGCAAGGTAATAGTATAGTTAATGATTTGAACGTAATAACGAAGCGCATTAACAAATGCAATGGGTGCCATAACATAAACCTTTCATACTATTTTGCAAAAGGAACAATATTTGTTAATATATAGAAGATTCTTTCGTAGATGAAAAGACGCTTCAAAAAAGGTGAATATGATAATTATAACTGTCCAAATAATAAATACTGCTGCTGAAAATTGTAATAATGAAATTACGGAGTTTTTAGTTTATACTTAACTGCGTTACCAATACATTATATATTACTGCTAATTGACCACATGGATATATTTTTTAAAAATCTGATCGTACATATGTATTGTAGCTCTTCATAACAGTTATACGACTAATTGACAGTATGATGGATACCAAATTCCTTAGAGTTCGCGTCTCTGTTCTTAATCATTGTCATCTTACCAGACTGATGATGATATCAGTCTGTGAAATTAAGTTTTCAATCTTCCCATGATTACTCCATCCTAATAATTAAAAATAAGATATGGAATTTAAGATCTGTACAATATTCAGTAGTTTTCATTCAAAATATACGAAAAATATTATTAAAAACATGAATTGCTTGTATTTGTTTTTAGTGTAGCAGATAGAGTTACGACGATGCCAGCATTGTTATAGAAATCTTCAAAATAAAAAGGAAAAAAAAACACTTACAGAATACACGGTCGAACTACATGTATACCTGCCTACCTACCTACCTACCTACCTACATACCTACATACATACATACATACATACATACATACATACATACATACATACATACATACATACATACCAAGAAATCATCTAAAGATTCTATCTGGACAAATATTTAACTTCTTGGGTAATATTGTTACCTTTCTTTCACGCCGCTCAAACTTTTGGCATAGGATACTATGTTAAAAAATACAATATAATGGCTTTCGTTGCTCAGAGAAAAACTAGTTTAGATAATGGTTTCCAAGACTAACTCGTGGCGTTTTTAAAACGATTTTCTTAGCTTTAATATTTTAATGGACATGTATCATTGTTGATGCTTGAAAACAGTAGTCCATCAAAATCTGCCAACGATTGCAGGGATAAATAGTATACATATGTAGAAGGAATAATAAATATCTTCAGGAATTGGATCGATACACCACTTGTCATAAATTGCGGCATTGACGTTGGTGTAGAAATTTTGTTCTACTTTTTTGAAAGATTTTATGCCTAAATTGGCGACTATTGTAATCCAAATAAACCGTTTTCCAGAATGATAGAATCAAATACCTTTATTAGAGACGTATTTAGAGCCAGTAACTTCATTTAAAAGCTGTTTTAAACCGATGAGTTTACGCCTTACAGTAAATAAATGTTGTTTAAGTATGACTATTATGTTAAAGGAACAACATGAAAGCAAAATACAATATAAAATCAAAAAAGGTGAAAACATTAATAACTAAAGTGTATGAATTACTAGAATATTATCCTAAATTAAACTATACATTTCTCACTAATCCGGCCGTTACTGAATGAGCCAGAATTGACTTTGGCTATTTACTCTAGATAGTACGTCTTAAGCAATCCAGCATTCACATATGTTTTGGCAGAGACCTAAGCTAACTAAATTTCAGAACAAAATAGGTAATACTAAACATAATTAGTATGATAACGTCATCGACTGTAATGGTTATCATATAATAGAGTTTTATGGTGGATTGTTGTCAATCGTACTTTAAAACAAAAATTATAACTTACAGTTGTAAGATATTAAATACCGTCCGTGATAATTGGAACACTATTCACTACATACAAATGACCCGAAAAGATTAACAAAACTTATGAGGTACTGTTTAAATGTATTAAATGTGTACACGCTGTTTTGAATATTTAATTTATCTCATGTGCTTGACTATTATCTGTGAAAGATTGTAAATCTTGTTGCCTACCTGACTATTGTCAAGTTGTTATGATATTTACTAAAATTTGTATTTAAGGCCTAAAATTTGTGACAAGCTTAGGATGTTCAATAAGCGAACTTGATGACATTTTGGTGAAATTTTCCATTAGTATTTGTTTTGACAATCGGATGCGTCTCATGTCATTTTAAGAGTAATAAGTCTTATTACAATATTTTGTATATTTTTACTGGCCGAAACTTAACAGCGATGTTTCTAAATACTGTAGATTTTGGACAAACCATCTAGCAAAATAATGGTAGACTGTGTCGGTATGTTTTACTATGTCTGGCAACTAATACTTGTTGATTACAGATTTTCAGAGGTAACTTCTTTGAGAAATATTGAAACAAAAACCATACTAAAAGCTTTGATAAATGTTATTTTACACTTATTCCAAAGTCCGTTGTGGCTGATAAAGGGTATAGTGTTCTGCATAGGCTTTTCCAGCATCTTTGCACGAATTAGGCACCCAACAATTTAAATCTTCTGCATATCACCCTGCAAGTCAAGGGGCTTTATAAAGATTTCATGAAACTTTGAAAAATATGATTCAGTTAAAAATCATTGGGGTTTTAGTCTTCTTCAGCTAATTATGGACACAGAATCCGTGAACCATTGAAGTTATGCAATAAAGAATGCTTTCAATCAATATTTCAAGATTAATCCTTGCTGATTATGTCAAGTATAATTTGTCAAAGGCTTCTGAAGTAGCAAGAACTAATCTTCACTCTACTTAGTCAAAAATAAAATTAAGGTATGATAGAAATACAAAGGGATGGGATAAGAATTCTTGTTCTCTTGCCAAAATCCCAAATTCCTCTTCAAGCAAAATTATTTGGTCCTTACACAATTGAAAAAAGAAAGTGAATTACTTAAATTACATCATTAACACTCCTGTGAGAAGGAAACATAAATTTGTTATATAAACGTCAAAGTTGTATTTTTGATAGAGATAGCCCAAACGTTCACAACTACGATTACAGGAATGGGTGAATTAAAACACCTTCCTTGTGTTCGGACACGAACAATTAAAATGTATCAAAACGCTAAACTTGTAGGTTCTTGAATGTTCGCAAGCAGGAATGTTTGGAATAAATCAATATTTAACGGAGAATGATTTCATAGAACCAAGTAAAAGTGATCAAATTTCACCGTGTACGTTTGAGTCTAAAGCAGAAAATACATTCCGTATACGTGATGACTACAGTAAAATCAATAGTGTCACCAAACTAGATTCATCTCAATGTCAAGAGTAGATTATTTCGTTTACAAAAGTTAAAATGCAGAATATCTCACCGAGTTTGAACTTTGAAAAGAATTCTGGTAAATTCTACTCACATGGAAAGAGGAAGGAAATTATTTTTGGAATTTGCAAACTCCAGATGGATTTTATCAACATAAAATCACGTCCCTTGGTATGAAAAATTCACCGTCAACATTCCAGTGTTTAAATCTGGTCTAGGTAAATGTCATGCGTACGTAGATGATGTCCATATCTAATACAATACCTGGAGAGATCAGCTTCAAACCATTCAGAAATTCTTTGATCGACTCAGTGATGCGAACGTTTGAAAACTAATTTAGGAAAAAGTGGGTTTTGCCGTGTTTGGCTTACATTTTCAGGACGGGTCTAGGAAATTACCCCCCGGTATATTACCCCCCTGCCATTACCCACCTATCAATAACCCCCCCCCCCCCCCGGTATATTATCCCTCTGCCATTACCCCCCCCCCCCGTCTATTACTATATAACATATAATTGTTATATCCCAAGAATAAATAATAAATTTCAAAATTTAAATTAATTTTTATTTTAGTAAAGGAATCTCAGCCTTAAAAACATATACTTGTTCTGGAATATTCAATAGTAAAATCATCATATCATAATGTTATATTACCACAAAATATTTTGTAGTTATATGATTACAGCTGAATGTTATGTGCTATCCCTCGCAAGTATTCTATTAGCAAAGTCATTAACAATGTTCATAATACGAGCATTGCAGTCACGATATTTCTTTCGAGTTTGTTGCGCTGGATGTCCTCCAGTTTGCTGAGAAATTAACACGTTCAGGAATGATTGCTCTCTTTGAAGGATTGTCAAAAAGCGCCAAATGTTTGGATGGTCAGCAGCAACGGCAGCTTGCATTTTTCGATGCCAACCTTCAACGCTGTTGTTAGTGCGAGGTAATTCATTTTGAACACGGCTGTATGCATTCCAAACTTGAGGAACAAAGACAGGATTAGCTCGGCTTCGACGTCTTCTTCTGCCAATGTAGTTATCTTCAAAATAATCTAACAATTGATTCATGTCGTCATCTTCTGTAAGTTCTTGAAGTTCTTCGAAAATCTGCACAGTGTAAGAAAGCAGCACAAAAGCCAAAGCAGCTACCATTCTAACTGACATTGCAAATTCTGAATCATCTTGATATCTTTCCTGAAATCCAAGAGCTTGTACTTTTCGGTATATGCTCTGAGAAAAATGATAAAAACATCCTTGTACATCTATCCCTGCGTAGCATTCTGCAACAGAATTCATGGCTGCTTTTTCATAATCTATCATAACTGTTGCAGGCTGAGCATATGGAATTAGTGCCTTTATCTCCATGAAAAGACGTAGATAAGTTTCCATAGTTTTTTTTGGGAGCAAGCAGTAGAGGCAAGAAATGACATCACCACCGATAAGTGCATGCACCGCATTGAAAGAAAAGCTCAGGCACAATAACAAAAGTTCCATCATTTTACCAATTAAGAGATTGTGCTTATAATGATGACGTTTTATCAGTCCCAAAGATTAAAATTCTGTTCTTATCTCCTACACCGCTATCAAATAACAAGAAATTCTCACCATTTGATAGTTTCTTGTATACCTCAGGCAGTTCAATGGTTGCTCGATCAGTTGGAAGAGGCTGTGGAGCTTGAATAACTTGTCGCTTTCGTCGGACCTGAAGACGAAGATGTATAGGAACCATTTGTACTGATGCTCCTTCACTTAGATTCTGCATTTCCCGGTCAAGAATCTGTTGAGGTGTTTCTTCTGTTTCCATTGCTCTTTTTGTAATGTTTTGTCTAACTTGCAGAACTTCACATCGTGCTGAATCTGGTGCATGTGTATGTACATGCAAGGATCCTACTACAACATCATTTATAACTTTGATCTTTGCTTTACATTCAGATACTTCTACTAAATTTCCTCGTCGCTTTTCACATTCGTAACTGATTACACCTGCCGCTAAATCTTTCTGCTTTACATAGACATATCAATTGTGCACAATTTTTTGCTTTCCACGTATACTTTGAACTTTATCCATGTTAAAAATATTTCTGGTGATATATATTTTTAAAGAACTATATATATATATAAATAATTTTTGCTATATTCAATGAGGTGAAGCCAACACAATGGTATAGATGGAGCATAAATTAAACTGCTAAAATCAGTTTTATTGTTGTGAACACTTAATTAGAAACCATTTCTACTCGAATATTATTCAGTGAGCTGAAGACAAAACAATAGTATATATTGAGCACGGATTATAAGATTGTGTTTGTGTACACTTTAATTAAATTCGTCTTATTTGATTTAGTTCGATTTTGTAAATGTCTAAATGTGCTAATGGCATGGGTTAATATTATTGTGTGTGTGTGTGTTGGGGGGGGGGGGGTAACTGATTGGGGGGGGGTAATGGAAGGGGGTAATATACGGGGGTGGGGTGAGTAAACTACCGGTGGGAAATGACAGGGGGGTAAATGACAAAGGGTAGGGGGTAAAGTCCTGCTCCCTTTCAGGACATATCGTGGAACAAGGTTAAGTTAATTCCGTTGAAGTAAAGACCAAGGCTATTTCTGAATTCCCAGTGGATATTTGTAGAAAGTAACTGATGTGATTTTGGGTATGACTAGATTTTATAAGATATGTTTTCAGCATTCTCGAGTTTCTACAAATTTGTTTAGTAAGATTTCCTTAATTATTTGCCCTATAGCTTTTTGTAAAGACCATACTTAAAGGTGTACTAGGTTTTTTTCAGCTCCAGATTGTACTCAGTTGTTTTAAATGTGTATTGAAGCAAGTGATTTAGGGGTAAAATGGTTTGGATCATCCAGTGTGTTATTCTTCTAAAACACTATACAAAATACAACACCACGGAAATTCTCTCTCTCTCTCTCTCTCTCTCTCTCTCTCTCTCTCTCTCTCTCTCTCTCTCTCTCTCTCTCTCTCTCTATATATATATATATATATATATATATATATATATATATAACAGCTCATTATCAAAGCATCATCGATTTCCCGTATGTATCTGAAAATCAAATTGTTTCCTGCTAGCAGTGAGAATAGTAACACATGGGAGTAAATAAATCGAACAAATGAGTGACAGGAGACATACATCACTAGTAGTTCTGACACCATTGTTAACAAGTGGTGCATTTATGGCAGAGCATCATTTCAGTTCTTACAATCCGAATTTCAATATAATGGTTTCATTGATTCTCTGATCTTGAAGTAGGGAATATCAAATCAGCCATTATTTGTGCGAGGGATGCCCATGTGGTTTCCATGTTATCGGAAAGGTGGCAAAATGCATTGGTCTTTCGTCTGTGTTTGATTCCCAACGTCCGTTTTTGCTTTTGATCCTGACAGAAAGCTTAATTTCTATATGATGCTGTGCAGCTTTGAACCTCTATGAATAGCGTCAAATATACTGGTATTACATTTATGTAGTGTGGTTGAAAAAACAATTTCGTCGGTTGGTCATTGCAACTATATATCGATGTAGCATACGCTCATCTGCGAAATATAATGATACAAAAAGCATGGATGCCAGTACACACAATGTGCCCTGCCTTTACAAGCATTATTATTTCGGGGGTTGTGTTGCGTTATGGTTTATGATCGTCGTGTTTTTGAATTCATGGTCAAAATTGAGTTATGACAGTCGCGAAATAATGTATCCAACAAATGATGATGAATCTACTTTATCGCTTTGAATACTTTGGAACTAGCATCGAATCGTATTAAATTTTGCCATTTAATAAAGATTTATGCACAAAACATTTAGCGGCGTATGATCAAAATAAGGGCAATTACAACAATTTTGCAACTGAATAAATGTGTCAACTGTCAATTATCTGAAATCATGAAATTAATATTTTGTTCGTTTTTGTAAGGTAAAGTAAATTATGAAACGGTTTATAAATCGACAGATTATTTGTTAGCAGAAAAACAGAGGGTGAAAATATTCTGAAAAAACAAAAATCCCACAATTGATCGATGATATAAATGAAAGCATGTCTTAGATCCAGACTAGTTAAGGTTTTGTGGTGCACTTGCTTTCCAGAAGCACCAGTGATCAATAACTCGAATAACGTAAGAAGGGTTCATAAATTATCAAGACAACTTCACAATGGCTTGTGCAGGAAGTCGGATCCTAATATCCAACTAGATTACGTCATAGCTGTATTAATCACGTTTAAACTGTGCTCAACAGAGGGTTAGCCAGGTAAAAAATATATTTTGCCTATAGCAATTTAAATTGTATGAATCCATGTTGACACATCTCTGAGAGAATACTCTATACTTATAAAATGTTGTGGTTTGGTTCAAAAACATTTGTTTTTGAGATTTCGTGAATACAAGAATGTAAATGGACATAGAAAAGTGAAGCCTCTGGACAAAAGGTCAGTTCATTTTTTCCGTCTCTACCGCCCTCCTCCTAGTAGGAAAAAAAGCTGACTGAATCTCTCCTTTTGGAGCAGTTTCCGAATCTTCTGGAGTATGGAAATTCGATAGGTGGTAACCTGATTATTCTTGGAGATTTCAACTTTCACTTTGACTGTCCTGGAAACCCATACACATCAAAACTCCTTGATTCCATTCATGTTTTCAACCTTAAACAGTCAGTTAGCCTACCCAACCATAAACTGGGTCACATTTTAGACTGGATTCTTCATATCCTGATGATAATATTCTGCAATCCACGCATGTATCCCACGAACTTGCATCAGATCAACTCTGCATTATATGCCATCTCGAAGTATCAGTCCCAAACCATCCACCTTTATTTGCTACTAAGAGAAACCTCCGTATGATAAATAGAACCAAACTAATGCATGACATCCAAGAAAACCTAGCAACTTGCTTACCTCCTACAGCAGAACAACTCGATAACTGCCTGCGTTCATTGCTTGAAAATCATGCCCCAGCAACCAAGTGCAGAGTATCAATAACAAAAGTGTTCTCCGTGGTATAGCCGTGTTAGAGACCAGCTTCGCACTGCTAAAAGACATCGGCGTAAACCAGAGAGGCTTTAGCTTTCCATCAGACTCACTATTCATAAGCAAAATCTATGAAGCCGCTAAGAAGAACTTCACAAACATAGTCCATTTAGCCAAATTATCCCACTAAAGTACTAAGATCACAGCGAATTTCAGCTGCAAAGAGCTCTTCGAGATAACTAACAAATTAATGTCAAGGAACAAATGTACACCACTTCCAACTACCTTCTCTTCAGTACACCTTCCCGACCTATTTGCAATTTTCTTCCATGACAAAGTACAAACCATTAGAGATACGCTTTACAACACAATTTCAATTCACTCGTTGTCACCATACGGTTACGATATACAGAACTTCAGTGATAACCTTTAGATGCATTTTAATCTGTCTCTATGGATTTAGTATAGAAAATCGTGATGAAGCGTGCACCAAAATCATGTAAACTTGATCCTATTCCAACATCACTACTGCTTGAGTGCTTAGACCCAATATTGCCTTCATTAACTGTTGTTATTAATCTCTCTTTCTCTCTCTCTCTCTCTCTCTCTCTCTCTCTCTCTCTCTCTCTCTCTCTCTCTCTCTCTCTCACACACACACACACACACACACACACATGCGGAAAACTCCCATCATTTTTCAAAACTGCCATCGTAAAGCCTTTGCTGAAGAAACCAAAACTTGACCATAACGATTTAAAGAACTACCGCCCAGTTTCTAATCTCCCGTTCATATAAATATCGTCGAAAAAGTTGTTCTAACCCATCTTGTATCTCATTAGAATTCAAACAGTCTTTTAAGCAATTTACAGTCTGCATAGCGCCCCTGCCACAATACTGAAACTACTCTTCTGAAAGTGTTTAATGACATTCTCTCTTCTTTGGACAGCGGAAAGATTACAGTTCTCACCCTTCTTGATTTGTCTGCAGCATTTGACACAATAGATCATGATATATTACTTCACTGTCTACAGCATGTATTTGGCATTGAAAATGAATCCTTGCAGTGGTTCAAGTCCTATTACTCAACAGGACACAAATGTACTTGCAAATGGAATAATCTCGAGCCCATTTGATCTATGTTGTGGTGTTCCACAGGGGTATGTTCTTGGACATGTTTCCTTCATTGTACACACTCAGCCGCTCTCAAGTGTTATAGATCATCACTCAGTGTCTCACCAATTGTACGGTGATGACGCCTATATATACAAGTTTTGCCACCCAACTGAAGTTGATGCTACCATCCATGGAGTAGAGAAGTGAATTTCTGATATGAAATCACGGATGACATTTAACAAGCTGCAGATGAATGATGATAAAACTGAGGCCATTCTGATCACAACACAAAGACTTTCTCATTCGCATTATTTACCTCAAACAATAAATGTCTGTGACACCAACATTAAATTCACACAGTCAGTACGAAACCTAGGTGTTACTCTAGACAGTACTCTCAGATTGCACCAACATGTCATGAACATTTTCAAGGCTGCATATCTTGAGCCGAGACGCATCAACTCCATTCGCAAATATCTATCAGTTGATGCTGCTAAAACACTTTTGTGTTTATTACTACTTTCAAGACTGAACTATTGTAACTCAATTCTGTCTGGTTCGTCTCAATATCTACCCCAGAAATTCAACAAGTTCAAAACACAGCTGCTCGGATCATCTTTAGATTACCATGATCAGAGCACACCTCTCCACTGATCTGTACCCTACACTGGCTACCCATTCGATCCAGAACCAAACACAGAATTTGTTCTCTGTACTACGTTTCACTGACGGACTCCAGTCCAACATACCTCTCTGGTCTCACCCACGTGTACACACTATCAAAGGTCTTACGCTCCTCTTCTGACAATCGTATACTTATTGTTCACACTATGAAAACAAAGTCACATGGACAACGTACTTTTGCATATCAAGGCCTAGTAATGTGGAACGAGTTGCCCATTGAAATTAAACACAAAGACGGTGATCCCTTTCAAGAGTGCTCTTATAACTCACCGTTTTTGACTGCAAGGACAAACTTAAAGACCCAATAATGTTTCGTACCTTAAATATTTTCAGCATTTGTTATGTTTTCCAATTTCATGGGTTTTATTTGTTTGTTTTTCTGTAGTCATATCATTATAGATGTTGTAAAGCTCTTAGAGCTTCTAAAGATTAGGCGCTATACAAAGTCCTCATATATGAAACTACATCTCAATGATCTGCACAATGTTTATGCTACTACTACTACTACTACTACTACTACTACTACTACTACTACTACTACTACTACTACGGAAAATAAAGTTTTGAAAACGTTTGTCCGTGAAATTGCAATATCAATTTCAAGTCCTAAACGATAAATCATTTTATTTTTTCTATTCACTTTTGACCATCATACGTTGATTCGTCATTGGTACAAGACTGTACGTGACAGCATATTGCCAAATGAGGTGAATTGTTCACTGCAAGGAGGGTTTGGCCATTGACCATGATGCTATACTGCATTAAACATTTCTGGCGCAAAGAGTATAAATAGTAGTTTAATTAAAATGATTTACCTACCTGAATCATCTGATCATGTAAGTGCCATTTACTGACGTAAACTGCTTCTCTCCAGTATGTATTGTCAATTTGCCTCGTGAACTCCAAAAACGCAAATCGCTTGACGAACTGGCGATGTAAACTCTCATTTCTATCATACCCTTTTTTTGCAAACATTTGAGAAATCGGACCTAGATTAGCATTATCAACCGAAATCTATCTATCTATCTATCTATCTATCTATCTATCTATCTATCTATCTATCTATCTATCTAACTATCTATCTATCTATCTATCTATCTATCTATCTATCTATCTATCTATCTATCTATCTATCTATCTATCTATCTTTTTATCTATCTATATATCTTTCTATCTATCTATCTATCTATCTATCTATCTATCTATCTATCTATCTATCTATCTATCTATCTATCTATGTTTATTTTATCACCCTCTTGTAATCAATTTTGTCAATTGTTTATTCCTGTCTTTTATATTTCTGGTCATTTGTACTAGTAGTGAATTGTGTTATGTTAACCACAAACGTTAATGGATATTTTAAATCTCTCTCTCTCTCTCTCTCTCTCTCTCTCTCTCTCTCTCTCTCTCTCTCTCTCTCTCTCTCTCATATGGTATCAATTCTTCAAGCAAGGTTTTAGGTTCTTGTATTACATCGTTATTCTACGTGTTATTATTGGGTAGGATTTATAATTGTACTATATTTAGTGTCACGGGGTGGTTTGAATAGTATAGTAAATACTATTATATTTCCCCCACTGTCAGAGAGTGGTGTGTTGTTTTGCTTGGTTTGGTGGGGGTTGGGGGTATATATAAATATAATAATAAATATAATATAATCCACCCCTTTTTGGTACTCGTTATGGAAGAGATGACAGCCCTCGATATAATTACCTCGGTTCGAATAAATATAAGTGGTGAAACTTATAGATTGAATAGATAGAGATCTGAGCAGGTATATTAAACAAATAAATACGAGCCCCCCCCCCCCCCCCCGTAAAGATAAACAAACAATTTCATCAATTATATAAACAATTGTGAAAATTCCTTCCATTAGGAATATACCCTGTTTTTAGAAATAAACCTTTTACCGAATTACATGAAAACTCAAATACACATCAAATAGATTTAAATAAATTAACCGACCTGTTACTGATATCTTTAGTTCATCATATGAATGTAGGATTTCATAACCTGCTAGTACTCAATTTTCTGTTTCCTCTGTTGCTGTTCAGAACTTTGAATCTCAAAGATGATACTTTCTACCATCCGTCTCAGTATACACTTTGAAAAACATTATAATTTTGCACGAGGCTGAATTTCGTCCCAAGAGTATACGTCTCCCAGCACTTCCCTCTCTTTACTTTTTTTCAGAATATGTCTCATGGTACGTCACATCCAATACGTTCAAAAAGCTATTTTCTCCCTTTTAAAAAAGATATAAATAAACAATCTAAGTTTCACGTTAAATATTGTACAGGTGAGAACTTTCATTCCCGGCTCGAAATCAGATATTTCTACCAGTAGTAAACAGATGATAAGGCTATTAATCGACTCCACGTTCTCAAATGACCGCAGTTAGTCGAATGGCTAATTCGGCACGCATTAACATCACTCAGTAATACAACCCGCACGAGAGCTTGCGGTTTTGAGCAAGCCACAAGTACTCAGTTACGTCACTTCACACTCGATCTAAATCATACGTGAAATCTTAATTCGGTGAATTCACACGGATTTTCGTAATCATATTAACTAATGTAATGTAGTATATTCTTAGAACCTAATCTTTATGCAAACAAAACAACAAATTAAACAATTCGTCAAACTTATCTAAGAATTAATGTAAGAATTTTTATGCATAACTCAACCTAGTGTTTATGCAAACACGAAAACAAATTAGACAATTCGTCAAACTTATTTAATAATTAATGCACGACTTCCTATGCATAACTCAACATCGCTATGATTCGAAAGCACATTATTATACAAATGTATTAGATAAAATCATGCAAGGACCTATAGACTCAGCAAACATTATATAAATCTCATCAACAAATTTTCATCTAAAAGTGACACTATACCTTTGTGTATTCGTCACCCAACCAGTTTTGGCGGCTTGCCTGGATCACACTTTTTACGAATGAATTTCTTTCAAATTCTACTCGGAGTTTGTAGTCAATTCTGTCTGTCTGTCTGTCTGTCTATCTATCTCTCTCTGTCTGTCTGTCTGTCTGTCTGTCTGTCTCTCTCTCTCTCTCTCTCTCTCTCTCTCTCTCTCTCTCTTAATTTTGACAAATACCCCATGAAAATGAAGTTTACCGTGTCTCTTATAGTCCGTCTGGCCACTGTATAAAGAAAGGTTTAATTGGAAACAACATTCTGACTCTAAAGGCACCTTACCGCTCACGGCAGTATGGCGATATGATACGCGCTTGTCTCCATAAATCTAATTAATGGTTCTCTGGTCTCAACTAATAGATTCTTCATAGATCGCCAGAAATGTGCCCCTTTACACTTAGGTAGTTGTATAAGTAAACTTGATAAGCTTACAACTGTCCAGCTGTATGATAATCACCCTCCAGGGTCATTATTTATGTATGTGTATTATCTTGCTAAAGACTACAAACGTAGTATTGTTTGTTTATCGTTTCATTCCAAACTCTATATCGTCTTATATATTTAAAAACCCCACATCATTATCTCAATGTAAAGTAACAAGTATTTATACCTGATTAGTAAATATAAGACATACTGGAGCATAAAAAGTATATATATATATATATATATATATATATATATATATATATATATATATATATATATATATATATATATATGTGTGTGTGTGTGTGTGTGTGTGTGTGTGTGTGTATGTGTGTGTGTGTTTATTATAAACATAGCAATTCAGATCGGCTACAAAGTTCTATAATTTTTCTATAGCCTTTTCACACCAAGTGTACATTCTAATTTAAAGCGTTTTAAGATGACTGTCATATTTACAATATTAAACTATACACTGGAGATGTTCAAACAAAATAATGGAAGGAAAGGAAGATACGGTTGAAAAGAGAAACATCTAGATCATGTGTCATTGATACTTGAAACGTTCCAAGTGTTGTTTGGATCATAGTTTTATAGTAGAATTGAATTATATATATATATATATATATATATATATATATATATATATATATATATATATATATATATATATATATATATATATATATATATATATATATATATATATATATATATATATATATATATATATATATATATTTATTGCCAAATAATAATTTGATTTTGCTCTTTAGATGGTTTGGAATTTCATCCCAATAATATATCCAAATTGAAATTAGCTGAAGTAATAACACCCGTCTCTGATTAACACACCTCTGACATAAAAAGAAATAGTGTTGATTCGTTTCGGCGCTTTCTTCACCCACACAGAAGGAATTATCAATTAAGCCCACTCTGTAGAGACGCAACCATTGAGGGCTGCAATTATTTCATCAGTTTGCGTGTATAATCGATAATCTTCTATCACCATGTCAAAAAGATTTTGAAACTGTTACATTTGGAAGTATGGATCGTTGAACTCCCCTAGGGATGTAATCTGACGTATATCTTCTGAAATACCATTCCGTAAATTGACTCAGGATGTTATAAACGATTTTCATACCTGCATGAGACTGAAACAGAGAATTTCAGACATATTATGCAATGGATATCAAATTGTGTAGCTGAAATGAAAGGAAGTCGATTCTTGTAAAAATAGTGGGACAACATCGTTTATAACGTTGCTAGATTTGGACTGGTTATTCTTTCACCTTAAGAAATAACTGTTTTTAAATATTGACATTCTCTACTTGAATAACAAGGCAAACCAGTGATAATTCGGGCAGCTACATGCATTACTCCTGCTCCCAACAATAAACAACACTGGCATATAAGGGACTAGTATAAGTCAAGAACACAGCAAATGTCTTTTAGAAAACCTAAACATTACTGATTTTGAAAATTCCGGGGGTGGGTGTAATTGAAATTTTCCATCTGTCTCAGGTAATGCATCTTTAATAAAATCTAGTTGTTTAAAAGATAGCTTTGAAACCAGACAAATAGAGCATTAGTTATTCCATGTTCCCTAAGTTGAAAACAAAGTTATCGATTCCGCATTCCGTCAAATACTACGATAGGTCACATAACACCATACAACGATCTTCATTTGTATCTCTTGCAATACGCGGACTAAGATAAATTTCGCACAACTGAAACACTGTCGAGCTGGATGTCAGAAGCGAGACTAATGCATGGAAGAAAGATTTATCTGCATTGAAAAAAAATAACATACCTACACATTATCATTACAAAGCATTTCTCCACTATAGCTTTTGAGTGTGATGGATATCATATCTTTGTTACAAAAAAATTTAATCTGAAATGCTAGATCTGGCGTTCGATAGAGCTGTTCGATCCGTATTCGTTTTAACACACCCATATTCGACCTACCTAGGTGCCTAACCTGAACTACCTTTTTATGTGTTCTATCTCGCTGTGAATCCTAGGTGAAATACACCATATTCTGTCGCTTGGCCTTGTCACGATCCATTTATATAGAATGCAATATTTAATGAAAGTAAACAATGTAGTGTTGAAACTATTAATACAACCATTATCTTCAAAGCAGTGTGCACATAAAAAACCTCACAAAAATCCCAGTTATTTTTACCTATCATTTTTGTTCTCGCAAAATAAGAGAGTCAGATCGATAAAAATATGATACAAATTTCAGAACATGGTTGCATGCGTTTATCATGTTCATGTAAACTGAATCTTATGCTTGTTTATGTGTATTTGTACTATCAAAAATACTCTTGTACTCAAAATACACACCAGCTTTCTTTCTAATCGTCATTTTTGTCTACAACACAAGAATTATTCCATCTTGGAGAGAGAGTTTGCAAGCTTGCTTTCTGATCTGTACCTGTTTCACAGATTTTCGCAAGTATCCATTTAAAACTTTTTTCGATCAGGGCGTGCATTTTTCAACTATAATGGATTAAAACGGAAATAAACTTGAACACAACTGTCTCTGAGGTTCTAATCCAGAAGTTTTGAAGCGACAAAACCTTTTTCGGCAATACGTTTTAAACACAGGTAGATCCAAAGAATTCCGCAGCTCATGTGGTCTTCTAAACACAAACTTCCATAAAACATGTCTATAGTGATAAATATAGGTTTGATCATGAGCATTCATTTTTAATACCATAATGTTTCCATACGTTAACTATAAGAGCTGAATTAGTACCACGAGTCATGTACTGCTCATTAATTTCAGTTACTTCTCAATTCTAATGTCACGTGCATTATAATAGTTTGGACTGACAACACATTTTCTTTTGTATCCTCCATCAGTTGTATAACTTTAGAAAAGAAAAAACTTTTTAAACATGGATCTTATGTGTATTCAGGTTTTTAAAATGATGATATATGGCCATTATGTCACATCAGTATTTCTGTTGTGATACAAAGCCGTACATACAACGTAATTTCAAAGCATACGTGATTACTCAGAAATGCTTGACCACTTTAACGATACTATTGAATAAAATGTTCCAATAAAAAAGTGGTCATGCTGTACTTTGAAGTACACTTTTGCTTGGAAGTCCTAAATTCCTTAAATCACAAAGCACAAGTTTTGAACTACATGTATTACTAAAATCATTAGGTAGCGTAATACACTATACGTTTGCATGTAGTAGTGTGGAGCATAATGCCATTATGTAAGTCATGTGTAAATAATAAACAAGCTGCAAACATTAAACCACTGGTTGCTTTAATCAGCAGATGTATTCTACATGCATGACCTAAAGCATGAAAGAATGAATGAATGAATGAAATGATGCACTACTACTACTACTACTACTACTACTACTGATAATAATAATACAATAAATACTAACACTACTACTACTACTACTACTACTACTTCTACTACTACTACTGATAATAATAATACAATAAATACTAACACAAATACTACTAAAACTACTACTATTTCTACTATTACTACCACTACTAAAACTAATAATAATAATAATAATAATAATAATAATAATAATAATGATAATAATAATAATAATAATAATAATAAGAAGAAGAAGAAGAAGAAGAAGAAGAAGAAGAAGAAGAAGAAGAAGAATAGGAAAAAAAACTTCACCATACTATAGTTTTTAGCATATTACCAAATAGCTCGATTCTCTCAAAATATTTTGTATAGTTTCTTATCAAAGTTGGAGAGATCTTAGGTTGCTTTTGAGTGAATTAATTTTTGTTTTATGTCTGTTGTTGTTGCTGTTATTTTTTGTTGATGTTGTTTGAGTTTAAAACAACTCTATCAGAAACAGCAGAGCTGCAGAAGACAGCAAGGGTTTCTTCTTTTCAAAAGTTGTTCCTAGCACGTGGACACCTTGACTGAGATGACCGGACAGAGACAACCAGACTGAGATAAGTACAGTAAGGTTAGCAAAAACAGCTCGATTTCTCTATCACATGAATTAGAAAAATAAAGCTAATGGATAACAGTTAAAATATGTTTAGTATATCAAAATATAATTTCGGTCTTACATTGAGGAGAGATACGTTTAAAGACGTATCAAATAAGCTTTTTCTTTTATGTGGCATTTTGGGGGTCCATCCTTCTATCAGAGTCTTTTCCACATTTCTTTCTGCAGGGAATTTAGATTGACAATATCGTGGAACGACTGTTAATGGACTGCTTGTATCACACATCTATTTCTAAAATGTGATTAAAGGCTGAGGGAAATGTAAATATCACTTAGACAATATGTAATATTCAGGAAGATCGGTGAAAATCAATAGTGGGACAATTATGTGAAAACACGGATATTGTATTTCATTATTTATCTTTTTCTATATGGAATATGGGTATAGGATTAAAGGAAACTCGATAAGCGAAATTACTGAATAGCTATTAACTGCATTTGTATCTTCACCACATGTGATGCGTAAATTCCTTTTATTATTTTTGACATTTTGTTTTAGGCTGAGTTAAATATATGACGAAATAAATTGCGGCTAGTAAAAGCTAAGAGGTCATTTTTGTGTTTATTTGGTTTGTATCAGTTTGTATTAGGCCATTTATTAAATATTGAAGAAGTCTTTGTCTGGTTAAGGTGTTAGTTCAGCCTCAATACACGCAAAGTTTATTGGAATGCTTGAGTTGACTTAATTTTGCTGGTGTTTACGGCATTTTAAAAATGTTTTTCGTTATAGCATGCCGAGGAAATGGGAGCAAAGTGCCTTTACCTCGGAAACGCTATGGCTCACCTTTAGGATATAGAATCCACTAGCTATGGGTTGAGAGCCTACGCTCTGGTTACTAAGCTACCTTTGCTTGCGTTGAAATTACATGGTTCAAGGCCTATTTAATAAATCTTGTGTTCGACAACTTCGGTTTCGGTTTCAGTTTCGGCCGAAGGTGTAGTTAAACTTTTGGTTTCGGCCGAAAGTCAATTTATAACTTTCGGTCTGGTTTCGTTTTCGGCCGAAACCAGAAATTTAGTTTCTGTTGGCCTGTAATGTGGAGGCTTAACATTATCCGTTTTCGTTGCCCAATCTATTTGCTCTCTACCCAATGATTGATACAAAAAATATCAAATATTATAAATAGATTAAGAAATTTAAGGGGTCAACCCGAACATCCATGGGGAAACTCTTTATATATACAGGTTTGGTTTGACATTGAGAAATATATCAGATATATGTAGAAACAATAAACTGACGCATCAGATAGACGCACCAAGAAACTTCGCATATATTAGGTTAATAATAACTAACTATAGGGGCAAGAAAACTATATGGGAAGAAAAGAACGACCGTAACATATATAGAGCGATGAACTTACAAAAAATACATTAATAAAGGTTAGTAGAGAAATATTAGAGTTAGATGGGAAGAGGTATGAAAAACATGGGCACAAATTAAATCAATGAAATTTATTTTTTCAAATATATGAATGACGTATGGCTAACGGGGTATGTAGCCATACAAAGATATATATATATATAATTGGAATTATGCCCAAATGAACGATATGTAAAAAGATTTATTTACGAAAATATGTAATTATAAATTCTAAAGCAAACGAAAAAAGGGGGTGGGGATACCAAATACAACTAGCTTCTAAGAGGGGATATAATGATATTTAGACTGGGTACCATATAAAATAATACTACATGTAATTATAGACTTTAGAATAAAAACAATGAGTCTGTACGGGCAAGTGATGTTTATAGAAAACTGAAGACATGCTCGGGTATAACCCATGCTAAGAAATTAACTAACGCTCCCGGGCCGCTGACGTGGGGACCACTGTGGGAGATGGGCTCCATTTCTTTTTATGCCAGAGGGCGCTTCGCAAAGTGAAGAGGCCTACGAAGGAGCACATGAAAATCCCGGACTCTGCACATGGACAAACAAATACAAGGGGTAAACATGAACACCATACTAACAAAAAGTTTCCCTCAGAAAAGATATACAGCAAACATAATACAATCAACAATTGCTGTGGTTTTTTTAATTTATTTTTTTACAAATTGGCTTTAAGTTTAGGGTATACTATCTACATAATTTTCTGACCAAACAAAAAGATTACAACTATGCCCATGTAGAGGACAGCAAAGTGATGGGTATAATGTCAAGGGCATACATTGCCGAAGGCGGCGCACAGCTATATCAATACTATATTTCCATGTCAGTATCAATTTTCTATTACATGTACTATGCCAGGCAGTGTCGACTTTACTTATTCTGCACTGCGTTAGGGAGCATTTAATGTTCACGTGTTTTTCTATGCCTATATAAATGTGTTGGTGTCTTACACTTGTGCGCTCGTAATGTTTTTGTTGTTGCTTTATTGTTGTCATCTCAGAATGTTAGGTACTCAGACTGAACATCGTATCCCTATACAAGTGAGTTGGTCTAGAAATGTTATTTCTTTAATAGCATTAAATAAGTGCCACAATACAAACATACACACCCCACCCCCACCATCGCAAAAATCAATAAATAATATTTACAATCATTCATAATGCATCGAACTGACGTAGACAGAGATGAGATGTTTGCATGATCTTGAAAGCATGCGCCTTAGACCACTTGGCCATCCGTAGTCCTTCAAGCAGCTAAGAAGAATTATACATATACAATACGTAAACAAATAAAACATGTAAGTTCCGTACATCATATAGAAATTATATGAATGTTGGGACAAAACTTTCGACATCTGGAACGTTAAAATGTTATTTTTAGTTGTCACACTAGGAACGTACTAAGTTTGCTTTTATCGAGCATATCTTTAAAGGTTATACTGCTTATATGTTGTTTAAATATTTTGTTGAGCCAAAAAATTCTTACAGAGATATATAATACTACAAGCTCCATCGCTGGCTTTTAAAATAAGATCGGTCCAAATATTTAAAGGCTTCCTGAAAAAATGTAAACGCCAATTCCTCGCATGATCCATATTATTAATACGCATTTCTTTTCATTACCATATACTCGCTTATAAGCTGAATTCAGCTGCAATCCGCTTCCCCCTTGAACCCACCCCAAGACCCGGAGTTGCCGTAGGATAATGAACCTGCATGTCAGGATCTGTTTTTTGTTCTACCGATTACTCGTACAAGACTGTACTGATCCACTTATGCAGGGCTTGTGCATTTCACAGTTAGACTCGATTTATAAGCGAGTATAAATGGTAATATTTTACATAATAAGTAAACATTTTCCATCAAATGTGTAGACTCTTAAAGCTTGATCAATTCTTTTGTAAGATAACGGCAAGATATTAAGAATAGAGAATATTTGAGGGAAATTTTCATTCTTTATTGTCTGATTATACATCTATAATGTTCGAATATCCAATTACACCGCGCTATTCTTATTTTTGTATTCGCAAGGTTTAAATAGTATCAAACACAATTTTTTAAAATTATTTTGAATCGATTTTCTCAAGTCTTCAAGTTTAATATTCATTCCATTCTAACGGTATTACGACCAAACAAAGGATTCCATTTCCCCAAATCTTTTTTTCAGAAACTAGGTCGATCTGTAAGATAATTAAATTATAATAGAAGATATTCAGTTTGTAGCAAGGGACAGAATTTTAATCAGCATATCTTCAGTATCATTACTTTTTTCATTATCTTTTAATATCCGCTGATGTTAATGCAAGTGCGCGTGAAGTGTACTGTTATCGAGTTGATCAGCTTTCATCTGAACATTTATCTCGTGTTTTCAGGATTGTTATCTTTTAATAATGTGGCATTTTACCATACAATGTTAGCTTAACATATGACATAATCGAATTTACAAAGGAAATACTAAAATAAATGTATATAATGAAAGAAACAAAATATAAAAGAAACAGCAGTAATTATGACCTTTCTACAGACGTTATCCTACCTATCGTACAATGTAACTGCTCATAGGTCACTTATGCAAGCATGTAAGATTGTTTAAAAAGTTGTTTCATATTTCATACGTTTGGTTTTCTTTCATATAATAATACCGACCATTCTTATCATCCTATTAATGGACAATGCTAATGCAGGTTATATATACACACATTTTCTAGCAGAGCAAACCATATGCATGTAAAAAAAATGTATGCATGTTGTTGTAGGGTTTAACGCTTTTTTTTCAGCACACGATAGGATATACAGGCGGCCAGTATTAGTGATGGAGAAAGAACCCGGAAAAACATGATAAACTACTGGCAAGCTTTCTCACAATCCCACATTGGCCGAATCTGATTTTGTTTGTTTGTTTGATTAGGACTTTTAACGTAGATTTAACAATTTTTCAGTCATATCACTACGATGTCTGCAGTGAGACAATTTATAGTAATGTCTAACACTGGGGCATCATGCCGCAGACATGTTGCATGATGTCCCACCCAGTCACATTATCCTGACACCAGGCAGACCAGTACTAACGCTCACCTCTTAATGCTGAGCGTCAAGCAAGGCAGCTGTTAGTACCATTTTTGCAAGTCTTTGGTATGACTCGGACGGGTATCGAACCCATGACCTCCTGCTTCCGCGGCGAACTGTAACCACTACGTAACCGGAGCGGTCGGCTGAATCTGAGACTCGAAACCACGCAGTGGTGAGATGGCGGTGATCCGTAACGGAGAGTGCTTTAGACCACTCGGCTACTCAGGGCCCCATGTATGTATGTATATATGTATGTATGTATGTATGTATGTATGTATGTATGTATGTATGTATGTATGTATGTATGTATGTATGTATGTATGTATGTATGTATGTATGTATGTATGTATGTATGTATGTATGTATGTATGCATGTATGTATGCATGAATGTATGCATGTATGTTTGTTTGTAAGTCCTAAAAGTTTGCAAAATTCGATTTTACATTTTTCGAACTTTACCTTTAGCTGGATCCAGATAGTGCGAATTGTGCTGGGGCGCTGTTAAACAATACAACATAATTACCTACCTACTTTCCTGCATACATGGATACATACAAACATACTTACATACATTCATTCATGTATATGTATATATGCTTGTATTTCTGTTAATGACAGCTCAGCACAATACAGGAATTAAAATGTTTCATTTCATCGTTTAGTCTATATTCCCAATCAATTTCTTATATATATATATATATATATATATATATATATATATATATATATATATATATATATATATATATATAATTGTAACAGTCACGTACAGGAATGCTTATCTCTTTGCATTACATACAAAAACAGTATCGTCGGCAAGGCTCCGTATTCACGAAATTTAAATTAAATTTCACGCCATCATAAACCAAACAAAGAAATGACACGGTCAATTGCCATGAGGGATATAATATCTTTAGAAGAAAACGTCAGATATAAAACATATATTTGAATTAGATGAAAATAAAAAGAGGATAGAATTTGTAAGATAAGACAACCATTCAGAGTCCTGTGTATAGTGTAGACTGGTATCTCCATAGATACGTGTAATGTTGTACGTTAACAATCAGAAACGAATAGTCTTCAAAGTTATCACTGACGAAAATATTATTGCAGACTTCCGTTCATAATTAAAGTTCATGCAGCCTCTTTCTCGCTTCAGAAATATATGTAGATTTCAGAGAGTTATATCTCAATGAAAAACAGATATCACCACATGTTTTGGGCTGATATCCAACTTTCAAGCTTGAAACATAAAATATACTACCGCGATCAGCAAAATCAAGTTAAACAAAATGTATTGCTCTCCATGCAGCAGATCCTATCGATACACTGTTTTTGGAAGGCAAGATTGCACATGAACAAAGGCAAGTAGAAAGTAGAATTGATATATATATATATATATATATATATATATATATATATATATATATATATATATATATATATATATATATATATATATATATATATATATATATAGTTACGAGACTGCATTTTAAACAATTCGCATTAAAGAGTGATAGTCCACAGGCTTTGTGAACTTTAATAAATAATTTATTTGCCTTGAATACAAAGTGAAAATGAGAATAAAAGAACTTACGGTACTGTGAACTAAATCCCAAAATAATTAAATAAGTACAGACAAAGGTCTTAATAATTTAAGTCATTTATACAATTTAGATGTCCTTAATAATCTAATATATATATATATATATATATATATATATATATATATATATATATATATATATATGAAGTGCAGGACAATTAGGAAATATGAAATGACTGTTACAAAAATAAAGTATCGTGCCACGATTCAAATCGACCATGGAATGCTTAAAATTGGACACATAGTTTGAGAAAAGCGAATACTTTCATATTTTATTTGAGAAATAAATAGCCTACGCCTTTGCTAACACACATCCGAAAACATCGACAGGATGCATATATTTGCCATCGATACAAGAACACGAAAATTCTACTGTTTATATGGTGTGTTCTCTAATAAAGACAAATACAAACATAAACTTTCCTTTAGGGTTATGACATTTATATTTCTATTTCAATTAAAATTAATAGAAGCATATTTTCGTTAATACATTTTAGTTTGAGTTTCATAACTGAATAGGTAGTGACTGACTCAAGAAAATCTAAAACTAGCAGCATTATACGAGGGTATATGGTTGATATTTTAGTAATTGTCTGACAATCACATCCCACAATCCTGCGGTTGAAGGAAACATTTTGGCAATTTTGCGTTCTTCGCAGTTTAATTGAGCTTTTCTCCAACAGATCTATCTGTACCTATTTCTCAGCGTGCATAATGAACTTATGTTGATATAACTATTTTTCAGCATGAATAGTTCATTTACACTGCTTTACGTATTTCTCAGCATGAATAATGCATTTACACTGCTGTACTTATTTCTCGGCATGAATAATGTATTTACACTGCTGTACGTATTTCTCAGCATGAATAATTTATTTACACTGCTGTACGTATTTCTCAGCATGAATAATACATTTACACTGCTGTACGTATTTGTCAGCATGAATTATGAATTTACACTGCTGTACGTGTTTCTCAGCATGAATAATGAATTGACACTGCCGTGAGTATTTATCATCATCAATAGTGCATTTACACTGCTGTATCTTTTTCGAACTGTATTTGACCCCAGTATCAATCCTACTATTAAGGATGAACAAAGTATCAATATGCAGGCGATACATGTACGTAGCAAACTTATTGCTTATTTTTTTGGATGGGTGGGTTTAAATATTTTTATGGATCATTTTTAATAAAGCGTGTTTTAAATGGAAGCGCCCGCTTCCGCGGCGGTCTGACCACTAGGCCGCTCCGGTTGGTAAAAAGACCTGATCCGAAAACTAAATTAAAATAATTAACACTGTACATCGACATCGTGAAAGTCACTTCACAATATAAATCAGGTTGGTCATATTAATAACAGACTGTGATTTGTTACGAAGGACAATATGCAAACTGTCAGAAGAGAACATATCTCTTATTCCTTTTCGAGCTAATGATTCCTAGTTCCGGCTGTTACAAGTGCTTACTGTCATGTTGAAATAATTTTCATGGATGCATTTAAAATCCTACTTAATATTAAATAGCAAACTTTGCATGACAATAGTTTACATTGAAACTTTTTCATCGTTTGTGATAAATAACATCCAACAGTCTCTATTATATTCAAACATTTGTTGATGAATTACAAGGATTCAGATCGTCGTTTTCGAAATTAGAATTAACAGGATTAAAACATGTAGACAATAGGACAGACGTAATGCAGTGTAGATTTGCATTACAATTTGAAAAGTATGATTTGTGTTATTCTTTTACATTTTTAATGAAACAGTAATATCTCAAAAGTTTCATTCCATAACGTGTACAGCATTTGCAAGTACCTATGGGCATATACAAGTTGTTTCATTTTATATACAGAATTGTTACGTAGATACAGTATGTTATCGTATTCTCTGGACTTAAACATAAGAAATGCATAACATTTCTTTACATGTATGTTATATATAATCAAAGATATACGAACGATTAATGGTTCAGCATTTTGGTCATATGTGTCAATGCACAGATATAACGTCTTCATTTTGTTTACTTTTTTACTTTTTACATTGAACGTACGGTCAGTTTCGTTCGCAGATGTGTTGATTATAATTATGACAAAGTATTGTAAACAAGCAGATTATGTCATCTCTTTAATGCAAGCGTTATGATATTAGTCTGAACATTTTTAAATTATTGAACAATTTCTGTCACTCAGTCTACGATAATGCCACTGAGTAATTGACCTTCGCCATTTTGAAAGTGAAATATTAGTGTTGGCGAAAATGGCATCTCACGCTGTTCAAAGGTTAAACTCAGTCCACTTCAATGGTTGTATAGAAAAAAAGTTAACCCCTTGTCTCTCCTCAAGAGGTAAATAGCTTTGAAGTATGAAGAATAAGAAAAGAAGAAGAAAACACAGACTTAAAGGCAGTTCAGATGCAATAGTGAGGACATGTACTTGAATGTTGATACAAGGTTTTAAAGTACACGTACTGTAGATCTGTGGGTATATTAGAAAATGCTTATATTATCGGTATTATCTATTAAATGTGATTTTAATGATGAATATCGTAAATTGTTTCATTTTCAGAGAGCACAGTTACATGAGCACTGTAAAAAATTACACGATATGTGTTCCAGTTCTGGGCCACCAGGTAAGATATGTATGTATGTATGTATGTATGTATGTATGTATGTATGTATGTATGTATGTGTGTGTGTGTGTGTGTGTGTGTGTGTGTGTGTGTGTGTGTGTGTGTGTGTGTGTGTGTCTTCATGTTGTGTGTTCAATCTTTCCTACTGACATGTAAATAATATTTGTTTATTTGTAAATTGACTAGTACATAATATCGTAGATGTCTAGGTTGATGGTGTTACGTGCTTAGGGTCGAATAAGCAGCAACACAGAAAGAGTGAAAACTAACAAGCTTGTAAAACGTTAACAATGATTTTATTAAGTACAATTATTTTCATAAAATAAATAAACTTACGGTTTTAGAGAATAAAATCCAACATTAATCCAATATAGAATTCTCAAAAATAATCCACTAATGGAATTGCAAGAGTACTGATAAATAAATGTTCTAATAATTCCAGGTTCGAATCATGACGATGTAATCTAAAATTGCTGACAATGTCACGTGATGCAGTTCTTGTTTTATTATCATCCAAATGAAATTATGAGCACATGTTTTCTCCTCCAAATAAATAAATAAATCCTCTTGCTACAACGAAATGACACAATGTCCAGTACAAGGTAATTAAAATTATAACTCAAACAGAAAAACACAACTATTAACTTTAAAAGCCCAGATTCTACTAATTTAGCTTCCAAAACACAGCTATATATATATATATATATATATATATATATATATATATATAATTTCCTCGTAAACAAAAAGGAATCATGTGATTCTGGAAGGTCATAGAAAGAAGCTACCTTCACCAAGTCACGTATTAATAGAATGATCCAGAAGAAAAATCAGCCACTAATTACTAAAATAAAAAGATATTTTTGGATCTAGCCAATCATTTCCAAGGCTTGCTTACACTCTCTAAAGAAGGGTCAGAAATGAGGTCAACAAGCCAAGGTAAACCTGTGTTTACAGCTAGAGTCTAGGTCAGCCTGAATTTTCCAGAATAATCTCCCAATTAATGAATTTTAAACCCTAAATGACAAATTTGGATTTGACAATTAAAAATAAATAATTTAATTCCAAAAGACGTAACACCTTCCCCCATAAAATAAAAAGAAAGGTTTATATGATAAAACTTTCTTTTTATCACAAACCAATTTACATCTGAGGTTAAAAGAAATAGTATAAACTACACAGTATAATAAATTGTTATACACAGGAAAGAGCGCCTGCAATTATATTATCTAGAAATAGCCTCAACCTTTTAACTTGTCCATGTCCCACAAAATGTCCTAGGAAAGGCACACTAGCACAGCAGAACTCACTTTTAGACAAATTAACAGTCAGACAAGCATCAGTGAGCCTGTCAAAGAATTTTCGAATTGTTGCCAGGTGTTCTCTCCAGGTGTCGTTGTAGATGATGACGTCACAATTTTCTAGACCAGTGATGATCATTTTTATGAGAGGTTGAAATGGACTTTCTTTATATAACTTTCAGTTCATTTCTTTCTTGCACTTGCAAATGTGAAAGTTTCTGGTCTAGATTTGTCATAATTTCTGAATTTCAACAATTTGTCGCTCCAGTGTCAGTAGAATCCGATGATATTTTTTCACTAAGTGGGACAGGTACCACTAAATTAATTACATATTTAATATGGCTATCTCTTTCAATATACTGGTACTCCTATAATTTATTTAGATCCCAGGAGCACTAATACTATAATTTAACTAATTCATTTTCTTCTTAACTTTGTACGGGCCCTAATATCTAATCTGAAGTAAAGTAAGAAGAATGAACAAGAGTAACACAACTCCATTATCAGACTCAAAAGTTCTCTCCCTTGTAGTTCTTTCAAACCATAGTTTCATTTTTAACTCGAATTGCTGAATTGGGCATTCATTCATAACTTGCTGGAAAACTCCAGACATGAAGTTTGAACCTTGATCAAACTGAATTGATTTGGGAAGACTATATTGAGTTAAAAACTTTATCAAAGCTTTTACCATTGTATTATATTTTATATTCCTCAACGGAATAGCCTCTGGAAACCTTGTTGACACACACATAATGGTCAACAGGTATTGATTACTTGACTTGGTCTTGGGGAAGGGATCTACACAATCTACCATAATTCTACTAAATGGTTTGTCAAAGGCAGAAATAGGTTGCAGATGAGCCTTAGGTATCTTCTGATTGGGTTTTCCTACCATTTGACAAGTATGACAAGACCTACGGTATTAGACAACATCACTTTTGAGTTTTGGCCAATAGAAGTGAGTCAAGATCTTGTGATACATTTTATTAATCCTTAAATGACCAGCCAAAGGAGTTTCATGGGCCAGATTAAGTATTTCCTGTCTGTAAGGTTTTGGAACTACTATTTGATAGTTCACTGACCACTCATCACCAGCAGCTACCTCGGAAGGTCTCCATTTTCTCATAAGAATTTCATTCTTAATGAAATAGCAGACAGGAACTTCAGTGGCTTCAGTATCATTTATGGCCCTTTGAAACAAACAGGAGATCTCAGGGTCATTTTCCTGTTCGATGACAAGTGAGTGTCGTTTATCACCCTGATTAAGAGAATGAGTTATTAAAAGAGGATCACTATGATCAATACCTTCTGATTGATCTAAACCAAGAGTAAAAGTGACCTCATCAAAAACCTGACCTATACAATTGTCAGTTGAAAGAATGCTGTCTTCTTTAACATCATTCTCAAGATCATCACCCTGATTAGAATAAAGAGAATGAGTTGTTAAAAGAGGATCACTATGATTAATACTTTCTGATTGATCCAAACAAGAAGTAAAAGTGACTTTATCAAAAGCCTGACCTATAATCGTGCCAGTTAAAGGAATACTGTCTTTTTCAACATAAACTTGGCCTATGCATATGTCAACTAAGGGAATACTGCCCTTTTCAACTTCATTCTCAAGAGCTTTCTTTGCCATAGCTCTGGTAACTGTACAAGCTTGACATATATCAGGGATTTCTTTTTCAATTGGATCAACTTTCTGATCCAAATTAGGCTTGTCAGTTACAAGTGGATTAACCACAACCTTGTCCCCAGCTAAGTCGTTGCCTAGCAATAAATCTATGCCCTCAACGGGTAAAACCTAAACTGTTCCGATTGTCACAGGTCCTGACAATAAGTCTGATAACAAATTTACACAATGGAGAGGAACATTAACAACGCCGCACTCTACTCCCTGAATAAGAACACTTTCATTAGAAGAAGACTTCTCAGAAAAAAACAAAGTACCTGACAATAAAAGACTCTGAGAAGCTCCTGTGTCCCTTAAAATTTTAATAGGGGTGGGATTGGCTGAATCACCCAAGAGCGATATAGAACCCTTCGATATGAATGGTTCATAATTCTCCATATTAAATTCAGACTGGGATTTATTAGACCAAACAAATATATTGCTTTCAATACATGACTGTGACCTTGACCTCTTAAAAATAAGAGCATTTGGAACAGGTCTGTCTTGATTCTGATGCCTATTTTTTAATTTATAGCAATCAGAAATAACGTGTCCTTTTTTCTTGCAAAAGTTACACGTCGAAAGAGACAAGGATCTAGAATCAAATTT
The DNA here is from genome assembly GCA_030141615.1 of Unio pictorum. Taxonomy (NCBI): domain Eukaryota; kingdom Metazoa; phylum Mollusca; class Bivalvia; order Unionida; family Unionidae; genus Unio; species Unio pictorum. The sequence continues at coordinate 3,445,175 of JARLTB010000042.1, read as the reverse complement.
CTCTGAAGTCTGATTTTTGAAAGTTGTGTTTTTTGAGTTTTAGAAGGGCTTGAATTAGGCGGAAATACTTTTCTGCCAGAAAATTGTTGAGTAGAAGTCTTGTTAACAAAAGGAACTTTATGTGTCAAAGAATATTCGTCAGCAGCTCGAGCAGCATTTTCCAAGGATTCAATCTTATGCTCATCAAGATAAGTCCTAACATCACTATGGACACAGTTTTTGAACTCTTCAATTAATATAATTTGCTTGAGATTTTGATAATCTTGCACGACTTTCTTGGCTAAACACCATCTATCAAACAACTGCTCTTTTTCTCTAGCAAATTCGACATGAGTTTGCACAGCTTCTTTTCTGTAATTTCTGAATTTTTGTCTATAAGCTTCAGGGACTAACTCATAACCCCTTAAAATGCTCTCTTTAACCACATCATAATCACCACTTTGCTGAATGGACAGTGAACAGTAAATATCACTAGCCCTACCAGTAAGTACACATTGTAATAACATGGTCCAATATTCTCTTGGCCACTTTAAATTTTCAGCAACTTTCTCGAAACGAATGAAGTATTTGTCTACTTCTTCTTCTCAGAATGGGGGCACTAATCTAATATTCCTTGTTATATCAAAATTTAAATTTGAAGTATGATGATGATTCTCACTTGCCAGCTCCATTTCTTTCATTCTAATTTCATATTGTAATTGTGCTTGTTTCTCCCTTTCCTGTCTCTCTCTCTCTCCTCTTTTTCAAATTGTAATTGCTTTTCTTTCTCTCTTTCCTGTCTCTCTTTCTCCTTTTCCTGAAATTCCATTTTTTAAACTCTAATTCTCTCTCTCTCTCTCTCTCTCTCTCTCTCTCTCTCTCTCTCTCTCTCTCTCTCTCTCTCTCTCTCTCTCTCTCTCTCTCTCTCTCTCTCTCTCTCTCTCTCTGAAATTCCAGCTTCTTCAACTCTAATTCCATCTTGAATTTTAATTCTAATTCCTTCAGTTTAATGTCAGAGTCTGGTGTAGACTTACTGACCGAAATCAAAGCACATTGTTCCAAGACATCCTGTTCTACCAAATATTTAAACAAAATTTGTTTGATATCTTGTTTCGTTAAAGAAGCCTTCACTTCAGAAAGATCATATTTTCTGGCAAGCTGAATCAACTCATCTTTTTTTGAAAAGATCTAATTGCTCCTGGGTAGGATTAGAAAGAAATATTTCTACCTCAGATGTCATTTTAATACAAGCGTGTCAGTCTCACTAAAAATTTAAAATTTTCAAAAACTAGGGGAAATTCAAATTTAAGTTCAAATTTATTTCAATCCCGGACGATAGCCACCAATTTCTATGTTACGTGCTTAGGCTCGAATAAGCAGCAACACAGAAAGAGTGAAAACTAACAAGCTTGTAAAACGTTAACAATGATTTTATTAAGTATAATTATTTCCAAAAATAAATAAACTTACGGTTTTAGAGAATCAAATCCAACATTAATCCAATATAGAATTCTCAAAAATAATCCACTAATGAATTGCAAGAGTCCTGATAAATAGATGTTCTAATAATTCCAGGTTCGAATCTTGATGATGTAATTCAAAATGGCTGACAATGTCACGTGATGCAGTTCTTGTTTTATTATCATCCAAATGAAATTATGAGCACATGTTTTCTCCTCCAAATAAATAAATAAATCCTCTTGCTACAACGAAATGACACAATGTCCAGCACAAGGTAATTAAAATTATAACTCAAACAGAAAAACACAACTATTAACTTTAAAAGCCCAGATTCTACTATTGTTAGCTTCCAAAACACATATATATATATAGATTATATGTATAGATTATACATAGATTATAGATATATACAAGCTGTGTGCGGTATCTCTTGTAAACAAAAAGGAATCATGTGATTCTGGAAGGTCATAGAAAGAAGCTACCTTCACCAAGTTACGTATTAATATAATGATCCAGAAGAAAAATCAGCAACTTATTACTAAAATAAAAAGATATTTTTGGATCTAGCCAATCATTTCAAAGGCTTGCTTACACTCTCTAAAGAAGGGTCAGAAATGAGGTCAACAAGCCAAGGTCAACCTGTGTTTACAGCTAGAGTCTAGGTCAGCCTGAATTTTCCAGAATAATCTCCCAATTAATGAATTTTAAACCCTAAATGACAAATTTGGATTTGACAATTAAAAATAAATAATTTAATTTCAATAGACATAACAATGGGGTCACTTGCTAACCAGCCAAGCTGAACCGCTCTTTTGGTCTGATAGTATGGTCGTGGGACGAAGAAACCAAATTCCAAATTTCTGACCGCGTCGACTAGACTTTATCTCCCGTGCCGTTTCACCATATGGACAATTTAACACACATCTACAGCATAAATGGGGAACATAATGCAGACCATTACGGTCTGGGTCAATGATATAGATCATTACTACTGCAGCAGTTATATGTTCATGACTGGATAAGTTCCTGCTAGTTATGCAAACGCTCTCTGAGTGATAAAGGTTTCGAAAGAGAATCTAACTTCCGCCTACTCATATACATGTGTGCTGGGTTCTTTTCGTTCATTCTATACTTCCTTCCTTTATTACTCACCGTATTATTTTCCTGTATTATTAATTGATTTGTATCTATGCATTGTCTTACTATTGCAGGTCCAGAGAGAATACTGGAGGGCCCTCCTGGGCCACCAGGACCTAAAGGGGACACTGGACCTCCAGGACAAGTGGGGCCACAAGGACCACCGGGAAAAGATGGATTAGATGGACTTCCAGGTAAGTTGTCCTTCTGGACTATGGATCCCTTTTCAGTGACAATTCATTTTTTTCCTTACAAGCTTTTCTTGACTGTAAATGAACGTCTACTATGCAATTGAGAAAGAAAATAAAATCCGGCATAGATTATAGATATATACAAGCTGTGTGCGGTATCAGACGCGACCATAGTTTTACTAGTTTTCTTAAATATTTCTTCAGCAATAGCACACAGTAATTTTCAACCGATTTTTCACTTACTGAGGAAGTTGGAGTTTTTAAGATTAATTTGAGTTTTGTTTTGCAGCTCCATTACGTAGGAATTACAAAACAATAATACGTTAAGAGTCTGCGCAGTGTCCTTGTTTTAGAGACGGAGTGCAATTTTCTTCTTCATATCGATAAATAGTTCTCAAGTTTGTATTATTATTTCACCATAATCGTGTACACAAATTTAAATCTAATGCACGATGAATTCATTTCACCTCGTTTGTGCCTTTATATATATATATATATATATATATATATATATATATATATATATATATATATATATATATATATATATATATATATATATATATATATATATATATATATATATATATATATATATATATATATATATATATATATATATATATACACAATTCTATATATATATATATATATATATATATATATATATATATATATATATATATACACAATTCTCATTTACTTCAATCAAATTAATTGTATCGTCATTTTAAATTTGCACAAATAGAAACCTTACATTAAAATTTTGACTTTAACAAACTTGTTATCTTATATCGTTGTATCTTGCGAAACTGAGATAATGACACTTGTCCTTGTTTAGCTAAAATCAGTGTGTTTGATGACCTTCCCGTAGACTTTCATGTGTTTACAAATTGTAATGTTGATCAGGTGTGAGAAAGATAACTGCGAGGATATTAATGTCAAGCACAATGCAATAAAACTGCTATGATATTCTTAAGCGTTTGCAACCTCTTGCTTTGTAGCAGTTCGCAACAATCTAAATTATACAGATGCTGATGATTTGTGGTGGTAAAAGTGTTTATCATGAAGATAATAGTGGATATGTGATGATGGTAGGAATGCTGCGGGTGATGATGATGACGATAGTTGCGTCGTCATCATCATCATAATGACTACAAACACCAAGGCAAACATCAACGATACATCGGAAGAATCAATATCATCGTTGCCACAGCAAATGTCGTGATAGAAATAGAGCAGGTCACATGGAACACCTTCTGTGAGCTCTGAGGCTTGCTTTTGAATTTGACTAATACTGAGTATCCGATGTAATATCTTTTATATCCAGCGCTTTTGCATTCAGATTTATGTTTAGTGTCATCTGTAACGACTGCTTTTGCACTTCAGTTCACGTAGTGACCGATGTAACACCTTTAACGCCTGCTTATAAGTTCCGATTGATAGCACAGTGTAAAGATTTTTTTAAAACAGTATGTAATATTGTTAAACATGTATCGTCAAAAGGGCCATTTGCTTTCTTTGAGATGTATAATGGCGGGTGCTTTCAAAGCTAGAGCTAGGGGCCCCGAGTGGCTGGCCGAGTGGTCTAACGCGCTGTCCGTTACGGATCACTACCATTTCGCCTCTGTCTGCGTGGGTTCGAGTCTAAGATTCGGCTTATGTGGATATGTGAGAAAGCTTGCCAGTAGCTTCTCGTGGGTCGGTGGCTCTTTCCGGGGGTTTTCCCGGGTTCTTCCTCCACCATTAATACTGTCCGCCATGTATAGCCTATCGTGTGCTGAAAAATGGCGTTAAACCCTAAACAAAACCCCAACAAAGCTAGGGTTACTCTCTTTAAGTACAAACAAGTTTATATTTGAAATCCTGTTCACAGGACACTGCATTGGTGTCTTGTACAATCAATGGGAAGGCACTGCATTGGTGTCTTGACCACCAATGACAAGACACTACTGCATTGGTGTCTTGACCAATCGATGGGAAATATGCAATTATACCTGTTTGCACAGTTTAAACCTTTCCCGAAGCAGTAAATTATGCAATGAAGACAGATGAGTATAGAAAGATGTATTTTGTCCATTGTAAAGAACCGAACCAGTACGCCATTTCTCAGACTATTAGATGGAGTGTGAAGGAAAGCTATATCGTTTTATTATAATGGTACATCACTTTGTGGCCCAAAGATTGTCTGCACACGTTTCAGTCAGGGAGGGTTATTATTCAAGAGACTTTCGCGCATTTACGGTGACAGATAAAGTGTTTAATTTTCCAGAAGTTTCAAATTATCAGTTATAAACCATGAAATTGCACCATGATCTCTCCTCCATGTAATTATAACACAACTCCTAATAAGAAACTAATAATATTCTGTCGTAAGCCAGATGGGATCTCCTGAGGAATGGCAGTCTCACAGAGTAGACTGGAAATAGCAATTCATCGTAGCCAGTTTTAAAGTACAAGTGCGCTACACTAATTCAAACGGCAAATTGTACAAAGAGCGCCGGTAGTGTATCCCATTTGGTTGTAGACGTATACAACGTATTAATAGGACAAAAATATGAATGAACTAAACCCAAATGTCTCTTGGTAAATTATATTGTTAAGATTATTCGCTATTTCCTTGCCAATTGCTGATACTATGCTACTGAGAGACATCCTTCGGAACACGATGCTTATTTTCATATTTGAATAATCTTAAAGGTACATGTATAAACGTTCGTAAATTAAGCGCAATCAGATTTGTACAAGATGCAAAAAGCAAGATCTGGTAACATCTCATGACTATCCGCCCCCCCCCCCCCTCCACCTGTCGAGAAACTTGTTTGTACCAGGCAGTCAGCCCTCTTCTTCCCATCTACACAACCGCTCTAGTCAAAAGACTTACAAAAATGGTACTAACAGCTGCCTCGCTAGGCACTCAGCATTAAAAGGTTAGGACTGGTCGGCCTGGTGTCAGGATAATGTGACTTAATGGGACATGATGCTACATGTCTGCGGCATGATGACCGTGTGGTATACATCAAAATAAATTGCCACATTGTATGCATAGTATCGATATAACTGAACACTTGTTAAAGTTACTTAAAAAAATCCTTATCACACACACACACACGCGCGCGCGCGCGCAAAGACTAGCTTGTATTAATCATTCTACCACCGCCTCTTCCATGTAGAAAAGATTGTAATAAAAGGTCTGCCCTCAACCATCCCCACTGAACTAGTTTGTACTAAATTATCGACACATTAAATAAAGCATGTGTTAAGGATATTAAACGTTGGTGGGATGGGGAGGGGAGATTTAGACGCATGCAATTGTTCATAATACAGATATATTGGACATAACGTTGCAAAGATCTTTTGGTGTTGCCTTTCTTCACACCTAATGTTTCACCAGTTCGGACTATCTTATGCTGTCCTACAAGTTCAAGTTCTCTGTCTCATCTGATGTATTCTTGCCCACGACTACTCCCGATTGCAAGAAGTAGCTTTCCTTCACACACTGTCGAACAAACTGTAAACTGGTATTGAACCACAAAATGGATCAGACGCTCGTCAAATTTGTAAACCTTTAAAAATCCTTTCATAAAGAATGTTCATTTATTCAGGTTATCTCCCTCTTTAAACACTAAAAATTATTCTGAAATAGAGACCTGACGATCTGGATCTTACGTTGTTATATTTCATCCTGTCAGTTAGAAAACAGATGATCAGTAGTTTGACACTCTACGGGTAGTAATCAGCAGCGTTGTTAATAAAAAAAGAAAGGCAAAGAAATGACCACTAGCGAATGAATTATGATGCCGATATGGACTTTCCTTGACAAGATAGAATCTAAAGACTTCTACGAAATCATTTAAAAAGGAACATAGAAACCGCCAAAATATGATGTAAAAGAGGAGAACGTTTCATAAATTTTGTTGAAATTGAGCTTTCATGTAAGTTTGTCTATTGCTATTGCTACTTATATCTTCAAGCTTAAAATAGAAAGATAATAGATCCATACTTCCGACACACAGTATTAATCTTGATATTAATAGAAGAATCTTTTCACAAGTCGAGTACATTTATTTATAATATAATTATTTTTATCTGCTAATTTCAATAAGCACATGTCATTCTAGCAAAATAAATGTCTGTCAATATCTTCTAAGTCTTCAATTTTAGTAATTCAAGAAGTAAATAAGCACTACTGAAAATCATAGGGGAAAACATCGCGGTGTGTGGAGAATAATTGTTTCCGACAAATCTTTCTGTCGGTGAAAGAAGTAGCAAAGACAGCGATCAAACGACAAACTCTTTATGTCGGTTTACATTTTCAGGTCTCCGGGGTCAGAAGGGAGAGAAAGGAGACAAAGGTCATCAGGGTCTTCTTGGATTTCCTGGAATCAAAGGAGAAATGGGTCTGTATAATTGCATCCCAAATTTACAAGGGAATGTTTTTTAAAAATATTGTTTCCGTTCTTCGAATACTCCCATTCATACTGTACTGCTTTGTCGCTATGTTTATGTAATGTAGGTATTATAATTTCTTTGCAAATCTTTCTGTTATTTTGTCAACATTTCACAGAAGAAGCAGGTTTTATGTAACATTAATTGTATTCACCTGTTTTTTTTTAGTCATATTCGTTTTATTGTCTTAGATTTTCCACTGTTTAACGATGTTCGTTATATATGAGGAAATGGCGAACTCTTTTTTAAAAAGAAACAAAACAAATAGTGATATAATACGCTGATTGAATATAAGTTTTATTTTTATTCCCATTATATTTATCAATTCTGTTTCGTAATATGACAAACAAAAGTGGCTCTATATAAGGTCATATTTTATTCCTTGTAATCCCACTATATATATATATATATATATATATATATATATATATATATATATATATATATATATATATATATATATATATATATATATATATATATATATCGGTCATGTGTTGCATGCGGCGAGCTACGCCCAGCTGAAGTGCTTTTTCTTACTTTAGGATCAATACTTAATTGGTATAATATAATAAATATTGCATAGTGCTGCTGGATCTCATGGCAGTCTATGGACCGGTCATTCCAACTCTAAAAGGTACATGGATCGAAGAAACGCTGAGGTCCAAATATATATTTAATGGTGACTTACCTCAGCTTTGCTTCTGTATATGTATCCTTTGGTAGGTCTAACCTGCTGATTAACTGCCATAAGGCACTCAGAGCTGTTGTATGCTGATTTGAAAAGGCTATATTTTTTTTGAGATTCTCACAGGCATGGTAATGCAGTAGTTTAATGGTATGTATTACGTCATCACTGTATGTTAAATGGCATTCCAAATTCAGCAAGGCACTTCCGGGTTGGGTGCAGGTGGATGCGGTAATTTAATCAAATATTATGTGTTGTAGGAGACCTAACTCTCTATCCAGTAGGGATTGTTTAAAATAATAGTGTTTACTGCGTTCAACAGACTTCAACACTACATTAACGCTATGCATACAGAAGGAAACAAATGGAAAGAGGCGGTATGCTACAAAAACCAACAACGAAAATATAATTCATATGTCATCATGATCTCACAGGTGCATGAAAGTAATTTTAATTTATAATGATCGTCTATCCGACTTGTTATGTCCAGTTTTGAGATAATATGCGCAATGAGTTGAGTGGGTCAGGTAGGAAAGCGAAAGATAAAAGAAAAACTTAATAAAACCATTTGATATACCCCACGACCACGCTTTCTTCACTACTAATATAACTCTATAGATATATAGATGGTTTTTGTTTTAGAATGAAATATACTGTTTTATAATTGATACTCGTAACATCTGTATTCTCTAGCATTTTATAAACATATTCTATCGGTGCTGCTGACGTCCTTTATCAACAACAAATGTACATTTATAATGATACAATAATCCATCTTTCATCTCACTTTGCGTATATAATACAGAAAATAAAAAACAAGTGTCCTCAATGTTCAGGTGATACAGCATACATGGGAAATGCAGTTCAACTAACAATACAACCCTTGAATGTTCTTGATAATCAACGTAGAATTCTACACATCACTTTCCGCTACTGTTCTTTCATATAACATATTCTTGTATATTACAGGAAGCAATACATATTTCATGTCGTCACGATCAATTTGTAATTAAACTTCCAAGGTATAGTATCAGTTCTATGTGTCAATTAGACAGGAAATTCTTCTTTTATGCGATTGACATGTTACTGGCAAAACTTGACTCGTCTCACGATGAGATAAGAACGTTATTGGAGTCATAGCAGACACCGATTCATAGTGATAACCGAATTCGATTGGTCGGGTGAATATGCTGAGCATTGCCCAGACGCAGTATTTCTGATAGCTATCAGCGTGTTGATGTCGTCCTTCAAAAGCTTGATGCATGACGGGAAGGCAATGTTGATACGTTATAATCTGAACGTAGAGGTAGTTTAGCAAGGAATAAAGATTATTTTTTCTTTAATGTTCAGGTCATGTATTCTTGGTAATTTTTTTAGGATATCGACAACTTTCATCATAGGCTGTGGTGCCAGTCGCATAATTGTATATGCTATCTTGAAAAGGAGCTAAATCGATTCGAGGCAAGTCGTTGCCTGTAATTTTACTATATCAAAGTTCTCAAAAATGACGTAACTCACCAGAGACTCTTAATAATAACTGTTTTACTGCCTTGAGCAGCTCTGATTTCTTTGTGATAAAAATGCTTCTTTCTTAGAAATCTATTAAACAACTCATGTGTTGTTACATTTCTATGAAATATGCAACATATTTGTTCAAATAATGTTTGAGTATGTAGACTTCGTTAAGTACTTTTCGTAAATACGATTATGTCGTTTCAGGCGAGAGAGGAGATAAAGGAGAAAAGGGAGTGCGCGGATTGATTGGCTTCACAGGCTACAAAGGCGATAAAGGTTGGTCAGAATGTCCAGTCCACCACTGGAACAACGGAATGAAATAGTCATTATTTTAACTTGTTATTGCGTATAGTGATGATTAATCCAAATGTAGCGGAATTCTTCTCCCAGGATACCATCTGAAATTTTTAACAGCAAAATATATAAACAAATCAGCACTTTCGACATAGAAGGAATTACCAATGTCCAACGCTTTTATTTTAATCAGATCCGAGGGCAACATAGTGTGCCCTTCACAAATTTGTTCGGAACTCATCATAAGCTAACATCATCGGAAATCCCCATAGACTTTACTAATATTCCGAACTTGAAAATGCATAAATCCATGAAAATAATTCTATGAAGTGCATCCCTGAACGACCATATTTTTCTCACGACAATTGTACGGTCGAATACAGTAATCGCTTTGGGTATATTGTGTCGAAGAAGTTAGACCGCATGTTGTATACACAACACAAACTAACCCGACGATTTATATTTTGTTCATCGTTGTTTTATGAATATTGTTGTACATTACCAAAATACAATTTAGCTTAAGAAGCTATTCACCACAAACAATATGTTCTACACAAATATTTCATCAAGTATTACGTAAAAAGGAAATATTTTTTTAGCCTTATCGAATGTTACAATAGACACACATATGTTAGACTTGAGGATATTATGCAGTCAAGAAATAATAGTCATTCCATACTTTCTAATCTGTACAAAAATAATGTATCAGTACTCTTTGTTGTCTTAAGAGAGTGCATACAGTTTGGTATCTGATTAACGACGATCAATTTGTTCAGCTTACCTATAATTATTCAACTGGACGTCCATGCTATGCTTTCAGGTCTGCAAACGTCAGAGAAGAAACGAAAAATCTTTTTGCACAAAATGACAAGACCGTTGTTTTGTTTTTAATGTATGTGTTCTTGTGATAATTAATTTATTTTCATTGATTTTTCCACATATATGATTAATGTATGTGTTCTTGTGATAATTAATTTATTTTCATTGATTTTTCCACATATATGATTTATATGCTGGTATCAGTCACTAAACGAATCAATGAAGGCGTTGGGACAAAATTTGCACTCAAACGATTAACAGATAGGCATAACATTTACGTCACAGATTTACATGTACGGTCTCAGCAAACGCGAGGCGCGATTTGGATCATTTTGGTAAGGCTCTTTGGATTTATGCGCAGCCCCCCCCCCCCCCCCCCCCGTTGGAAATATACTTTTAAAAAAGTTTTATATGACATTGAAGTTACAATTTTCTTCCATCGCTTTCAAATTACTTTCTGTCGATAGATATGTTTTTAAAAATTATTAACACGCTGAGGACCTGTGATCACGGGTCTGATTGGTTCAAATCGGTCTAATCGACCAAAGGCCGGCCATGCTTATTTTGTTCCTATACATGTAATAAATGCTATGAATATCGTATGTGTTATAAAATTTTAACTTTTTAAAAAAAATACGTTTCCTTTTCAACTCAAATCTCTATGTTCATTTTCAGGTGATAATGTCAAGGGAGAGCGGGGTGATAAAGGTGACAAAGGAGAATGTGAAGGTAGTACCAAATGCCACATATTCTCTAGCTCTCTTTCTGTGTCTGTCTCTCTGTCTCTCTTTGACACCAGAAATCACGAAAAATATGCTACTCCGTAGTCATCTTACTTTTTATTTATTTCATTGAAAAGTGACATAATGTGAGATTTTTTTAACCTTTCCAATTTTATATCAATGATGAAATTGTAGGAAAAAACGTTTCCAAATCAGATGGCACAAACTCATAACAAATCCTGTAGATCTCCATTAGTAAACTCAATGAATATTACATTATGAGGTTATGTACTAATGGTGTGTGTTGACGTTATTGTTTTGATAGCATGGGTTAATGTAACTGTAATGATAATGATGTTATCTGATGATGTTTGGATAGCATGGGTTAACGTAACTGTAATGATGTTATTTGATGATAATGCTGTAATGATAACATGGGTTAACGTAACTGTAATGATGTTATTTGATGATGCTGCTGTAATGATAACATGTGTTAACGTAACTGCAATGATGTTATTTGATGATGATGATGCTTGTAATGTAGCATGATGCTCCAGTGCTAGACATCACTATAAACTGCCTCACTACAGACATCGTAAAGATATGACTGAATTTTTTTTTAAAGCTACGTTAAAACTCCTAATCAAACAAACAGACAATCATAAATCTCACTGTAGATCGTAGCGATAAAATAGGTACGTTCATGGTCGTGACAGGACGTGACGTAAAACCTGTCCTGCGACACAATATATCTGTGCTGGACACACTTTAAGGAGGTCACAACATACCTTAACTCAATGTTTTGTTCAGAAGACTACCAGTGTAATAAATTGTTGATTAATCAGCGAAAAGGTAAACTTTACAAATTGACTGACATTGTATATAAGTATCCAAAAGCTTCACCAGCTAGAACATTAGATATAATTCCTATATTCCGTCTGAAACATCAGTGTCATCACAATCAGTACGAACCTCTTCGATTTACTTTGTTGTCATGATGCAAAACAGAGATCTAAGCAATGAGCTATACATTTCTACCATGATGTTGGGTCAAACAATCGATCACATTAAAACAGTGTGTTTCACTATATGGACCAATTTATACTGTTTACACAGTAAGCTGATACGAGTTCTTAGAACCTGTTGTAATAGCAAAACTAGTTAACGTAATGAATTTAAGAGCATAAATGCTTCCAGTAGCACTTACGAGTAATCAAATACAAATTTAATTCTTAATTATTGTTAACACAAGTTGTATGTTTATGTGGCACTCATAATAATGAATTTGATATTGTCTGAGATCCATAACCTCTACTACGATGACTGTTGCTGTAAAAAGGTACTATATCTACGCGCCTAATATCTGGCTGCAACTGCAAAAGTCATAATTCGGTGCTTGCAGTTAATTAGAAAACATAAGTAGAACAAATAATATTGATGAATATTCCGGCGTATTGTTCGACGGAAGATCGGGGTCTATATTGTTTGCAGGTGGAACCTACTGATAGACTTAAATGGCATTTAACGTGAAACATTTATCTCTATTTGTATTATCATGAATATTTCCTGTGTGAGTTTATGTTGGTACCAATGCTTCATGTACTGATAATTCATATTTTAGCCACAAACAGATGGTATTTGATTAGAAACAATAACGTTTACTTGTAGTTCATTGACAATTTGTTTTCTGTGTTAGTAGATGAAAATGCTTTGGAGCCTGTAGTTTCCCTTGGAGTCATACAAGTAATGCATTTGTTTAACCTTGAATTTCCTGTATATTTATACTTGAGTTTCTATTCCTTTTTTGCCAGCTTAATTGTCCATAGAAATATGATTTTAATATTCTTTACTATTTTCGGTTTCTTATTTATTTATTTGGTTTTGCTTAAATACGTTCAGTCTCTGCATGTAATAGGAAACTACATTGTATAATCATTCATTACTACCGCACGTAAACTGATTATCAAAGAGCATTGACGCGAAATACCATATGTAAAGAGGAAACCGATATAGGTAAAGTTCTTTACTGTTTGTTTACTCTCATTTTTAATACCTATGCTTTGCTACTAGCTTTTTTATGCGAGGAGAATAGACGAATGCAGGAGACGTATTTACAGGAATATGTTCAGAATGGTATGTGATATTTTCTACTGCAATTTTTTCTACATTCAGTTTTATGCAATTACTTGTTTCTTCTGGTTAGTTCTAACTACATATAGATGTATAGATATAGATGGCTCCAGGGGAAACGAAGGCGATATTTACAAACTGATAGAATTGTTTAGAAAATATTGCAAAACTATTACATAACATTAGTAAGCGAGATACAAAGGTAACTTGTTCGTACCAGTACTGTGAACTATAATTACCCTGGAGCTATCTTTGTACTTGCAGTATCCAAGAATACAACCCGATCATGTCTTATATAATTGGATGTAACCGTCATATATCTTAAAATAAATTTTTAATTTATGCAGAATATTAAGGTGTCAGGTTTGCATTTATTGTAGCCATGTATATGTCGGTCATCTATGCATACATTATTTAACTGACTTATTAGTTACCAAAAGATTAATTAGATACATTAGAGTTATGTTTTATTTTTAATTACTGTCTTGAATATTTAGGAAAGGGCGCAAGAGTCAATGATTTGCCTCTTTACTTTAATTTGTATTACGGATCAAATGATCCGTTAGTAATGGTGTATGATGTTATAAATGATTCCAGTAGCAATGGTGTATGATGTTGTAAATGATTCCAGTAGCAATGGTGTATGATGTTGTAAATGATTATGCAGTTGTTTGGTCTTTATTTTCTATCAAAAGAGATAAATTACAAAGAAAAACAGTAAAGGTTATAAGCGCCTACCAATTTAACGTTATACAATTTCAAAACCAGTAATGCTATCCTGAAGACAAAATACGTATTCTAATGCGGCATGTACATTTGCTCCTATAACCAACCAGTCTATGCTAATTTGAATGTCGTTTCATTTCAGATGTATCCCAACACAAAAAGAAACAAGGGTTATCTAACACTGCAAACAGAGGTACGACGGTAGTTCTCTCGTAATTTTGAGTGCTTTATTTTTATATGTATTGATCTATAACTACGTAAACTTTCCAGTGTTCATGTGCTGAAGGCGCCATGGCCTCTGCTATAATTATTTCAATTTGAAATAACAGTAGGGGCAAAACAATTATCAAATTATCAGGGGCTTTTTTTGTTACAGTTGTTACATAGCATTTATTAAGCAAAGAAAATAAACTTCAGAGATATGGATTTATGCAGGTTTTTAATTTAACCACACAATGTTATATTTGTAACTTTAAGTCATAATGCGTAATTTACGCCATTCTGCGTGTCTCTGCCATTCATTCGAAACATCCTATAACAAGCAAGTAATCCCGTTACATACGATATTAGCAAATTAGTACCCTCACATATATCATCAATATTGTATTCGGACGATCACCAGTGTCTGTGTTCACCTGTATTTTTATTTGCTGATTATTGCGCAGGTACTTAACATAGTTACAATCATCAACACTTTAGTAATGTTTAAAGCTCACCCATCAATGAAACAATAGTAAAAATGACCATAACCAAGTGAAGGCTTTCCGTAAAATAATACATGTAGCTAAGCAAGTTCATCACTTGCTTGAACACCCTTTATTTGGCTGCATAGTTTGTGAAAGATTCTTTGTTTCCTTGATACTATTTATCCAACCTATATTGTTTGCCAGCAAGATTCTTGTTTCATTGTATTTTATTTCAGAATCTCGGTCTAGCGAAGGAAGTTCAACTGGCGGTGCTAGATCTCACTTTTCATTATCCCTATGGATTTGTACTTTGGTAATCGTACCATGGATGGACAGCTGATTGTACGTTTTGTGTTTTTGAACCAGTGTGCGTCAGATACAAAGATTTGTAAGAATGGTTCTATAGATCACATTTTACAGTATTTCTGAGTATGCATGAGAGAACTGGAATGAAATATAGAACCGTGTGGATTATTTACATTAAATTCACAAGGTTGTGTACTAATTGGGGGGGGGGGGGACGGGAAAGTGCCTCGGGCGCCAGAGGTCTTGGAGCACCAAAACCATTTTGAGAAATTGTAGCCGTTCCGTTTGCCGTTTACGCTTAGTACGCCGCTGCATATATATTAATTTACAGATTGAGTGCTACTTCATATTCCCTAAAGGATCGTAAGTTACATTTCATTGGAAAATACAGTTTGAATATTGATTTGAATTGTCACACATATATATATATATATATATATATATATATATATATATATATATGGTTGCATGACAGTATCTGTATATATGGCTGTCTTGCTGTGTACGTATGTATGTATGCTTGCACGGGCGCATGGACGTATGTATGTATGTATGTATGTATGTATGTATGTATGTATGTATGTATGTATGTATGTATGTATGTATGTATGTATGTATGTATGTATGTAATATTCTGAAGAAGAAGTATACAATCTTTTTTATCACTTCCAGCCCAGCGTCTCTGTTGTCTTTAAGGGAAGTTTAAGTCTGTCCAGATGTGATAATCATATTGACTTCAAATCATGTACAGCAGAACGAATCCAGCAAAAGCTATTCGAATTTTTCACAATCTGATACTAGTGATACAAATTAATATGAGAAAAATGCGTGTGTCTATCGGAGGGATGTGCGACATTCGCAAATATATGTTCAGGTAATGCCGAGCTTAGATAAAGTTATGTTTTTATATTTATTGTGAAACATGCAATGTATTGAACTGTTGTGGACAAGAAGACTATATTGACAGATTCCAAAAGAGGAGGCCACGTGTTGTTTTTAAAGCTCATAGCTTTTTGGATTACCATGTCCCAGGATTGTTATAAGGTCATCAGAAAGTGTGGAGTTTACTAAGGACACAAGCCATATTCGATGACAGGATACGTTACTGTAATGTTCCATTGTGGGATACACATTTTTTGTAATTAAAATTGTCTTTACTTACGTTATATTTCGCTCGCTTTTGTGAAACTGACTTTGAGCGAACTTTACACTCAGAAATTTCGTAATTAATTTGTAAGATATACATTGCAAAAACACATAATCACGCTTAGTAAGCTTATATTTCTAAGACAAGTGTTGCATGGTAAGAAAGTGACAAATTCTTGGTATAAGTGTTTTATATTCAAGAGAACAGATTTTAAATACTAATGTACTCGCTTATAAATCCAAGTGCAAACTGCGCCGGCCGATCTGGAACTGTACAGTTTGTTAGAAGTAATCAGTAGAACAAACAACATGCAGGCCTTAGACCCTGGTCTGCATTACCATAATGCTACTGCAGATAAGAACCTTTCTTGTTTGCAGTTTGACTCGACTTATATAAATTAGTATATTCCATAGCCTACCACTTGATTTTTTTTAAGACGCATTTTATTGATAAAGTCACATACTAATTAAATTGTGATCAACTGAAAAGGATGGACTGGAATAACTCTTGTATATTGTTGTACACATCCAGACACACGCACACACACATGTACGTACCCTTAGTGATGATCTAAATTGAAAAGGTATGATAGGCTTAAAGCACTGCTGATTTGAGAGCTTGTGTGCAGGAAACAGAGGCATCATTAAAAGAGTTTTATAAAATATATTATGAAAATGTGTCTGTCCCGTGAATGATGTGCTAATTAGAGGATAATGACGTTCCGTCGTATGGGTTAATTTATATTGGATATGTTCCATATACCATGTGGGACCTTGTGACGTAATATTTCAGCTGTGATATCAAAATAATTAAACGTATTTATTTTCTGTTTGAAGATGAAAAAGAGACATCACAGACGTTTTCGGATTTATTTTAGGAAATTTCCATTTTAGAACCAGTGTTGAGAAATGACGTTATCCGTCTCAAATGTTATATTGATTGGAAAGGCATCTGCTTTTTGAATTATAATTTGTATTTAAATATTACTGGATATCAATGTATGTAATTTTTCTTATACTTGCATATGGGTATACTTTTGCACGCACAAGAACTGAAAGGTACCGCGTCTGAGCCAGAATCTGTGGGGCATTTTCTAGTTGTGTTAACACTACCTTTCGTGTGCATACTCATGTGAGTCACAATAAGCATATAATGCTAAACAGAAATCTATGTGACACCATATTTATTATTTTATGTTATTATTAGTTTTTTGTGCGTTTGTATGTATTTTACAGCTAATATTTACTCTCTTTACAGATTTTGCAAGGCTTACACTATATTACCTTGATAACTAATTTTGAGGAGAAACTTTTGTGAATCCATGGATAAAATGGATCTGCATGAAAGATTGTGAAAAATTCCAATGATAGTGTCATTTATTGTATTTTGTCAAGACCGTCATTTACTGTACATTTTGTTTCTATCAAAACATTATCACGCTGTTGTTTATTTTTGTTTGATATTTGAAAGTTATGTTAAGAAATGTATGCATTGATCGATGAGTATGACTGCAAACATTGTGCGTATGTTGATTACCTAACATTTCATATTGTCTAGAATGGTGTCATTGCTGACAAGAAAACTGAGTGATCTATATTGGAACTTTTCCCAGATGAGTACAAATATTGTGTAAAACATGTCTAAATCTATTTTCATTTTTATTTCTTTCCCTGGTATGTGAATAAATCGATAAAACTTTTGCTACAAATTGTATTCATCGTTTCATGTTCATTACAGTTAGATAGGTAAAATAAAAAAGATGAATGGAAGACTCGCCTTAAATTATACATGCAATTTAAAACTCTAGGCTTTCAAGTTTTAGCTGATTGACACTCACTCTCACTGGGAACACAACATTTACATATCAAACGGTCTAATTAAGTAAACAAAATATATTTGAAACATGGTATTTATAAGAAGATTATGAGCTAAACTTTGTGAAAGCGTGGACCTGAGGATACAATTTTTCAAAGACAAAGGAATCCACTTTCACAATAAATAAAAGGTGAGGAAAGGTAATTTGCAAACTTTTATACAAAATGGGAGAGTTGATCCTAAAGATAAAAGTCTATTGCTGATAAAAATGAAACCCATATCAATGTGGCGCAACCTCCGTGAATAATAATAATAATAATAATAATAATAATAATAATAATAATAATAATAATTACATCGTCATCTTCGTTGTCGTCATCATCATCATCGTTATTATTATCATCATCATCATCATCACCTTTACCGATAGATCGGGAAAAGGAAGAGTAAACTAAAATATGAATAAAACTATATGTGTGACATGATAATACTGTACCATGCTATTATTATTATTATTAGTAGTAGTAGTAGTAGTAGTAATAATAATAATATCATTCGGCTGTGTACATTTTTGTTTATTTTTTTTATCAGATTCCTTCTTGAATAGATAGCAGCCTCAGTCGAACCAAAACTACTGTATAAGTGTCACCCTTAATCTGAGCTTACATGATGGATCGCACGTTAGAGGCATATATTAGTCGCCTTTAATGTGAACTTATATATTGAATAGTACATTAGAGGCATATATTAGTCGCCTTTAATGTGAATTTATATATTGAATAGTACATTAGAGGCATATATTAGTCGCCTTTAATGTGAACTTATATATTGAATAGTACATTAGAGGCATATATTAGTCGCCTTTAATGTGAACTTATATATTGAATAGTACATTAGAGGCATATATTAGTCGCCTTTAATGTGAATTTATATATTGAATAGTACATTAGAGGCATATATTAGTCGCCTTTAATGTGAACTTATATATTGAATAGTACATTAGAGGCATATATTAGTCGCCTTTAATGTGAACTTATATATTGAATAGTACATTAGAGGCATATATTAGTCGCCTTTAATGTGAACTTATATATTGAATAGTACATTAGAGGCATATATTAGTCGCCTTTAATGTGAACTTATATATTGAATAGTACATTAGAGGCATATATTAGTCGCCTTTAATGTGAACTTATATATTGAATAGTACATTAGAGGCATATATTAGTCGCCTTTAATGTGAACTTATATATTGAATAGTACATTAGAGGCATATATTAGTCGCCTTTAATGTGAACTTATATATTGAATAGTACATTAGAGGCATATATTAGTCGCCCATAATTTGAGCTTATATGATGGTTCGGCCTTTAGAGACATGTATTAGGTTACGCGAGGGTAACACAGTATGTGCAATTTATAATTTAGACTTTAAAAAATACACACAAGGGAATTACCAGTTTTATATACTGAAGGAAAAATGCAAAATATTTGTCTTCCCTACCATGTTTTATTTAAAGTGTCTCGTATTATACAAACAGAATCTTTAACATGATTGCGTAATACTGGAAAATGACAGTAAAGGTTATAGGACAGTAAAATCGACAGACAGTTGTAAGTGTTATAAACTGGTATTTACACCAGGCTTGTGGCTGTAGATGTAAAATCAATAATGCAAATGAAGTCTCAGATATTTTACCATCAATAAAGTGTCTCCACCGAGTCTCTGAAGGTCCCGAATGAGGCATCGTAAGTTTAATTTGATTATGTCACCAATCACATATCAAGCATAAAGCAAATGATGAAATGTATGGTACCTTAATGTGTTTATAATATAGGTTATATGTCTTTGTTGCGAGTCCCAGTGTTCATTTATTCACTTTGATCGTAGCATTGAGTTTCATTTTACAGATGTAGATATTTGAGTGATCAATTTAGAGTAACAGTTCCCACAAAAAAGACGCCCGAGACATTGATAACTTAATATGCTTTGACCACGAAAGAAAAGTCTCTGAGCACACACCTAATTAGGAACCTTATTCAATTATTCTGAAATGATAATTGCAAAAACATAGCTTCTAAAATAGAGTCACTTTATTTATATTGGTACTTTAGTTATTGTTAGACATAAAGCATCATCACATATTAACAAAAGACAGTCCTGATGGTCATCATTATAGATTTTCCTAAGCTGATTTTAATGTAAACTCTATTCGTGAGCAACTGGTAGCTATAAATAACTCCATGTGTTCTAACACAGCAGAGTTGAAATCCAAGACTTTCAGATGTCATGAACTGCTATAATGTCTGAATGTCATTATTCTCAACAAAATAATTTAAAAAAACTAAAAGATCACATCTTTGATATACAACAGAAAATTTCGGGTCCATTTATTTTTAATAGTATAAGCAGAAACGTATTTATCACGTTTCTTTAACACAACTGAGATTTTATATTCTAGGAAGAAAAAATGCTGCATCCAGACGGTAGTCATGTCAGGACATTAAATAAAAAAAAAATAGTAACGAAGAAACGGAGAACATTTATTGTAAAACAGTGATAGTTTCATATGAAGGGATGAAGCTGAAACTATTATTAGCAAGCAGGGCCCGCGCTTCCGCTAGGCGAACTAGGCAATCGCCTAGGACGCTGGGCTAAGGGTGTATTTCATAATGGGCGGGTGGGGAAGGGTATGAATGGAAGGGGGGCGCCAGATATCTGATCTCGCCTAGAGCACCAAAATGTCTTGCACCGGCGCTTTTAGCAAGTAATCACATGAGTGTCCTCAACAAGAATCTCAACACCTAATTACATCTGAGTGTGGATTATATCCAGTAGTAAGCAACTATCCAGTAATAAAGCTGTAAAGAACAACTCTAATTGGAAATACAAACCCCTTAGCATTGACTACCATTTGAACATGACGATAAAGGCTTGCAGCCATCTGCTAAAACAGATGATACAAAATCGTTTTATGACAACGAGCAAGGATTCTATATTTAATTTAGATCATGCTACATCACAATCATCTTGTCTTAGTCCAATACTTACAAACATATACAACATGAAGAGTTTTAATGGTCTAAAGGGATATTTTTAGTGTGAAAGAGAAAAATGTTATAACTAATCACATTTCTAATTGCTCATTAAGATGATGAAGTGTCCCCAATTTGGAGAAATCCACAAATCATATTAAAGGAATAAAGCATGATGGCTTAAAAATATTGAAAGTATAAGATCTTACATTTCTATACTCAGTCTGTGCTTTACGCTCGGAATATCATTATTGATTATGAATTCTGAAAAGTATAAAGAATTTAATATCAGGAGGTAACGTGAAAACAATCTGGGGGAAAGGTTGTGCAGTTGAAGATAAAACTAATGTACTCGGCAAATTTACAGACTTTGCTGTATGACGCTTTCTCCATTTTAACACTTCCAAGCACAAACATTTTGGACTATAACAGGATGGATTGGTATTTGAGTGGAATAAGTATGGCGTAGGTGAATGTGGCTAGTATGTAGTTCAGAAATTACGCGAACCGGAACTTGCCAGGAAGGTGTTCCCTACCCTTGTTGTTTTGTTTTTCTTGTTGCATACATTCTAAAACGTGTCAAATATAGGCAATACATGACTTAAAATCGATCGAATATCTGTCGAATCCGCTTGGTAACATCTAAATCAACTCCCCGAAGTGTAACTGAGCATGTTTACGACAAGTTGACGTTGCCTGCAATGTCGTAATTAAGCTCTGCACTTGGTTGATCTGACTGGTTTGTTATGTGGTTGATCTAACTGGTTTGTTATGTGGTTGATCTGACTGGTTTGTTATGTGGTTGATCTAACTGGTTTGTTATGTGGTTGATCTGACTGGTTTGTTATGTGGTTGATCTAACTGGTTTGTTATGTGGTTGATCTGACTGGTTTGTTATGTGGTTGATCTAACTGGTTTGTTATGTGGTTGATCTGACTGGTTTGTTATGTGGTTGATCTAACTGGTTTGTTATGTGGTTGATCTAACTGGTTTGTTATGTGGTTGATCTGACTGGTTTGTTATGTGGTTGATCTGACTGGTTTGTTATGTGGTTGATCTAACTGGTTTGTTATGTGGTTGATCTGACTGGTTTGTTATGTGGCTGAAATCCTTTTACCATCTGTTCTACTAGAATTTGTAGAGACATGAAGTAAATTGATATATTTTATTAAAATGTGTTACACTTTAGTTCTGTCTTTATCCTTTTTGTTATAACAAATAAAATGGTAACAGCTTTGGTTTAGCAGTGGGAACAGCTTACGTATTGGCTTGCAAGGACTTGTGTAGCATACACAAATTAAACTTTGGCTGTTACCACAGAACCTATGCTAATAAGTAATTAACCATTCATTGTTATTACGATTTATATTTGCCATCAATGGCAATATTAAAAACAATTGACTTGAAATATCTGCAACCGCATATGCAAACTTTCGTGAGAAGAAACCGTGTGTGCAACGATGAAATCTCGTCAGTACTCTTGTCATATTAATCTCCTTATCGAGAAATAATCAGCCCCCTGAATGGTTACATAAACAAGTAGTGTTTTAATTTAATATCTCTCTGGCCTTCACAAAAATATTGCGCATCTAATTTATGGGAACAATTTCACACAATCAATTTCCAGGCGTTATATAAAGTCACTGACAGAGCTGTTTTCTATTCTTATAATTCCAGTTACGAGGAATCATTGAAAATTGCACGCAGCCAGATTTTACAAATAAATCTAAATAAATTTTAAGTGGATTAAATTGATTGAATTTAAAAAGTAAAATGTTGGCACATTTTATATAACCAACTGCCTGGGATTCGAAGTATCATTGTAAGAACGTTTGATATATATATATATATATATATATATATATATATATATATATATATATATATATATATATATATATATATATATATATATATATAATGTGTTTTACGCTTACAGTAAATTTGTGCAAGTTATGAAGTTATGTTAGAGAAAAAATGAGTGTACGAACAACTAGGTTCTATGAAGATATAATCAAATAATCAAGCGAGATATGTGCACTCACATGCATAATCTTTACGACACAGATAGTTTCGTAAGGACGAACGATAAAGCAAATACATAAATCAGTCATTCAAGAGAATAAAGTTAACAAAATTAGAATAGAGGACGACGTTGTATTTGATGCTCGTCATTTTGCTTTCAACAAGAATGATATGTAACGAACCCAAAAGTAACCGTTTTTACAGCTTAACATTACTGCCTGTTACATACATTATTATAAGAATCTGTTGGAGTTGTTACCGTCATATAACATTATCTAACGATTACTGCGAATCATCAAATCTGAATGAACAGGACAAAGATCATATCACTAATACAATATAGCATATGTCAACTTTCTGTATAGGGTGGTATGATGGGATGGAATTGGGGAAATATTCATACAGAGAAAAGCTCGACCTAGAAGACATTGGCTCAACTGGTGCCAAAATCCATCAGCGCGAATTCCGGCTTGAAAACACTGGGAATGGTTAGGCATATGATGTAATCCAAAACGTAAATATATTTATAGCGGGTTACACAGCAAAGAAGGCGGGAATATGTGGACCCAGTCATAAATCCCATACACGTGCTTAGCTAGTGTCAAGATTAAAATACAGACGATTGAGACTATTGGCTTTTCCAGTTTTGGTAGAAAACCTTCACTAATCATTCAACATGCTTTGTCTCAAACTACCGCAGTGTTGACGAATATAAAAGTCTATTAGTATCGTCACTGTTAACAAATATAAAAATTCGATGTCATGTTTAATGGGAACTAATGACAGTAAGATTGGAATAAATGACTTTTGTGACTAGGCATTGTATGACACTCTCTGATCGTCAATACGCGTTTGTTTTGCTAATGTTAAAATCGCTCAAAACATTTTTAGATGTAAATATAACGTAATCAATATAAAACGTATTTGAGAAAAGAAACCTTCGCCAAGGATACACTGGAAAATTTAATATAAACTACATAAAAAAGATTTGATGGGGTGGTGGTTGTTTAATGCCAAGACAAGTCTAGTGTTATGCAATATACTGTGTGTACAGTTGTTTAAACATTAATATTTGATTAAATTTGATTACCATCGGGAGACGGGTACAAATAAATACATCATATTAAATGATTTATATAAATATTGATGATTGTTTTAAATAACTAAAACAATAAAAAAAGATGTTTGGAGTTGGGGCGAAAGGAACCTTATTTCAGTTTTGGCTATTTGGCGTTACGCAGGTAAGTATATATATATATATATATATATATATATATATATATATATATATATATATATATATATATATATATATATATATATAAATTGCTTTTAGTGTCTTTGCTTAATCCAAACCCAACCCGTTTTCATCCTGTTAAAACGAGAAGGGAAAACCAAAGATAGAAACGTCCAAAGATTCAAGAGTACGTTTAGTGTGATGACAAGGGAAAACTTAGCATGTATTTCTCTATGAATCGGCATCTTATACAGATTTGGTAAAATGTGAAGAATAAAAACTTAACTTCTAGTTTGTGTTCTCATTTGCGATGACTATATATGAATTATAAACATTAGCATGCCAGATTAGTCGTTTGATTATGTCTCAAATCGGCAGCATACTTCAGACGGCCAACTGAAAATCGTGACATAAATTCCAAGATTCACTTGCCTTCTTTATGATAGTGTATGGTTATGGGCGTTTATATGCAATTAGAAAATTTCTCAAAAACATACGTAAAATCGTGGAATATGCACAGATCTAGATAAAAATGTAAATAGCGAAGTCAATAAGCTTTCAAAATATTCTCCTTGATAATAGTTGCATTATCTGAGATAACCGAGAGATTTTCAGCTATAATGATCACGCACTTTTTCAATTAACTATGTTATATCATTACAAATGAAGTTGCAAAGGAAGTGATTGGATCTCGCATAAACTATATCTGTTATACAATGCAAAAACACTGGTGTTTAGTAAATATCTGTTAAAACATCAGAGACAATTGAACAGTGAGGATGAATACTAAGAACAGTATTTAGAACCACGCATAAACGCAGTAACAATTATGTTTATGTTATATTCTCTCTCTCTCTCTCTCTCTCTCTCTCTCTCTCTCTCTCTCTCTCTCTCTCACACACACACACACACACACACACACACACACACGCGCGCACACACACGCACACACATGATGAGCATATAAGGAGTCAGATCCACACATATGAACTATTATGGAGTAATATATCCTCATCATACATGTGTATTGAATAATTGAGCCATATTATTAGGATTTATAGAGTAATATATTTACATCATAAGCATACATGGAACAATAGAACCAAATTATAAGCGTTTATAGAGCAATATATCCTCGGCATACGTATGTACTGAGCAATCGATCTACACCATTAGCACTTACTGAGTAACATATCTACAGCATAAGCATTTTACAAGCATCTGTGGAGCATCGATCCACATCATATGCATTTTTGGAGTAATAGATCCACTTCATATACATGTATTCAATAATGGATCCATGTCATAATTATTTATTTAGCATATGATCCACGTCAATTGCATTTATTGAGTATATCAAAAGCATTTATCCAGTAATTGATCGACATCAAAAGCATTTGTTAAGTAATATATCCAGATCAAAACATTTATCGAGTAATAGATCCACATCGAAAGAATTTGTTAAGTAATAGAAGCATATCGAAAGCTTGTATCGAGTAATAGATCCTCATCGAAAGCATTTGTTTAGTAATAGATCCTCATCGAAAGCATTTGTTTAGTAATAGATCTTCATCGAAAGCATTTGTTTAGTAATAGATCCTCATCGAAAGCATTTGTTAATAGACCCAGATCGAAAGCATTTGTTTAGTAATAGATCCAAATCGAAAGCATTTGTTTAGTAATAAATCCAGATCAAAAGATTTGGTTTAGTAATAGATATACATCGAAAGCATTTGTTTGTTAATAGATCCAGATCGAAAGCATTTGTTTAGTAATAGATCCAGGTAGAAAGCATTTGTTTAGTAATAGATCCACATCGAGAGCATTTGTTTAGTAATAGATCCACATCGAAAGCATTTGTTTGTTAATAGATCCAGATCGAAAGCATTTGTTTAGTAATAGATCCAGATCGAAAGCATTTGTTTAGTAATAGATCCACATCAAAAGCATTTATTAAGTAATAGATCCATATCGAAAGCATTTGCTTGTTAATAGATCCAGATCGAAAGCATTTGTTTGTTAATAGATCCACATCGAAAACATTTGTTTTGTCATAGATCCACATCGAAAACATTTATTAAGTAATAGATCCACATCGAAAACATTTGTTTAGTAATAGATCCACATCAAAAGCATTTATTGAGTAATAGATCCACATCAAAAGCATTTGTTAAGTAATAGGTCCATATCGAAAGCATTTGTTAAGTAATAGAGATACATCGAAAGCATTTGTTTAGTAATAGATCCACATCGAGCGCATTTATTAAGTAATAGATCCACATCGAAAGCATTTGCTTTTTAATAGATACAGATCGAAAGCATTTGTTTAGTAATAGATGTACATCGAAAGCATTTGTTTAGTAATAGATCCACATCGAAATCATTTGTTTAGTAATAGATATACATCGAAAGCATTTGTATATTCACATCGAAAGCATTTGTTTAGTAATAGATCCATATCAAAAGCATTTGTTTGTTAATAGATCCATATCAAAAGCATTTGTTAAGTAATAGATCCATATCGAAAGCATTTGTTAAGTAATAGAGATACATCGAAAGCATTTTAGTAATAGATCCACATCGAGCGCATTTATTAAGTAATAGATCCACATCGAAAGCATTTGCTTTTTAATAGATACAGATCGAAAGCATTTGTTTAGTAATAGATGTACATCGAAAGCATTTGTTTAGTAATAGATCCACATCGAAATCATTTGTTTAGTAATAGATATACATCGAAAGCATTTGTATATTCACATCGAAAGCATTTGTTTAGTAATAGATCCATATCAAAAGCATTTGTTTCTTAATAGATCCATATCAAAAGCATTTGTTAAGTAATAGATCCACATCGAAAGCATTTGTTTTTTAATAGATACAGATTGAAAGCATTTGTTTAGTAATAGATGCACATCGAAAGCATTTGTTTAGTAATAGATCCACATCGAAATCATTTGTTTAGTAATAGATATACATCGAAAGCATTTGTATATTCACATCGAAAGCATTTGTTTAGTAATAGATCCATATCAAAAGCATTTGTTTAGTAATAGATCCATATCAAAAGCTTTTGTTTAGTAATAGATCCATATCAAAAGCATTTGTTTAGTAATAGATCCATATCAAAAGCATTTGTATAGTAATAGATCCATATCAAACGCATTTGTTTAGTAATAGATCCATATCAAAAGCATTTTTTAAGTAATAGAGATACATCGAAAACATTTGCTAAGTAATATATATACATCGAAAGCATTTGTATATTCAAATCGAAAGCATTTGTTTAGTAATAGATCCATATCAAAAGCATTTGTTTAGTAATAGATCCATATCAAAAGCATTTGTTAAGTAATAGATCCATATCAAAAGCATTTGTTTAGTAATAGATCCATATCAAAAGCATTTATTAACAGGTCTACATAATATGCATCATTATAGTAATGGAGAAACATCGAAATCATTCATGAAGTAACATACCCACATTAAATTAAGGTTCACAGTCAACTTCTCAATTCAGGTGCGAGTATTCATCGTTCTTAGAAAAACAACGATGATTTCATAATATTGTAATAGATGCAATATAAGTGTACACACGAACAGACAAACGGATACACCCAACTTTTCATAATGTATTGGAAAGAAACGAACGACTTAGAAATTTGTTATACATGTACTTTAGTCTTGAGGTAATAAACAAATGGCTCTTCCTTTCTTATAATATACCAGCACCGTAAACAATATGATCAAAATCCTAAATAAATGCACGCCAAGAAATTGTCAGCGCAGGTTAAAATCACCTTGTACTTTTCTTCCTACCTGGACTCATAAAGACTAACTTGTTTTCTTCAACAACAAAAAATCGTGCGAGAAAAATTATTTATGCATCTTCAATTTTTATATAATAAAAATCATTTGCAGTATAATGATAGGCTGAAAACCTGTAATTAAGGTTATTATGTTTGATTGTCGTTTTAATTTTATAATCATGCTGATAAATTGCGCATAGAAACAGTAAAACGGCATTATAACTGGTTATATTTTAACTTGTAATAACCAATTAAAGTACAATCAAAATACAAACCACGATTTACAATGCTGCTAATTTTGATAGCGGATAATTTATTGAAGTATATGTTCGGTTATGATTACATTTAGAAAGATCATATTAAGGGGCACAAATTTTCATTATCATTATGCCAGGATGATCTATGTCATAGTTAGATTCTGTTTATCAGTTTTTGAGACAAGTTCAGTTTAAATGTTTTCTGATTTTAGGAATGTGAATGTACATCATGATGGAGTCGGATCATCTCTCTAACTATAAAGACTTTCGTGGCATAGTGCTTTGTCAAATTAGGTCTAAGTCTATTAAGAGATTTTTTTAAAAAGGAGAAGAACTTAATACAAGTTTGAATTTTATCAGTTATAATTGTGGCCATACTTGATAGAAGCTTGGCGTTATTTGGACAAATCTGATTGCTTTGCATGCTACAATATTTTCTGTCGGATCATACAGCTCTGACATCATGTCAAGATGGGTGGAGTCATAGATCTAACATTATGTCAAATTTGGTCAAATAATGCAGCTGTAACATCATGTCTAACTGGTTCAAATGATGGAACTCTAACATCATGCCAAACTGGGGCAAATCATGCAGCTCTAGCATCAATAAAGTAGTCTCCGAGGAGAAATTTTTGCATAAATGTTATACTGAGACGAGATTCTTACATTATTTTATTTCAAAAGAAAACGAGAAAAATTAAATTATTTTGGCACAGGAGCATGGTTTTTACCTGATATTCTTGTTGGTACATAAGCATGGCTTTTACCTGATATTCTTGTTGGTACATAAGCATGTCTTTTACCTGATATTCTTGTTGGTACGTAAGCATGGCTTTTACCTGATATTCTTGTTGGTACGTAAGCATGGCATTTACCTGATATTCTTGTTGGTACATAAGCATGACTTTTACCTGATATTCTTGTTGGTACATAAGCATGACTTTTACCTGATATTCTTGTTGGTACATAAGCATGTCTTTTACCTGATATTCTTGTTGGTACATAAGCATGTTTTTTACCTGATATTCTTGTTGGTAAATAAGCATGGCTTTTACCTGATATTCTTGTTGGTACGTAAGCATGGCTTTTACCTGATATTCTTGTTGGTACATAAGCATGGCTTTTACCTGATATTCTTGTTGGTACATAATCATGGCTTTTACCTGATATTCTTGTTGGTACCTAATCATGGCTTTTACCTGATATTCTTGTTGGTACGTAAGCATGGTTTTTACCTGATATTCTTGTTGGTACTTAAGCATGGCTTTTACCTGATATTCTTGTTGGTACTTAAGCATGGCTTTTACCTGATATTCTTGTTGGTACATAAGCATGGCTTTTACATGATATTCTTGTTGGTACGTAAGCATGGCTTTTACCTGATATTCTTGTTGGTACATAAGCATGGCTTTTACCTGATATTGATAGTTGTGACATTTCGTGCCGACAAGATGCATCCGATAAACAATACGTAGTCGAGGTGTAAGGATGTTTTTACTGGCAATAAAGAGACTGAGTTCAAAAGAGAACTGGTATGGGAAAAATTTGAATTGTGGGTGTTAAACCTATTTACGGCGCATCTTACTACAGACGTCATTAGGATGATTTCGAATGTTTGAAAGAATATTTTGAATCTATTAAAATGATATATTGCATTATTTGATTTTAATTTACCACACGTACCTGAGAAACTAAAGAAGCGAGAATTTAATATGAATGCATATTCATTTTTCTGTTTATGAAACATATGCTATTACTTTGCATATAGTACAACAGTATCCTAAAGGTAAACAAAAACCCAACATGATTTGGAAATATTCTGTTCCTATCATTCTCTGCCATAACAATCATGGCACATATCAATTACATCTGGATTGCTGATATTAGTGATCTAATATTGTTCAAGGTCTTACTGACATACAACAGCGTTTTAATCCCCATCATGACAAATACATAAAGGAAACAAACGCCAAAAGTGCAATGAAAAATTCCGAATAATCATTTCTAATAGATCAGAATTAAAAGACATGAGATTAGATCTGGGGTGACTTTAAAATGTTCTGCCATTCGTTATGACTTAAAGTGATCATAACACATTAGTTAGAAGGAAGGGCTCTATGCCTTGGATTATACTGGCAATAAGGCAGCTGGTGAGAAAAAGAGATGAGCTGTTCAAACACACGAAATAGACAAACTCTCAAGAAATTGGACAACTTTTTGTGCATGTATTACATATTGTCAGACGTATTATAAAGGCCTGTGATAAATTCATGGACGAAATGTAGTAGCCACATTCAGAATGATGATGGAAATACTAAGAAAATGTTTACTTCCCTTTGCAGAAAACACAGAAGAAGCAACCATTCTACATTTACAGGTTTAATAAGTATTATCCTTAAAATAATCTTTTTCTCTCAAACACGTTTTTCAGCAAAATATACAGATAGTTAGATAACGGATTCCACGATCCAGATTTGCTAACTGATTTGTTTTGTACCCAGCCTACCCAATCTAATTGGAATGCCTCTACTAATAGTTTTCTAAGAGTCATCTAACTGCATGGCTAATCCAAAGAAAGTCAGAACTTCTCGATTAACGTTTAGATATTGTTCGAATATTTGACACACTCACTCTAAAAGAAACATCTAACAGATGTTACATATTTAAATAAGAGTAATATGTTTTATACGTACCGATTATTTATATAATTCCTACTTATCTGAGATACATGGTAGGATTGGCTAGAAAACTCTGGATAGGATGGCACAAAGTTTTGCATGGTTTTGTTGCTGTTCCAGTTACACCCATTTAATGACTTGCATAACAATTTATTGATATATTTTGAGCATTGCAGACAATCAAAGCTAAGGTGCAAACAAAAACACATATTTTAAAGATAAGTTCTCAGGTTCTAATATTTTTATGTAAGGTAAAGCTTGCAACAATGGGGAAAGTAGACGGACATTAATACCCCGTTGAGACTTTGTTATTTTTGCCTGAAATACGAGTAGGAAACACATGTTTTGGCTGCATCTAAACACATCCAATAAAATCTGCGTCCTAGTGAGTTCGTTTTGCCTCGTGCCTAGTTGCACTAGAAACGTCATTTGTAATTGGATATTTCGTTCGCGCATGTGCAGAAGAGTAAAAGTTGGAGTTCTCTTTTTTGTTGCTTATCGGACCCATCATTTCCGTGTCTTAGTAACTTGTTACTTAAAATCCACAACTTATCCTACTTTTTGCAAAGGTTCGCCTGTCTGTGTGTAGTTCGGACCGGTCTGCCTCAGAACGGAGGCCAACATGTCTTAAATCCAGACACATTTTCTGAGTTCTACGACGGGCAAACCTTTAGTTAAAAAATAATTGGGTAACAAAAGAATACGTTTTTTCCTCTGTATTTTGTAATATGAGTATAAAGTCCAGATTATCTGGTATCCTGGTAAAGCTACGTCTGCCATACTGCACATACTACTCGGAAGTAGGGTATAAAATACTGACGCACAAACGTGTCACCAGGGGTTAATGAGTTGATAGTAAAAATAGACCAATGAATGTTCTCACTATTGTATTTAATGGTACTGGAAGTATAATACTTGCTACTGATGCACAAATGTGGCAACAGGGGTTAATGAGTTTATAGTAAAATTAGACCAATGAATGTTCTCGCTATTGTATTTAATGGTACTGGAATAATGTTGCCATAATATTTTACCAAATTCACACTGTTACAGCAGGCCACTATTTTATTACACTAGAATTCTTAGTAATGTCGATATTTTTTAATTTGGTTGTAGCACAGTTTCTTACTATTTAAGAAATTTGTAGAATGTAGACATAGATCCTTGCTAGAAACGAATGTCCTTTCACACTCCCCTTCTTGCAAAGTTTATCATAGTTAACAATGTGTACCCGAAAACATTGAAAAACGTGTTGTACCGTAGCTATTTTTGTTAGTATCACTTATGAATGAATGATACCAGTGTGTACCTAGAAAGATCTTGTGCAATGCAAATGTTTTTCAATCTCATTTTGTTGTACCTGTTTGTTTGTGTTCAATGTATCCCTCTGCATATGTTACAATTACGGTGTATAGAGTTCTGAACGACATCAGTATGGAACGTGTAAGATAATTAAAAATGTTGATTTTTACCAGCTGCTTCGACATTTGATCAGACTTTTTGCCTAACTTTAGTCTTTTTTTTAACAAGTAAACAGTTTAATGTGTAATACTTCTTATAATATCTCTTTTAAGCATTTGATTCACATACCCAGACTAGGATATGGTTTAAAATTCTAGTAAATGGCTCAAGCAATATTTGAATCAATCACGTTTCAATGTGTTACCTGATTTCTCTCCGCAACAAGTTAAACATTCTCTCCAAAAGTGTAAAGGTTCTTCAGAGATCTTTTGATAATCATATCACGTTTTAAGGAGGCTGTACAATCTGAATTTGCAGCGATTTGGGATTAGATTGATCCGGCTGATCACAGTAATTTAATTTGATTATGTTCAACATCTTAGTATCTGCCAACTTTTATACCAAACTCGAACTCAGTGCTCTCTTGGTTTATTTAGTTAGCATCCATAGTTTTATATTCTTGAAATCATGAAATAAATGAAATGCTGATTTCAACACAGAAACAAAAATTGGCGAAAGTGGTCAGTGTATATGCTTAAACGCAAGTAATTTTGTTGAGATATTAACAGTGGTTAAAGCATTTAATCTCCAAACTGAGATGGATACAATTTTCTTCTTCCTTTTAAATAGTATTTTAATTTTGATGGGTTTGCTCCACAAGATATGGTGAGTTTCAAAAAACAATATTTAACATACAGTGGCAGTCAAAATCAGCTAGAATAAAATCAACGGATTCTTTTTAATGTACCTACTTTGTACACCTATGTCTGGAATTTTGTTTCTTTGTTGCTCTGTCCTCAGTACATAGGGACTAGCTAGTTGATGCGAGTCTAAGTCTGCGCTGATTCTATTCATTGTATCTGAGCAACGTTTTGTTATTATGTTCAAGATGTTGAAAATTAGATACCGCTGATTTCGGATGACCATCGCTAACATATATCAGCAAGACAATGTTAAGAATGTAGATAATAAAACACAAAGTATATTAATATCAATCTTTTGAGTAAAACGGAATTCCTAAATCACTTGCAGATTAACTGTTTGGATTCTTTATTTCAGGATAAAATCCACTCACTTCAATGTATTCTATTATTTTCACATTTAGATTTACATTATACTACGTGTAAGTCTATGTTGCCTTTGTTACACGTATATTGTCACAGTTACGTGTTATTATCTATGTTACATGTATATTGTCTGTTACATCTATATTATCTCCATTACATGTATATTGTCTCTGTTACATGTATATTGTCTCTTACATTATATTGCTACTGTTACAAGTATATTGTCTACGTTGCATCAATAATGTCTCTGCTACATGTATATTGTCGCTTTTACATAGATGCTGTCTCTGTTACATGTATATGATCCATTTTATATGTAGATTGTGACCTAAGCGTATAAGCAGTACTTGAATAATGGGTGCGCATGACAAGTTTCATTACCTGTTTCATTTATGTATCGTTGTTATGGAATTTCGTTCTTTTAATTGCACCTCAGTCAACAAGTATTGTTTTTGTTTCTTCATATGGTACATATCTTGTGAAATAAGTGAGGAACGTCTGTACATTAAATATATTTTCGCATTGTTTGGACGTTAACTAAATTTACTTTCAATTTTCAGATTGGATGTAATGCTTTTAGTTTTTATTTCCCTCCAATCTGATCGAAAGATACGAAATTACAAAGATGCCATATTGTTGTTTTATTACTAATTAACGTTCAAAGTAGCAGTATCAATTAGTTTTTCCTTCAGATATCATTCAAAGCAAAACTGGTTTTAAGTCATGAATTCCCGTACATTTACTTAAGGACACTGTACTATCTTTATGCCACGAGATACGTCGTAATTTCACTTTCCTTGAATGGAAAAGAGCTAATTGTGTCCCAAAGAATGTATTACTAACTTTACATCAGCGTAGGCAATTTGTAGTGCACTACACTCAATTATCGTCTGCTCGTTTGTCCGGAGCGAAGCCAGACCCATATAAATTAATTAGCCATTTCCAGAAACACAGACGCTCTAGGCTCGAGAATGATAGATATTTTATTTCTCTCATTAAGTATTAGAAGTAACAAAGAAACATTCCCTGTAATAATGATGTCCGTGCAGAATCTTTCAAGTAGCTTAGCATTATTGGCACTATCTATCGCATTAACTTTTTTTTTCAATGTATTTAGATGATGAAAGGCAAGCGTTAATGATACAAAAATCATGAAACAAGTTATTTTCATGAATTGTCATGTCAAATTCTATTATCACATTAACGTTGAGAATTTATTTTAAATAAGTCATTTTTGTTGTTCCATAGCGTTGATACGTTATGACTGACATGCTGTGTTCTTTATGATCTGACGTTAATAAAGGCAAACGTTGTATGATATGCAAAATAAACTGTCTTAAACCTTGCATTTGATTCATCTTCTAGGAGAAAAAAATGTTAACACTATGTGAGTTAAAAGCGATATACATTGGATGATTCTCTTCACCGACTGCTAAATCAATAAAATATATCGTCAATTGATAATTTTACGTCAAAAATGTGATGTAAAATGTTATGAAAGAATAACAATAATTTGGAATTAATAATTGTATAAATACCAGGCATATTAACCTTAATTTAATTTTAGGCTTTAATGCATAAAAAAACTCATATGTATTAAGACGTTGATTCAATTTTAACTCAGTTTCATTAGAATATATATTTTGGTAAGACTTTTAATTTTTAATTCTTTCATTGATCTTGATATTTTTTGTAGATTTGATTCTTAAATCAGTAAGTTCTTTTTCTCATTTTTTACCTTGTGTTTTCTAAGAAAATTCATTATGTGTTAAATTGTACAACGCTCGCTGCCTTCACTTTATTTTTGTTACTATTTAAAAGAGCATAAACAGCATAATGCATATATCTCCATAATTATCGAATTCAAAGCGGCAATATGAACGATGTACTGAAACCAGAACAAAAGGAAGGAAAGCTGGATAAAGAAAGAAACACAACGCTTTCAGAAACCAACTAAAATAAACGAGTGAGTGTTTACTTAAGAACACTTATGTCGTAGTCTATAATCATACTGACTTAAACAAATGACTGACCGATTAATTATAATGTATATGATTTTGACATTGAACTTTTCTTTTATAAGTTGCATTTTATTAATCTTAATACTTTTATCAGGTACGTTGCTGCTTATCTTGATATGTTAATCATGGTTCATGCTGTTTATCTTGATGTTTTAGTAGGGTTGGGGTGTATGGGGTGTCCTGGGAGGGGGTAACACCTCTGGCTGGCTAAGCAAACGTACTTCGTCAAGGGTAGCTCGCCCACCTTTGGTGCCCACTTGGCACTCAGCTCTCACCTGTGGCTCCAAGAAGCTGTGGCATGCGCAGCGGCCACGTCCCGAAAAACGACCTCGACTGACCGGCTAAACCAGGCTGAGGGTAGCCGACGTGTCTTAAACCCTCGGTGAGTTAGGATTTGTCTACCTAGTATGTGAAGACTGGATTCGGCAGCCTGTGCGGAGGAACCACTAGCTGGCCAAATGATACTCCCAGCAAAGCGGCGCTTTAGAGCGCTAAGAGCATAACGAGACAGGTAGGACGTTCTGGTCATCCACTGCACTAAACTATGTCTCCGGCCGACTGGACCCAGATGATATTGTGCGAGAGAATGAGGCCGACGAACTGCGCAACTCTTTCTCACTTAACAGAAAGTCACCGCGCAAGTCATGCTTGTCCTTCATCAACCCATTTCATCACCCACTAAAGTCCTGTAGAGACAGGCAAGCGACGAAGCGGCAGGTGTTGGTTACACTGGCAGTCGTAGCCTCAAACCTGCATACAGGCGGCTCAGGCGATTAGGGTTGTTAATCATTGACATGGAGCAGCAGTGGAGTCCGTCAGCCCCCTACTGAACAGCCCTCTTCAGGAATGCACTGTTCATCTCTATAGCATAAGGAAGTGGCTAGAAAAGGTACCCTAAACAGTGTCTGCTCTAAACTTCCCAATCAGCATATCGTGGTTGGCGGGGATCCGACTCCGGTCACAATATAAGAAAGAAAATGAGAAGTAAGTCGATTCGTGAGAACGATATATTTGTATTTTTTTTACCTCCCGAAATTCGAATACCGATGATGAGGTAGGCTATATTGGTAACATTGCCGAGATGTTTTAAGACGATACTTTCGGATAACACCTGCTCTGTTAACTTATCAGTTAGTGAAAACTGGATGCTTCTTAAACTCATCAACATTAATCTTTTTTCAACTTGCTCCATTGTAAACACCCTTTTCTATAAACGATGAACATCTTTCAAATTAATATCTGGCATATTTTATTTTGATGTCACCAGAAACCTTATGTATTTCGTAATATCTCTAAAGTGCTTGGTGTTTTCTTCGTCCGCATGATACACATGATTTTGTTTTCCCTATTAACACCAACTCCACAATGTAGACATGGTTTCTGTTCCCTAGTACCATACATTAATCATCACAGCAAGATTTACCACAAGGCGTGATTGATATATTTATAAGCTACCGAGAATTATTTTTTGCTTGTAGCGTATTAAATATTTATATATTTTCTAATTAGTGACGGGTTACCGGTAATTTGATAAAAGTGTTTGTCTTATTATATAGTATAATACCAAGCAAGTGAACATCAGCAGAACAACTGTGGAAATAGTATGTTAATCTGACTGGAGTTAAACCAGAGTTCATATGGCCAAAAATCGCACAAGAAAATTTAAGTACTCAGATGCAAACAGAAACCTAAAAGGAATTTGAGAGACTGGCTGCGATCGAATCAGAGAAGAAAACAACAACAAGAACGTAAAAGATTAGCAATTATTGAACAGTAATACAGCACCAGATTCGATTTTGATAGATTAACATATAAGATAAAATGTACACTATTTTGAACTGCAATTACACGATTATATCAGAATGGCTAAATATGAACTTCACCGCGATGGTAATTATCATGTTTCGTCAATATTCCGGATAGATCAGGATGGTATTTTAATTAATGCTGCAAGGCTCGAATAAGCAGCAACACAGAAAGAGTGAAAACTAACAAACTTGTATAAATTGAACAATGAATTTATTAAGTACAATTATTTTCATAAAAATAATTAAACTTACAGTTTTAGAGAATCAAATCCAACATTAATCCAATATAGAATTCACAAAAAGATAATCCACTAATGGAATTGCGAGAGTCCTGATAAATAAATGTTCTAATAGTTCCAGGTTCGAATATTGACGATGTAATCCAAAATGGCTGACAATGTCACGTGATGCAGTTCTTGTTTAATTATCATCCAAATGAATTATGAGCACGTTTTCTCCTCCAAATAGATAATAAATCCTCTTTCTTCAATGAACAAGATAATTAAAATTAAACTCAAACAGAAAATACACAACTAATATATTAAAGCCCAGAGATTCTACTGAATTGTTCTATCCCAAACAACAGTTCTTATACTTGTTTTCTTAAGTAAACAAGTGACCGCGTGATTTTCTAGAAATAGAAGTTCATGGAAGGTCACAGAAGGAATCTGCCTTCATTTAATCACGTACGCTAGATATTTCCTAACTAAAAATAAAAAGTTGTCCTTGAAATTAACCAATAGTTTTAAAGGCCTGTTTATCAATCTGAAGCAAGGTCAGATAATGAGGTAACCAAGCCAATGTCAGCATGTTTACAACTAGAGTCTAAATCAGCCTGAACATTCTAGAAAAAATCTCCCAATTAATGAATATCAAACCCTAAATGACAAATTTGGATTTAACAATAAAAATAAATAAATTAAATCCAATAGCCGTAACAAAGGCTAAACATGGAGAGCCTGTACACCCCCAGTGATCTCAGCGGTATATTTGATGGATTTTTTTTTCGTTTTGACCATGTTGCTTATTCAGACCCCACCGTGTATTCCCTATTGATGAACAGTATCGTATGACTAACACCCGCGTAAATCTTTATGATGTTTCCTTCCATATCAGCGAGCTTAACGTTAATGACCATTAGAGCTCCAAAGAAATTATTTATATATTTCTGCAAATTTCTTTAAAAGCGCCCACATGAGCATCGTACTCGGACCCTGATGTGTTTAATCTAGCACTAGTTGTCGTTTAGGTGGTTTTGATCGCGGTGTCTTTATCGTCCATATATTTCTTCGTTGTGCATCTTATTTCGGATCGTCATAATTGATACGCTTTAATAAGTCACTTATTCTTTCGCAAGTAAATACCGGAATATTATCGGCGGTCGCATCTAAAACTCTCCTGAAATATCAGTCAACATAAAATTGCTCGTCTTTATCCGCATATGTTGATCCTGAAAAACAACGTCATCCCGGCCAACCCTGGTGGGATTCATACGAACAACAAGCTCATTTTGTATCACATACTTTTTACAAATCAACCATTGTGCCGTCTGCTAATATTATTATGCACGACGTTATGCAACGGACCCGACGACCGTGACACGTAATTATGTACAGCAAGTGCTCCTGGACCCCATATTGGTGGAGCACGTGTTAGTAATGTTGAATACCAGAGAGACAACACCATTGATAGTTAGTAAAAATTCTTTTGGTGCTGGTTCTAATCCATAAGAATCAAAATAAACAACACCACGTGGATCAATTGCAAATGCAACCCTGTGAGTAACATGACCAGAACGGTCATCGAGATTAATGATACCATTTTCAACGTGGTTTGGGAATCCGGTAACTGAACTCGCACGGAAACACCTCTGAAGACTTTAATATTTAATCGCCGATCAGCATCAGGCAAATCAAAATTGAACATGGGGAATTGTAGTAAAACGTTCCTAAAAGTCGTAGATCTGAACCGTTCCGCGTTTCTGGTAATCTTAGACCCCATCCCTTTGTTTTTGAGGTCTTTAATCCATGTCATGTTGCCTATTTCAATACCATCTGGCAGCTGTTACAACATCACCGAATGCGGATTTTATTTCAACAGCCAGATCTTCAGCGACAGTCAGTGCTGATATCGCCGTTAAAAGTGGAAATGTACCGCCAGTCTTTGCTGTATAGCTGATCACATTCGCAGAATGACCGAGTCGCACACCATTTGTTTGTGTGTGGCATCATTATAGTGTTTGAACTGACGTTCTGTCAGTGGTCATTTATTTGGGCCATGCCGTTTATTCCAGAGATATTGTTACTCCAACATTCTTCTTGTATGCCGAGTATAGCGTCTTAAACCGACCGGTGTTACGACTCTATGGTCACAAATGTAAGCAACAAAACATATGCAAAACCAACAAGTTTCAACAAACATTCAACAAACAATTTAATTAATAAGTGATTAATAACAAATGTGACAGGAACTTATTGTATAATGAAGTGAATCACAACTTGTACTTTTTAGAAGTCGTTGAAAGTAATCAACAAATGAAAAGTCCCATACAATTTCAATATTGGAAATGTACTGGTCCTCCAAGAACCGTGACGTTGTCAAGATGGCGTTGTCCCAAATTCTTTAAAATAATTTTAAACAGTTCCATAATAATAGCTAATGAGCACTTTCTAACACAACCAAACAGTCCAAGCAAATGTTTTTATTCTCGGAACATATCTAAGTACAGCTTAACATCCGTCTGTCGACCTGCATCAAGAGCATTAAAATTGTATAGGACTCCAGGAATTGGAATGAAACTGAATGCTTAACATTCTCCTCATATACACCGTAAATTGTGTATTTCACAATGGACCCCATATGACACTATTGATTTACGACCTACTAAGTCACGACGAACTATATTCACAAGATATCACGCAACCAATGGGGAAGCCACATAGTTCTTCTCCAAACTTCCATATTCCGTCAGTCACTGAGAAATTACTGTTTTGAAAAGAGCCAAATTACGCACACAATTTATAATTTGTTAAATTCTATACAGTTTACAGCGACGAATAAAGATTACGAAAATGAAATATAATCATATACCATAAGTTAAATAAAATATAGATATACATAACACCGGATATCATATTAACATTGACGTCATGATATGACATTATAAGATCATGAATAATTTAATTACATGTTTTCCACTGGTGCATCAATGACTTTTCTTTCGCCTTCAAACAACATTCTTTTATCTGACAGTATAACACCAATTGTTCAGTAACCACCAGCTGACAATCGTGCTACACGAACTCGGAATTGTATGTTGACGACAGATGGCCTAAGCAAATTTAGGTTTTTAAGCGAGAAATAATAGGTTGGATGCAACGACGTAAACATGCTCTGATATATATGCATCCCAGAATCAAACATTCTCATCACTCTCCATGAATGTCATCAGCCCATGATACGCACGTGCAAAATGATTTTTTTAAAATCGAAACTCAGTAAAATTTCTTCAGATGGTTCTTGACGTCTTTTTTTCTCAGAGAAACTTCACTAACACACATTGGGTTTTGCGTTTGCGAATCTACTGGGGAGTTTTCCTGATTAATATATGACGTGGTACGAAAACTCCTTGCTCTAATGCTATCTGCCATGTGAATAACCCAGCAACATTACATTGAATACCGTCTGTACACATCGTTAACAATGACAGCGTTGACTTACAGCCGCTGTCCATGAATGAGAGCAGCTGTTATTCCTCCGTCAGAGATGGTCATTGTTGACGTCCACATCGAAAACTTTGTAAGTCTCACTTTACCATCATCATCATCAGCAAGATGCCATATTGCATCGTTGTTTTTGTTTTATTTAAAACTAATATCAGTGTGTATTTAGCAACTAAAACAACATTTCTGACATTTCTGCAGAATCAAAAGATGTGTGATGCTGGTATTGTGCATGACAATTCTGCTTCTCAGTTTAAGACCGATCGACCTGCTGATAATCCTTGCTTGAAAATATGGTCCTCGCTTGGCATTGTGTATATTCATGTTATTTTGTATACCCGATCTAAGTGATATATCGCTGTAGTTATCGTCGGTAATTGCATTTATTAGTGCCGGATAAACGATACTGTCAACGAGCCACCGGCAAATATCAGCTCCTTCATTATGATTTCTTGGGTATTATTGCCTGCTCGTCTTCCATCAATCAAACTTTCTAGTCGAGGACGTTTTTTTGACAAAGTATATCTTGAATCACTCTAGGGTTTTGTTTCTTACTACGTCAATGTGCTTGAACATAACTAGTCGCAAGGCCGCTTCCGGTTGCTTTTTCAAGTGATTCGTTCGCTCGGTACTTGTTGTGGATCAGAAAAATGCTGTTGGAGTGCCTCTGACTCAGCTTTTCACTTTTTTAAACAATTCTTTTCTCTACTTCTTGAAGTTTGCGAGTAATTTGTTCCTGTCTTTTTTTACCTTTTCTGTTTTACTTGTTCAGTATACTCATCTACTCCCCGGCAAAAAAGTATAACATATTCATCATCACCTTTGATCTGCTGAGCACTGTAAAGAATATATATATATACGGTTTATACTTTTAGTATATTCAGGTTTTGCATATTTCTAATTTCTTGCTACCCAAACCCAGTAATAAAAAGTACTTGATCTGGATCCTTGATGGCTCAAATGCCTTCCTTAGTAAATGTATATGTTAAGTTGGTTCTACCTCATTTTAGTGATGATAGTTGAGCGTGGGTGGTGGCTCAACTAGTGGTGGTGGGGATAGAAGACGGCAAACAATATCAGCAGGTATGGTCTTTCCAGTTTTTGTTTTGCCTCAATTGATGTAGCAATTGTTTGGTTGGTTCTGTAATCTGTTTAAATAACTGTTCTGTACCTTCTATAAATTCCACACGAACCTCTTGACGTTGTTGTAGCTGCTGTTTGTCAGAATCCCTGACTGGAAGATATTTCTTAATTGCCTCTAGTCGTTGTCAAGCTAATCTAAACGTATTCTCGAGATTCCATAGTAAGAGCAGATTGATTCATTAGAAATCGGTATTTACAGCAACGTAACGTATTTTTGTAAACCTCAAACTACAACACTAGGACCCCACTGTAATGAGTCGCCAACACGACTAGGATTGGCATTTTGTAACAAAAATCAACATTTGGTTAGGTCCCTATTGCAGCATGGAGGTCTTGTTAGCTGGTGTTAACGTATCATTTTTCTTCTGGACTATCTTCGATTTTTCCTGGACAGATTAAAATGTGCGACCTTGATGGAGAGGGTGTAGTCGACAAATCTCCTTTTTGGGTATGCTTCCCCCTCTTGCTGCTCCATTTAAGCTAGAAATGTATCTTGTTTTTATGAGAACTTGCTTTAAAATGTGATTGATCACAGTGAAAATTATTCTTCATAAAAAGACCGACATACGTACATTTACCACTAATATAAATTTAACTTGTAATGTGAATGCTTATTTTTATTTACAAATGTCGTTAGATCGCTCCAGTGGCCTAGTGGTTAAAGCGTATGCATCGGATCCGGAAGGTCGTGGGTTCGATCCCCAGCTGAGTCATACCAAACATATCAAACACTTATAAAAATAGTACTACCAGCTGCCTCGATTAGCGCTTATCATTGAGGTTAGCGTTAGGACTGGTTGGCCTGGTGTCAGGATTTGTGACTGGGTGGAACATCATAATACATGTCTGCGGCATGATGCCCCAGTGCTAGACATCACATAAACTGCCAAACTACAATCATCGTAGCAACTGAAACATTCTTAAACGTTCGTTAAAAATCCAAATCACAGACACACAAATGTCTTTATTTTTTAATTCCATTTAGGTCATTATATGAGTTCTATTTCAATGAAATGTTGTTGATCCAAATGCACGTTTAGTAGTAGCAGTAGCAGTAGTAGTTGTAGTAGTAGTAGTAGTTGTAGTAGTAGTAGCAGCAGCAGCAACAGTATTAGTATTTTATTATCCGTAAGAACAACTGACGTTTTAGTTCATTATTGTTCGTTATGTAGTCTATACCGTTCTTCATAATGGTGTCCTTAATTCTAACGATGAAAATGTTATTATCCCTAAAATTTAAATTAATATGTTTTTAA
Source organism: Unio pictorum (assembly GCA_030141615.1). NCBI lineage: Eukaryota > Metazoa > Mollusca > Bivalvia > Unionida > Unionidae > Unio > Unio pictorum. Next base: position 3,401,593 of record JARLTB010000042.1, on the reverse strand, counting down.
AATGTTATGATCTTTATGTGAAAGAAAATGTAAAATATATTGAACATCGCGCTTCTTTACATAAATGCTATACGTTTCAAATGTAGTATTGATGATAACTGGTGTCCATTTTAAATGACTTTCATTGTTCTGAAATAACATTCACGCATGATATAACCATGATGCTCATAAATGTTGGTCTTTGAAAATCAGAATATACCTTTTAGTAGTAGATGGCTTTGGTCGCAATGTCTATTATCAATGGACAGTTTATGCTGAGTTTGCATCGATCTTTGACTTGTAAACTTTAATCAAGACTAGTTTTCTAAAGAATTTGGCGGAAGTTCTTTTGTGAGGAAAGAACAGAGTAATTATGTAGCTTAAAAAGTAGAGTACAAACACTTTAACTGACATTAAATCTTTCCATCCCTGTTTATTTACTTAGTTGTGGCAATACATCTGAAAGTATTAATACAGCACAGCTATAATCTGCACATGTGGACACTACCTCGAAGTTTCTATAGCCACATTTTTTAATCACGCTGAAATTGTTGTCGGATTATGTTACCTTATCAGTAATTAAAATCAAACGGCCGAGATAATTACAAGTAAGATCATGTATTAATCTGTAAGTCTAGCTACTCCGTCTGATACCACTGCTTGGTGATAATTCATAGAACTGGTTGGAGACTATGAAATCAATCAGAACACGTTACAGACTCATAACAGATACAGAGATAAGGAAACCATCTTATCTCTCACGAGCAGAAATATTTTCCATTATTTAGAGCATGTGCAGTCCTAGTCTTATAATACATGAAACCTGGATCGCTGAAATATATAATGAACATTGGTATGTTGCATTGCATGTTATAGAATCAATATGTATTTGACACTTGATGCAACCGTAAAAGGACTCAGCTCAAGGTTACACGAAGCTTGATGGCTTTCTTTGTTATCACACAAATATCTATTATCCCAACTTAATTAAAGCGCTTCTTCAACACAAATACTCGTCATAGCTTGCTCCAAAGGTTTGTACCACACAAATATAGCTCACTCCCATTTTGTCATCACATGCTTTCAAATATAATGTTTTCTCTCTAACCAGAAATTAACAATCACTGACATTTTAATTAATTTTTCATTGTTTTATATCGTTTGTATCATGGAAAAGTACAATGTTTCTAAACATGATTAATGGAATTTTAAATATCACCAAACACGAAGACATGTTTAAGTCCAACGTTGCCATTATTGCTGTCCGTTTCTAATTATTAACAGTGTGCGTATTGCTTTACTAAATATTTTTGTCAAAAATATTATTAATAGTTTACGCCTTCAATGAGTGTAGATATAATTATTCACCTTGAAGAAAGAAAAAAGGCAGGAAAGTGAAAGCTTAGGAAAATGAATTTTATTCCATAAATTTGATGATTGAAGACTCAAATATTTAGGATTATCGAGATTCTATTTTTTTTTAAAAAAAATAAAACCAGCATGATATATTAAAATAGCCACAGTGGCAGCTAAATGTAGCTAAGATAGTATCTAAATATAGTTAGTATCGTATCTAATTTACGTAAGTCGAAAATCTAACCAACTTCATTGACATTTTAATCATTTAGAGCTTTGAATTTAAATGCATTTCGAAACCTTGTTTGTAACATATTTTGTTCTCAGAACTTAATATTAGTATTTTCGTGGTCTGTATTAGTATATTCAGGTCCAGCCCTAGGATGTGCATGACCCAAGGCGGAATGCGAGGCCCAAGACAGCAAGCAATGTGCAAGGCCCCAAACAAAAAAAGTGCATTGCGGATTTGATTTCCTAAAAGCACAAAGCGGATGCCTCGTTCGAATTGCCCGATGGTTGGGCCTGTTTCAAATCGTAAACTTAATATAAAATATCCGCTGACTTCCACTCTCGGTTCAATTATAATGTAACATTAGTGAAAATACAGTGTCATTCTAAAGATTTGTTTGTTTTCTTTTCTTTCTTTTTTCTTGAAGAAGAGATGCTGCGGAGATGCAACGCAAATTCATTCGCTTAAACTCAATATCTCACTTTGTATCGGTTTTGTTGTTTTATGGAGAATACAATTTTCCTTAAAATATATATGCAGACAAATTTTGATAAAGAAACTAACGAGTAAGATCCAGAACATTGTGATAGATGGCAGAAAAGGTGGCGGGTAATTAAGTGATCAGAATATATTTTTCCATTTCTTTTATTGCTGATTACTGGTTGAAATAAATTTGCAAAAGTCACCTATACGTAATGTAGAGAACAAATTCGATTCGTGTTTGATATTTGACATACTATTGTGTTTTGTGATTAACGTAGTTTTCTTTAAGCTGATGGTCAGCCCAAAGTCACCGCATGCTTTATCAAAGCGGTCCATCAGGTGCTGTAACTCAGCTTATGTGTGAGTGGCTAGGTCAGCATCGTCTGCGAAGAGCATGTCCCTGATGTCTGCTTCACGCACTTTACTCTTTGCCTTTAGTCGTGCCAAGTTGAACAGTTTGCCGTCTGATCGCGTACACAGGTAGATCTCTCATGTGGACGTCCCAAACGCATGTTTGAGCAGGACACTAAATAAGATGTCAACGAGCGTCGAGGCTAGTACGCAACCATGTTTAACTCCGCTGTGGATGTTGAAGTGGTCGGACGTTGAGTCATCGTACTACACTGTTCTTTTCATGTCATCGTGGAAGACTGGATCACGCTTAGCATCTTTTAAAGGGCATTCAAACTTCGCAAGGATTGTGAAGAGTCAGTCACTGCTGACCAGATCGAACACCTTGGTGAAATCTATAAAGGTCAGGAAGATGGATTTGTGTTGTTTTCTGCATTTTCCCTGCACTTTCCTGACGGAGAAGATCATATCGATTGTGTTAATTAGCGCGGAACCCTCACTCCAACTCTGGGCACAATCTGTCAACATGCTTCTGCAGTCTGTTCAGAATGACGCATAAAAAGACGTTATCCACAATGCTGTGAAGGGATATGTCCCTGTAGTTGTTGCAGTAAATTATGTCGCCTTTTTTCTTGTATTGGGTTACGATGTTGGTGTTTATCATATCCTGGGCACTGCAACCACATCCCAGCACTGGCGGAAGAGGTCGTACAGGTGTGTGAGCAGCACACTGCAACCACTCTTGATGACTTCTGCTGGGATGCCATCCTTCCATGGGTCTTTACCTAAAGACAGTTTCTTTAAGGCCTTCTTTAGTTCTGCAATAGTAGGTTTCTCGTCCAGATCGGAGAACAGCGGGAGGTTTTCAATGGCGATGAGAGCATCGTTGGTCACGTGGTTCTCTCTGGCAAACAGTTCAGAGTTATACTCAACCCAATGCTCCATCTGCTTGCATTTGTCGTGGATGATATCGTCTGCGGCAGACTTCAGTGGTACTATCACTTTCTTCTTGGGATCCATTGCTTTCTTTATGCCATCGTAGATGACTCTAAAGTTTTCGTTATTTGCTGCTGACTGGATGCTCTGATAGAGCATATATATATATATATATATATATATATATATATATATATATATATATATATATATATATATATATAATTATTAAATTATTATCTAGCTTTGTTCATAATCAACATGTTCCCTGTCTATATTTTAGATGGACGTATACTAGAGCTATTGTTATTGTGTTTTAAGGTTGTGAGGTTTTAGACAGATGGTTTATTTTAATTTGGAATGTGTTTTGTCTTTTAATTTTGTTAATGTCTTGTGTTTCTTTTTCATTGTTGATTTTGCAAAAGATAAGGATTGTAAACCTCCTGAAAGTCAAACAATGTAGCATTCTTGCTTTATCCTCTCCAATAAAAGCAAAATTTAATTGAAACTAATGGGATAAATTACTGTCCGTCTATTGAAGATTGTTTTTAAAATTACATCATGCTTGAGGAATGTGGATAAAAAAAAAGAAACAATGCACAATTTTATGAATTTATGGGTGTTGTGTTGAATCATCACATTAGCACCCGTGTAGGCCTGCACCAAGACTAGATTTAATTGAAACTAATGGGATAAATTACTGTCCGTCTATTGAAGATTGTTTTTAAAAATACATCATGCTTGAGGAATGTGGATAAAAAAAAGAAACAATGCACAATTTTATGAATTTATGGGTGTTGTGTTGAACCATCACATTAGCACCCATGTAGGCCTGCACCAAGACACGAGTTGGGGAGTCTGTGGTGTTCTTTTGAATCTACACATTATCACTCCTGTTGGCCTGCACCTCACTCCACGTTTGTTAAAAGTATTCATTTAAAATACAAAATGCCCATTGGACTATAAAGTTTTTCTGGGACTATCGTGAGTTATTCAAAGGAATTCTGGCAAACAAGATTTTGACAAGTTATGACTGTTGGTGTACCAGTCTATTCGTGGATATGAAATCATACGGAACTTTTCATTATTTCGGACTTCGATTTTTCAAGATTTTTTTCGATTCAATACATAAATATACTGTAAGTTTCTCTTAAACTTTTTATTTTGTAACACTGATAATTAAAGTGTTTGTTAAGTTTACAAAACGTGTTGGTTTTCCTACTTTATGTTACTTAGTGTTATGGAAAATGATGGAGTCTCAAGTTGTTGCTTGAACAGTCTTTATTAACACGCCTTCACAGTACACGTCCATAACTTTCAATATTGTATCGCGGCGCGCTCTATCCAGGGAGCAGTCCCTATCTAATGTTGCAACTACTAAGGGGAGCAGTTATTAATTAGAACTAACAAGTAAACTCTCCTCTTCTAAGATTATCAGAACATAAGATTTTGCTTATTAGTAAATAAGAACACAATGAATCAATTCCATTAATATGAAAACATTAAATAAGTAAACAATGAATTTACTGTCTTTGTATCTGACATGTTCACTGATAGAAATTAACGGAATTGATTTATATAATAGGTTACTGTAAACTTGCACAAGATAGTCCTGAATATAATACTATAGAAACCTAAAAGTCCAATTCAGAAATCGAATACTAAACTACGCGTTGGCACATTTATAAAAGTCACTTTCTTAGACAAAATCATTGAATCTGGCTGGTTTTCGGACGACTCTCCCACTTAACGTCCGCACTGGAGTGTTTGGGCTATTGGACCCATTTGGTACCGCTGGCTTGCTGGGGGTTGACGTCCGCACTGGAGTGTTTTGGCTATTGGGGGTTGGCTGGACTGGGTCACACTGGGTGGTACATTCATCTGATGGTGGTATGGGCTCCATGTTATTTAGAGACTTTGTGCTGGAATCCAAATGACTCCTGACAGTACAATGTGGGGACTCTGTTACAATGTCTGTAGACGTATTTATCTCAACTGGAAGTAGATTCTCAGGACTTTTTATCCGCATAACATGGATTCGATTGCGCCTGTATATCCCTTGGGGAGTTTTTACCAAGTAGCTTCTTCGATCTTTGTCGGCTTGAATAACTATGCCTGGTGTTTCATTAAATGTGACCTCATTTACTTTCTTAGAGCGACAGACAATGGCAAAGTGGTCAAGTTTGTTACAACTTCTGCACCGTTTTCCTTTAGCGGGACATCTCTCACCTCTACCATGCCGCCTGTTGCATTTGTGACAGGTTTGTTGTGCTCTTGTTTGACCAATCTGATTTAGTTTGGGCCACTGACGTTGTCCATTTTGGTTGGTCGACCATGGTTTAGTGCTTGATGCCTTGTTCTGTTTAGAGATTTCATCCAAACTTTTGTCCGTCTGACTTTGGTCGCGTAACTGACTTTTAACCAGTTCTGACTGTCTCGCTATTTGTATGGCCTTCACTAAGGTGAGGTCAGCCTCCATTTGTAGTTTTTCCGAAACCTCTTTATCCCGAATTCCAATTACAAGACGATCTCTTATTGTTTCATCCTTTTGTGCGCCAAAGTCACAATGGTCGGCAATTTCATACAGCTTTCTTACAAATTCCTCCACCGACTCTCCTGGTATTTGACTAAGTTGGTGAAACCGCGCTCTTTCATGGATCACATTGGTCTTGGGGACAAAGTAATCATCAAATTTCTGCAAAACTGGGGCGTATTTGTCGGCATCATCATCGTTAGCAAACTCAAACGATTTAAATATTTGTTCTGCTTCTTTCCCCATTGCATATATTAGTGAACTTACTTGAACTGCCTCATCTTCCTTGTTTAACTTGGTGGCGATCCTAAAGCGCGCGAAACGCTGTTTCCAATCCGGCCACTCCACTGGCTTCCCAAAGTTAAAGCTCTCCGGTGCCTGGAATTTCGCCATTTTCACTCACTACAAAAGTTTATGTATCCTTTGGAATCCCACTTCTGACACCATGTCATGGAAAATGAGGGAGTCTCAAGTTGTTGCTTGAACAGTCTTTATTAACACACTTTCACAGTACACGTCCATAACTTTCAACATTGTATCGCGGCGCCCTCTATCCAGGGAGCAGTCCCTATCTAATGTTGCAACTACTAAGGGGAGCAGTTATTAATTAGAACTAACAAGTAAAGTAAACTACAATATGTCACACTTAGTTTCTGACCACTGAATCGTAATAATAACTAAAGTGGCTACGTTGACTCATTAGTAGATCGCGTGCATGAGTCATGAGCAAAAAGTCTCAGATTTGCACCTCGCACTGACCAGCCGGAATTGCGTGCTGCAGAAATCCTGAGCCATTGTGAAATCCATTTCAGTTAATTTGTTAATTAGTACTTTAGGGTGTTTATATATATTGTAACAGTGTGAATTTTGTAAATGTTATGGCAACACATAACTGAATGAATCTAGCCCACGGTCAGTGTGACACGTATCAAATTAAATTGAGGCATTAGCTTAGGTACCCTATTAAGTCGCTAGGCTAAGGTGTTTAATGTCCATGGCTTGGGGCATGAATAATTTAGAACCCATTGTAATTTATCTTGGACACATGGACGAGGCTAGGTGAATTTGGAGTTTGAGCATCTGAAAATGCCTGAGATGAGACCATGCAGAAAAAATGATATATCTTTTGAAACAGTTGTAACAATGAAAGTTTCCATAATTTATTATTAATAACGGCGGAATACAGAGTTTTATCTTTGATGGGTATATATTAATAACGGCGGTTAGATAACTTTAATCATAAATGCTTACCCTAAATAAGGGTGTATATTTCCAGACTAAATTCAATGTTTTAAGTATTCTCGAAAAATTAGTCAGTCCAAATTATTCCGCGGAAGAAAAGGTATTGACTCGGAGTTTAATAGGAAGTACTTTCTCCTTATAATTGCCCAATTTCGGGACATGGAACCTTAAAGGTACAGAGAGATTCTCCTACGACAGAAACAAGTGAGTCAAGAAAGCACAATGTAATTGCCTCAATCTCATATAATTCGTACATGATATGAGTTTGTGATATGAGTTTGTAATTCTTTGTTGAATTTGTTTAAAATTCATACATCGATCTGCCTGTGAATTCGGAATATAACTGTTTGCATACACTCATTTTGGCTTTTAAATGACACGTTTATTCTAAGTCGTTAATACAATATTTCCTTACTAATAATGTCATAAGGTAATTGTGTTAATTTATTTGTCTTAAATGTTACGAATTAGGTATGCTTAGAAATGAGAAGTTCTATGCACGCTGTTCACGCGATGGATTGATTGCTGGTCAGCAAATATTGTGGCTAAGACAAGAAGTGAATTTTTATTGATTCATTTGTATAATAAGATATGAATTCTTTAATCTGAGAACAGACGGTATTAGTATAAAGAACACCTGCCTACTGACATTAATTTCAGTTAGTGATTTATAGTCTACAGCAGGGCGTAATAGTTTATTAAGAGGTCAGGTTATGTCATGGTCTTACTAAGGATGCTAAGTATCCCTTAGGGAGATACATCACTTTTGTACTAGTGTTTGTGTATCAGCTGTCAGGATTCGAACTGACCCATATTACCCTTAGTTTCTGTTTGATTACGATATGAGGATATCTGAAGTAACGAGAGAGCGGATAGTGTTTGACTGAAAAAGACTGAGATATATTTAGGTTGTCTATTAATTATTTTTAAAGGTAACTGCTCCATGTTTACACTCGTACAGTGGGCAAAGGGTATAGACAACCAAATTTTAGTTAATGACCTGAAAGGAGGCTGGAGAAATAGAGGAGAGGACATGAATACGTAGACTCTAACCTGCAAGCAATTATGTTATGTAGGCATACTGGGCAATTGAGTTTGATCGTTCACTCGATTTCCTGATGAAATTTGTCTTATCGATAAAAGAAGAACGGTTAATTGCATTTTTTAAAAAAAAATATGTAATTAATTCTAAGAAAGTCTATTATTCAAATATCTTGTTTAATTACACATTGTTTATATAATTTATAACATTGTTATAATCTGCATACATTGTTCTATTATATATCTCTGCTCACATTTCCATTTATTCCATCTATAAATTTCATATTCAGTTTTATTATTTACTCGATACATTCGTCGATCATCCTCAAGATAACGATAATCAAACCTACACGTAACATTTATTTAGTCTCTCATCGAGTTCAATAATTGCATTTTGCATTGGAAATCAAGAACATAAAGCACAGAATAACTCTCTGCGAGAGATTTCTAATTTGGTGAAATAAAAATAAAATCATATTTCATGCTTGGTTCTCCTTAATATTCAAGCATTATGATGCAAAATGCAATGTCACGCGGTACGAGATCGGAGAGATTGCTATCGAATAACGAAATTGGTGATACATCTTCATTCCATTTGATAGGAAAATCCATTTCAACTAACGTGTTACTTTAGGTGTATATCATCTCTTGGATTTCAAATATAAGGCCGAATACATAACATACATAACAAAAAATTACATCTCCATCTTGTTGCATTTGTTTATATTTCAGACATTGCACGTCATCTCGTGTCACAGAAGTCATGAAAATATTTTCGTTCAAATTATATATTAAGAATAAGCCTTTTAGGACGGGAGTTTATCAATATATTAGGTTTCATCAACTAAATTGATCAAACAAAATGCCTGACAATAATTATCTTGATTAACGACTGAAGGCGACGAAGATAATAAAAGATGTATTTAATTCGAAAATAAATTCAATGATATCGTGAGGAAAATTTAAAACGACGAATTACTTATTCATTCTTTGTTACAAAAGAGATGAAAATTTGAAGAATACAGATTTAAAAAAATTGTACAAAATATTTTATCTCTATTCGACTCTGCTAATAACGGTTTGTTTAATTTTGTATTATAGATGGCAGTCATACATGAGTTGTAGAACAGATCGAGCATCAATATTACTAGCAATGACAACTGTTTAAGAAAGTAACACACAAGCTATTCAAGGCCATTCCTCAAGTATTCATGTCATTGAAAGTCTCTATCACAGATTAGTGTTTTGCTGAGTTTAAACTCATGTTGGTTTATTTTTTAAAATGTTATTATTATTATTATTATTATTATTATTATTATTATTATTTTTTTTTTTTTTTTTTTTTTTTTTTTTTTTGGGGGGGGGGGGAGCAGCTTACTAAGCGATCAAAATTAAAGTTATCCATATTTTCTTCTTCTTAATGTATAGAGAATGATCGGATCCGGAGACTGGATTACTAAAATACTGCATTTACTCGTTAATAAGTCGAGTCCATCTGCATATACTCGTTGATAAGTCGAGTACATCTGCAAACAACATATGCCCTGATCTGCCATCGCATAATGATTACTACCAATAAACTGTTTGTGCATTATGCCACTACAGATCTGGGTCTGTATAGATTGCAGATGGACTAGATTTTGAAATGCCTTTATCCGGCAAATATTAAATCAATACAAATTGACAGGTGTATCATTAATTCTGTAAAGAAACACAGTTTTATAGCATCCGCAAAAGTAAATGACAGTTTAGTGGATACAAATGGTTTGAAAAGCAGTAAAGTGAAATGTAATTATTTGAAATGTAAAAAAAATGTTTTATGGCAGTAAGTCTCTCAGTGCGTAGATTAGAAAGAGACTTTATGCTGTTAAGAAATACTCATTAACACACTGAAGCAAACGAGTTGCCCATTCAAGTACTTAGAATATTCCACATTTGGCTCGTCATTAATTATTTCATCTATTTCTTGTCGAATAATCCTGCATTTATGTTTCAGCTGATCAATTGTTCGCTAAACATTGAAAATAAATGCGAATTTATTATTGACAATTTGACATTCCTCTGACACATCGCTGTACTGAATATTTTCAGCTATTCTTTGATTGATAGAACTTGGATGATAAACTACATAAGTTCATATTTTTATTATACATGCCTGCATTATCACACGTCAATCAAAATCAAGTAATTCTTTGTTAGAAAAAGATAATGTTTAGTCTGATTATTTAACTGCACAATAGACACGTATTGTTGTAGGGATAGGAATTATCGGTATTATATTCAAATTAAACTATGGTTGACAAATATGTATATAAAGAAAAAGTTAACTTTTTCAACCAACGTATTCAGTAAACGAAAGGAGGTCTTTGTGACGGACTGACGAGTTTTATGATTTGTAGTATATAGATTGTATAGTTATATTCACTAGTATATAGACGCCTTAGCGATGGATTGTCTAATTTGATTCATTAGTATATAGACGCCTTTGTGATGAACTGTCTAGTTTGATTAATTAGTATATAGACGCCTTTGTGATGAACTGTCTAGTTTGATTAATTAGTATATAGACGCCTTTGTGATGAACTGTCTAGTTTGATTCATTAGTATATAGATGCCTTTGTGACGGACTGTCTGGTTTTATTCATTAGAATAGACTAGTCAGAAAGAATTTTCATCTATAATATATTTTATCAATGTCTTAAAATGACATATTATGAAATTTAAGATGAAATGAAAGGATCATAATTTAATTTCTCTTTTAAATCACGATTAAGCACTTAATTTATGTCATGTTTCATAAAGCATCATATAATGGTAATGGTGTATCTGCATGGTGTTTGGAATTATACATTTTAACGATTGATTATTGGATCACAAATTGCACAAAAGATCTAACTAGTATTGGGGCATTAATTACTTCCTTTATTTTTGAGTATTATCTATGAATAAACAACTAAAATTACTGTCCGTGTAATGGAAGATATGAGTACAATTGATTCTTCGAAAACTCCACTGCACCTTAGGTAAACATTCACCGAATATCGATAATCGAAACAACGAGCATAACAAAATTATTTGACTCCATGCCTAAAATAAATATGTGCTGTTTACGATGGATTTAAGATAAATTAAACATGATTATAAAATTTTCACATCGTTTGAACTAGTCCAAACAACACTCACAGTGGAACAAAGGTAAGTCCATTTTTTCTGTTTCTGCCGTCCTCCTCCTAGTAGAAAAAACAAGTTGACTGAATCTTATTTTGGAGCAGTTTCCAAATCTTCTGGAGTATGGAAATTCGATAGGTGGCAACCTAATTATTCTTGGATATTTCAACTTTCACTTTGACTGTCCTGGAAAACCATACACGTCACAACTCCTGGATTCCATTCATGTTTACAATCTTGAACAGTCAGTTAACCAACCCACCCATAAACTTGGTCACATTTTAGACTGATTTCTTTATTGACCTGAAATCCACCTTTGTATCCCACGAACTTGCATCAGATCACCTCTGCATTATATGCATTATATGCCATCTCGAGGTATCAGTCCCTAACGCTCCACCTTTATTTACTACTAAGAGAAACCTCCGTATGATAAATGTAACCAAATTCATGCATGACATCCAAGAAAACCTAACAACATACTTAAATCCTACAGCGGAACAACTCGATAACTGCCTGCGTTCATTGCTTGAAAAACAATGCCCCAGCCACCAAATGCAAAGTATCAATAAAAAAAGTGTTCTCCATGGTATTGCAGTGTCAGGGACCTGCCTCGCAATGCTTAAAGACAGCGCCGAAAAGCAGAGAGGCGTTCGCTTTCCACCAGACTCACTATTTATAAACAAATCTATGAAGCCCATAAGAAGAACGTCATAAACATAGTCCATTTAGAAAAAGTATCCCACTACAGTACTAAGATCACGGATAGTTCCAGCTGCAAAGAGCTCTTCGAAATAACTAACAAACTAATGTCAAGGAACAAATGTACACCACTTCCAACTACCTTCTCTCCAGTAGACCTTCTGGACCGATTTGGAAATTTCCTCCGTGACAAAATACAAACCATTAGAGATTCGCTTGACAACACAATTTTAATTGACTCCGTCACCATACAGTTATGATACAGAATTTCAGCGACAACCATAAGAAGCATTTGAACCTGTCTATATTGATTTAGTACGAACAATCTTGATGATGAGTGCACCAAAGTCTTGTGAACATGATACAATTCCAACATCAGTGCTGCTTGAATGCTTAGACCCAATATTGAAATATAGAAATCACTAACTGATCTTATTAATATCTCTCTCATCGGGGGAATTCCCATAATTTTTCAAAACTGCCATTGTAAAGCCTCTGCTGTAGAAACCAACACTTGACCATAACGATTTAAAGAACTACCGCCCAGTTTCTAATCTCCCATTCATATAAAAAAATCTTAGGAAAGGTTGTTCTAACCCATCTTGTATCTCAGTTGAATTCAGTCTTTTTAGCAATGTACAGTCTGCATATCGTTCTTGCCACAGAACGGAAACTACTCTTCGGAAAGTATTTAATGACATTCTCTGCTTTGAATAGTGGAAATATTACGTTCCTCACCCTCCTTGATTTGTCTGCAGCATTTGACACAATAGACCATGATATATTACTTCACCGTTTCCAGCATGTATTTGGCATTCAAAATATAGCCTTACGGTAGCTCAAGTCCTACTTAGTCAACTGGACACAAATTGTATCTGCAAATGGAATATATTTCATCCCAGTTGATCTACGTTATGGTGTTCCACAGGGGTCTGTCTTGGACCTGTTTTCTTCATTCTATACACTCAGCCGCTCTCAAGTGTCATAGATCATCACCCAGTGTCTCACCAATTGTACGCTGAAGTCACTCAAATATACAAGTCTAGCAACCCAACTGAAGTTGATGCTACCATCCATGGAGTAGAGAGGTGCATTTATGATGTGAAATCATGGATAACCTGTAACAAGCTGCAGATGAATGGTGATAAAACTATGGCTATTCTGATCACAACACAAAGACTTTCTCATTTCACATTCTTTACCTCAGACAATAAATATCAGCAACACCAACATTAAATGCTCACTGTCAGTACGAAACCTAGGCGTTACTCTAGACAGTACCCTCACAGTGCACCAACATGTCATGAACATATGCAAGGCTGCATATCTTAAACTGAGACGCATCAGTTCCATTTAAACATATCTTTCAGTTGATGCCACTAAAACATTTGTATGTTCAGTAGTACGTTCAAAACTGGACTATTGTAACTCAATTCTGTCTGGTTCGTCACAATATTTACTCCAGAAACTTCAATAAGTTCAAAACACAGCTGTTCGGATCATCTTTAGAGTACCTCAATCAGAGCACACCTCACCACTGCTCTGTACTAGCTATCCATTCGATACAGAATCAAACACAACATTTGTTATCTGTGCTATGTTTCACTGACAGACTCCAGTCCAACATACCTATCCGGCCTCACCAATGTGTATACACCAGCAAGATACTTACGCTCTTCTTCTGACAATCGTATACTCATTGTTCCCACTATGAAAACGAAGTCATATGGTTAACATTCTTTTGCATACCAGGGCCCGGCGATGTGGAACGAATTGCCCATTGAAATTAGACACAAAGACACAGTGGTCCCTTTTAAGAGTGCTCTTAAAGTTCACCTGTTTCGACTGCAGGAACAAGCTTGGAGACCAAATAATGTTTTATATCTTATATGTTTTCAGCATGTTTTTATGTTTTCCAATTTCATTGTTTTTGTCATTTGTGTTTCTTTAGTGTAGTCATATCATTATAGATGGTGTAAAGCGCTTAGACCTTCATAAGATTAGGCACTATCCAAAGTCCTCATTATTATTATTATTATTATTATTATTATTATTATTATTATTATTATTATTATTATTATTATATACTGTTTTCAGTTCCGTACCTTTGGCGTGAACCTTTGCTGCATTAGTAGTTACTAAAAATGAAACGTTCATGCAAATTGCGAACAAATTCCCACGCCAATTTCACATTCTAAATATAGTGTAACATGAAACGTGTCAAGACAATACTGTTTACACTTTAAATTGAGAACAGCTAATATTTTATATTTATGTACTGCATGAATTACTCTGCAATCTTATCAATAATAGATAGCGTTGCTGAAATAATGAAGCTTACAGTCCAGAAAGAAAGAGGTGGTGAGGGATGAAATTAAACAGTTTAATTTCAACGAAAAAACTAAGAGCCAAATACATGATTGCATGTATTCCTGCAAAAGAGTGACTTTTGTAGTTTTGTAACTTCAATCATGACATAGGTCAAATATATTTATCAAATGATTGCATCTTTTCAGAACAGAAGGACGTAGGAGAAAACACTGCAATAACAACAATGACAACAGTATTCTAATGCTTACTGACAAGGATATTCTAATGCATACTGACAAGGATATTGTAGTGCATACTGACAATGATATACTAATGCATACTGACAAGGATATTGTAGTGCATACTGACAATGATATACCAATGCATACTCACAATGATATTCTAATGCATACTGACAAGGATATTGTAGTACATACTGACAATGATATACTAATGCATACTGACAAGGATATTCTAGTGCTTACTGACAATAATATACTAATGCAGCAGCAGAGAGGATGAACAGACTAATTCGAAACGTCACCCTTTTTGATTACCAAATCGACTAATGGTGACTTACAATGAAGTCAGTTCAATGACTTCACCTAGATTGACCCAAACAAATGTTTTAGTCGACCCTCTCTGCTGCTCTCTCCATGTGTTAAATTGTCAATCTGGGGATACAAAAATCTTGTACATAGATCAAACAAAATTAATAATTTAAATGAATGATCAATCTGAGATTTTTTTGAACTTTGAGTAATATTCTTCCTCGGTTGGATGGGTTTCTTTTCTAGGTATCAAAATCCCTTCTTCAATCCTACGACGATAATACGCCATCAAAGTTCTGTATTTATTTCCACCACATTCATTACAAATCCGATATTGTCCTCAAACGCCAACATTGCATCCAACACAATGTCGAGGACCAGCATGTGGATTTTTTGATAGGATATATTTATGTTTCTTGCAGTATTCTCCACGACATTTTTTATTAAATTTGTTTGTGCTTCCTTGACGTAGCCATGTACAATTTTTCATATATCAAATAATATCTATTCAATTTAGTTAGAGGATATCTTTATTTTGTCAATCTGCTGCTACAAATTAGCCAAATATTTGATCGATACCTACACGATATCTTGTCCTGGGATGATGCAGATTTATTGTTATAAAATCATACGGTGTTGCTTGCGCACGTGAAAAGAAATCTCTGAATTTATTTATGTCCATATCCCCTCTACACTAGGTCTGATGAATATTTCCTAGCGTGTGTGTATCAATTCCATTAAATGCAGCTAAAATATTACAATTATCTCTGATTACTTTCGGAATTTTTGTGTATACCGCTGAGTTACATAAATAACATCAGTATTTGTATGTTTTCCTCGATAAAATATTCTTGCCGGATTGGATTGTTTATCTAGCATTACGGCATGATACACAACTAAATTATTAACGAATCCATCGAGATCATCGACAGATGGTGCTTCATCAATATCGGTTATAAAATCAATAGTATCATCACCGCTCAGCAATCGTGCGTTTTCATTAAATTCCTTAAGTACTTCGTAGCATCTCTGATCATCTACAGATGGTGCAACTAAATACAATTGATTCCATTTCAACCATCTCATTACCAGATTAATTAATAGTTGTGATTTACTGGATCCAGAAGGGCCTATTAGTATTATTCTGATCGAATTTGGTAACGCTGGATGATGTCTTACATGTTCTCGTTTTCGTGTTGCTGAAAAATCAATTACATCCATGATATAATATTATACCATGGATTTATATTGTTTACGCTGTAAGGTTAAAACTACAACTACTGATTTATCTACGGTTACAACAAAAAAAAAAAATAAAAGAATAGCATACAGTGGAAAATGTTCCGTATGAAGCAAAAAGAAATTTTCGTTTTAACCCCATAAAAACCGGTGGTAACATTGCAACATTAATGTCAAAATTTCCAGGAACTCCGTGGGCTAAATATCCCGGAGAAAAACATTTTCCAGGTTATAATTACTGCGGTCCTGGCACTCGACTTGATATCAGACTTGATGAACAAGATCAACCAAAATCCAATGAATATCCGGTAAATGCAATCGATAAAGCGTGTCACGTTCATGATGTAGCTTATAAAAGTAAAGATCCAGAACAGCGACAGATATGAAATTGACTCACGCAATAATAAATAAAAATCTCAAGGAAGGATTAGCCAATTGGTTAGTAAAATCTGTGATGAAAACCAAATTAGCAATAGGTGCTGGTAACTAATAATAATGCAATCAATTTATTATAGCCCAAGAGGATACTGGAAAGGTTGAGCAGCAATCGATAAATGCAACAAATGTCACACGTTCTACTGCCGAGTGTGGTTAGCACGACAAGTAATATGGCAAATTTACCTACCACCGCCTAAACGAATCGAGTACGCACATTTTCATGTTAATGTTCCTAATGAAGTTCATCATGCTGATATTCTGTTTTTACCTCATGATCGTATACTTAGAGTAACATTTAAATACGTATTAACCGTTGTTGATGTTTCAAGTATATATAAAGAAGCAGAACCACTATCAACTAAAACAGCTACTGAGTTGCATCTGCCTTAAAACGAATTTATCGACGAGGATCCCTGCGATGGCCACAACTATTACAAGTTGACCCTGGCAAAGAATTTATTGGTGTAGTATCATCATTAATGAAGCTACATAATGTTAAAATACGACGAGGACATACTGAAATCCATCGTGATCAAGCGATCGTAGAACGATTTAATCAAGCACTTGCTGAAAGATTATTTGGATATCAATACGCGAAGGAATTCATTCAGGATACAAGATCTCGTGAATGGGTTGCAAGATTACCAAGTGTGATAGCTGCATTAAACAATGAAGTTACTCGAACAACTGCCATGAAACCTATTAATGCGATTACAACGAAATATATGCCAATACAGCATAATGTTGCATCGCATCCAATACTAGGTAATGTCATCGTCAGATACTTGTACGAACGAGGTGAACTTGAAGGAGGAAAAAAGAGAACGACAGATCCTATTTGGAGTATTACTACACACAAGATATCCAGCGTGGTACGATCCACAGGTAGACCTGCAATCTACAGATTAGATTCAACTGCTCCTCAACGTGGATTTACATGTGAACAATTACAGGTGATTTCCGAGGATACACAAGTACCACCACATTCACTTAACTTGCACCTCTACGCCGATTACATTCAAGACAAGTTAACATCACATTATCACGTGTATGACCAAGACTGTTATCCTTTCAATCTACGATAAATTGTCTAGGATTTTTACTCGAGTATTGCCACAGAATTATACAATTACAGCTTGCACAGTGATTATCCTGTTGTTGTTTCAATGTTATCATAAATTGCACGTCCAGATCGAAGTCCCGTTTAATTTTTTTATCACATTGTTTATAGCCATCTAAGTTTTTTCTTACTATATCATTGTCAATATTGCCAGTAGTTTCTGACGCATCCACGACAATCCTACGTATCTGAGATATTTTCCTGCAAGATTAACTAAATTCGACCACTCGATATGATCGTCCGCAATCCAGACAACTGTATCAGAAATAGTTAATCCTTGAGATGAATGTATTGCCATTGCGTATCCTTGCGTACAATCCAATAACGCGCTATCAACAACATTGACATCAACTAAAACAATATCATTCAACACTGGATTTTTTTCTCCGTCTGTCCTGGTATGTCAACGAAAATATTCTGTCGTCGCGTATCTGCTGGGCTATAACAGAATGGTACCGGCAACTCTGCGAATTTTTCTTTATGTAGCAGAAATAATCTTTGTTGAAGTGTGTCACGAACTAGCTTTCTACTTGCAACTATCAGATCATTTGGTGTCCACGTATCCCATAAGTCTTTCAAAGAGGTTTCTGAGATTATATTACGCATAACCTCACATTGAATTTTATTCGGTTGTAATCTGATTAATGTTTTAAACTCCCTCAATGTTGAATTAAGTGTTCTATGATCGTCAACTATTTATTCGTAATAGTCAACGGATCTCTTTAGCCATTCGTGTGGAGACGGTCCAACAAAGGGTGGTGGTTGACCATGATCGCCACACATTATTACAGCAGTGTTTTTCGTCAACAACCAATCAACAAATATTTTTAGATTATCTAATGATACAGTACATATTTCATATCAAACTATGATCTTCGGAATATATTTATCTCCCATTCGATCAGGATTCCATGCGTCTCCGCTCCATCGGAAAAAGCTGTGATAAGTACATGACCGTGTTCCTCGTTGGGTCATTTCTCGCGCAAGTCTGTGTGTAGGTGTCAAAACGATCATATCTGAATTCTGAAATAGTTCAATCACATGTGTCGTCTTTCCTGATCCTCCAGGTCCATTGAGATAAATTGTTTGGTGTCTAGCTACGGGATCATGTATTGATGGTGCAGACGATGGTTTTAATATCCGATTAATATCCGATTATTTCTACGGTAAATATCTTTGATTGGAACATCTGCTGATTCAGAATAATTGTATATTCTCCTTTTTTATTATCCATTCACCCCATGGTGCATGATCGATGATATTTAGTTGGTCTAGTGATCTTAAATATTTTTACTGATATAAAACCAATCGGTAGCTAATCTGACAGCAAACTCTGGAATTCTATTTATTATGGATAACAAATTAATCGAAACGTACACGAACATCAAAGATCTTAAATGGGTATACTGCGGTGATTCACCGTCAATACAACTCACAATTGTACCTAACATAGTTCCATTTGATAAGAAAGCTGTATCCCGACTTCTAAATGTATTTCTTTTCGTTGTATCAGCGATTATAAAATTTAATTCAGCATCGTCCATGATCAATCTTGTACAATGTCGTTTATGATCGTATGATCCTCCTTGGGTAAATTTACCTATTATTTTCCTGTCAAAATCTTTTGCAATTTTATTTAAGTCGGTTTAATACAGAATCGTTTTTACTTATTTCGTTAATAAGGTCAAACATATCTCCGTTATAGAATTTGACCGTCCTCGTGCGTGTAAATAAGTCCACACATGCGCATTATCATCAACAATTTCGATTGAAACTCCCTTTGATTTAAATTTTGATTATTATAAGATTTCTCCTGTTATCGTTTTTACTGTTATAAGAAATTTCAATTTCTTTCCTAGTTCAGCAACATCTTTGATAGATGCTCCGGTAAATTTGACTATTTTTGCCCACGAATTTATTATATTACATCGGTTATCCGTTAACCCCTTCCCACGAGTCGAAGCAGGGAAATGTTCTGTTATTCGTTCGGCCACACAATTTATGTTTGAGAATTTAATCGGCTTTAGACTATCAACGCTGGGTTTCTCAAGCGGATATATCCCATAGATTACCGCTGTTACAGGATAAGATCTATCGTAATATAGTTTATCAATACCGGTCAACATCCCCGGTTTGGAACCTTTACTCAGTTTGGCAGTTTTTTTGTTATGAAGGACAGGATTACGTTTGTCACGAATAATCCAATTGTCTGTATCTGATAGTACGATAAATTTTATTTTTAAAATATATTTGCTATCGTCAAGGTAGTTAATGATCATCGCCGCTCGTTTGTCGTTCATCGTAGCATCTATATTTTTAGTGTCACTTACAATCTTAAACGTCAACCACACATGAGATGCTTCATTTTTCTGAAATTCTTTTTTGGCGTCATGTATTTTATTGATCAAGATCTTATATGTCGGATCAACCAGATCTCGCATCGGCACAGGGAATATTCTGTCAAAATTAAATCTTTTATTTTTAGAAAGCTCGATCTTGGATAATCTCTCGAATTCCCCCCCCCCCCATCATTATAATTAAAACAAGTATTTAAATTAAAAATATTACATATATATATATATATATATATATATATATATATATATATATATATATATATATATATATATATATATATATATATATATATATATATATATAATGATTAAAACAAGGAATCTCTGCAAGTGGTTGATGATCAACTCTGTTACTCCTTGTAACAGATCTTGCGTAAACAAATTCTGCGGAATCCACTCGCAACGTGTCCGAGATGGAAGTCAAGGACCAAAACCGTGTTTACAATGTGGTGTTGGAGTACGAGGTGAAACACGCTTGTGTGTGCAATGTGGTGATAAAAGATACAGAGAACTGAAACGATATTATGATAAAAAAAATAATGATAGTGACAGGATTGTAAAACCCCCGGAAGATTATCTGATTAGATTTAAAAGTAAAGATTAAGGCAAATAACGATTTAAACAAAGGATATTTATATATATATATATATATATATATATATATATATATATATATATATATATATATATATATATATATATATATATATATATATATATATATATAATAGAGCAAAATAAATTCATGGGACATCCTATCATAACAAACTACGAAGTAAATCGTGATGGTGTTATTAGGAATTGTCGACTAAAGAAACCAGTTGGTTTTGTTAATTGCCACGGTTATCTCATGTTCAGTTTCAATGAAATAAATAAAATAAGAACATATCTCTGTCACAGATTCGTATTCGAATTTTTCAATGGAATTATCGAAGACGGTCCTGTCATTCGCCATATTAATTCAAATCCGAAAAATAATTCCTTGGATAATCTGAGAGCTATCACGCAGAGTCAGAATACTATATACGGTAATACTAAAAGATCTAAAACAATAGGAAAACGGATGATAAAATCTGTAAATACAGAAACAGACGATGAAATAATATTTCCATCAATAAATGAAGCTGGTAAATACTTTGATATTCAATCAAAATCAGTACAATTTGTCACAGAAAATATATACAAATCTGCTCTCTCTAAAAAATATAAACAAATATTACATTTCAATACGGTTGAAGGGAGAGACTGTCTTTCTGTAATTATGTTGCTTATATTACTTTACTATTTATTTAATATATATATATATATATATATATATTTTTTTTTTTTGGGGGGGGGGTATTTTCAGTAAGACATAATACTATTACCTAGAGACCAGGACCTCGAAATTTGAAATTCAAAAATTCGAAATCGAAATTCAAAACTATCAAAATTCAAAGATCGAAATTTAACCGAATTATGTACACGCATCTCACCATGATTCGAATCATGGTGGGCGATCGTTTTACTCACCCGGGTTTGATATCTGGTGTGTGTGTGTGTGTGTGTGTGTGTGTGTGTGTGTGTGTGTGTGTGTGTGCGTGTGTGTGTGTGTACATAATCTGTAGAGAGGTAATCGTAATACGTAATTCGTATTATATTAATGTTGTGTTTTTCATGTTGTGCTGTCCTTAATTAAGATTATGTTTCATATACCTTAGACCTGCAAGACCACGGTGGTGATCTTGGGGTTAAAGGTTGTATATGTTGTATATGTTTCATATGCCTTAAACCTGCAAGGGCACGGTCGTGACCTTGGGATTAAAGGTTGTGTTCTGTGCTTGATATGCCTTAGACCTACAAGGGCGCGGTGGTGACCTTGGGGTTCAAAGGAAGTGTGCTGTGCTTAATATACCTTAGACCTGCAAGGGCACGGTGGTGACCTTGGGGTTAAAGAAAATATATATATATATATATATATATATATATATATATATATATATATATATATATATATATATATATATATATATATATATATATATATATATATATATATATATATATATATATGAACATTGAAAATATTAATGTTATAATATCTGCAGTAAAAAAAAATTAAAAAATTAAAAAATGACAATATAAATATACAACTCGATCCAGAAAAAAAAATGTGTGATTTCGAGTCAATCCAACAACGAAATCTTGAAGGTGGTTATACACTTTCAACGGAGTATAGGCTGATAAAGAACATACAGTCTATAATGTTCCAGTCCTTATCAATGTTAAAAGATACAGATGTAGATAAGTTTGTACCACTTTCTATCGCAGCAGAAAATATTAAATCAAAACTGTCTCACGAATATGAAACGAACAAAATTATCAACACACGCGTGAGACAGCTAAGAAAGATTATAAATGGAAACGCTGTTAATGATGGCAGCTTGGATTAATTCCTCTACAGTTCTGTTGTTTTATTCTGTTATAATATTCTTTTTTTATTCTGTTATAATATCCTTTTTATGCTGTTATACTTTTTTATTCTGTTAAAATATATTTTTTATTCTGTTTTATTTCGTTTTAGTCTGTTATAATATCCTTTTTTGTTCTGTTATATTTTTTATTCTGTTATAATATCCTTTTTTTATTATGTTATATTGTTTTATTCTGTTATAATATCCTTTTTGATTCAGATTTGTAATTTTTGGTGCATTTAATCTTTTTTTTTACCCATTTTAGTAGAAATATCATAGAAAAATCTATCAAAATTGTAATATTTGTAGGGTAAAGCCCCGAGCCATTCTCTAAATGATTTATCAATAAATCGTTAAATTTGCCATCTTTTGTTCATAAATCAACTAGAATCGGATATATTTTTACGAGAATATACAAAAAAAACAGACCAAAAAAGATGAAATTAACGATTTTATCGATAAATCATTTAGAGAATGGCTCGGGGTTTTACCTTACAAAAATCTGTTAGATTTTGTACGATAAAGAAATATTCTGTTTTACTGATTTTTATTCAAAACTATATAATATTTTTTTAAGTTCATCAAGTTTAATGCAGGAATGCGTGTAGTTTATAATCTGATCTCGGTCACACGTGATCATATAAATATGTTCTATCTGCAATCTATCTAACTGTTCTTGCGTCAGTAAAAAATCTTCGTCACCGAACCCATCAATGACTATATCAACGATGTTGAATGAAGACTGTGTAAATATTAATTTGATTGTATTTTCAAGTGCTTCCTTGTCGTGTATAAAAACCTTAACGTGCTGGTACATATGTAATATTTATCGAATTAATTGGTGAATCAAGATCAAAAAATCGTTTACGATAAAAATCGTTTACGATTTTACATTGAGGTTTATCAGTAAAACCTCGCCACGTAAATCAATCAAGTGTCCATTCTGGTCGGTGAGTTTAAAATTTATTCTTGACAAGTATTGATTATGCGTGCATAGATACACTGGTTTGATTGGTTCCTGCACGATCAAGGATCCAGGAGGAACCATTGGAGTAAATGTGTAAAGAACGTATCCTTATTGAGCTTGATTCGATATCCCAAGATCTGTTTGATAACTACCATTGATTACATCGCGTACAAGACTGACTGCAATCGTTGAGGTTATATTTATAATCTCTGGTGAAATATGTCTGCCTTCAGCATCTGGATCATTGTTAAATCTGAAAACATCATCAGGATGTGGTGGAGTTTTATCAGGCCATCCTAGAACAGTTTTTATCGATGATCGATAACTATCTACGACGTAATCGGGAGATTTCACTTCAATCACAGATGATAATGTTGGTTAATGAACAGTAATAGTTATTTTTTATTCGTTTTTTGCTGTTGATTTTATTCTGCGCTGGAACTCATCGTTGATTTGTTCAATTTGATAGCTACCTGTGGGGATATAAACAACAAAGAAATCTGGGGTTCCATCTGGGTTTTTTTTTTTGTTTGCAAGTACAAGCGAATTATTTGGAGGTAATCCACCAAACGGTTCAGATCTGATATTTGGCCAACTATGATATACTTGCAGTTGTGCAAGAGCAATCTCCCTTGCTGAAATTGCAGTTGGAAAATTAATACTGAATTCAGGACTGGTTGTGCTCACTGACATCATAGTGGTTTTCACCGGTGTTGTGTTCGTGGCAATCTGTTGCAAAAGTTCTTGTGCTGACATTTATCTATTTATCTGTAACTTTAATGGGTGTAGATACTATCACAGTCATTTCTTCGGAGAATATTTTGGTCATTAATGGGAACTCAGAATCGGATATTGAAGCATCGTTGAGGCTTTCAGATATTAACTGAGATAGTTTCGAATACGACGCTGTTGCCGCGTGTAACTTCACCGCATAATCGGATAATTTTTCATTCGTGCACGACGATATTTTTTTGCGATTATATTAAAAACTCCGCCGATCGCAGTTGACGCTGAAACACAGATCGTTATGACCGCAGGTGATGTCGTTGTTACCGCGGATAATAAAAGACCGGCTCCAGCATCAACCACGGAGACTGCGTATACAATTATATCAATGACAATTACACGTCTGTGATATTTTTTACTTTTATCGTGTAAGTATCAACGATAGATTTTAATTTATCTTGCCACTCACTCGCTTGATTGTATCTGTAGTCCATATTATTTACGCTGTAATCAATTGAAGTGTTTCAGCAACAAATTCTAGACACCACCAGATCGTTGCTGTAGTTAATTCTTTGTCGGATGCGACCAGGATAAATGTTTCCTCGTCTCCACGGTTTAATATAACAGATACGGTTCCAGAAAACTTATCCGTTGAGTGACATCATGGATACGTGGTAAATATCTCGAATTTTGCACTACTAAACACAGACAATCTGTACACGCCAGTAACTTCCGCGCTATGTTTGATAGTATTATTTTGTTAAGACCATGTGAAATCACATCAGAGCTGTCCTAAGAGATCCAACATCAGATGAAGATGCGGCAACAAAAGGATACGTTCACACTGTTGATGGTAAATTATCTACGTTAAAAACCGAACATGATGCCGTTAGTAGTACATTATCCACGTTAAAATCCGAATGCGAACTTCACATAAACGATCAGAATACCGTAGACGGAAAATTATCTACGCTGAGAGTAAGTAACAAGCTGCAGATGAATGATGATAAAACTGAGGCTATTCTGATCACAACATAAAGACTTTCTCATTCACATCCTTTACCTCAGACAATAAGTATCAGCAACACCAACATTAAATTCTCACAGTCAGTACGGAACCTAGGCGTTACTCTAGACAGTACCCTCACATTGCACCAACATGCCATGAACATAAGCAAGGCTGCATATCTTGAATTGATACGCATCAGTTCCATTCGTAAATATCTTTCAGTTGATGCCACTAAAACACTTGTGTGTTCGTTAGTACTTTCAAGACTGGACTATTGTAACTCAATTCTGTATGGTTCGTCACAATATGTACACCAGAAACATCAAAAAGTTCAAAACACAGCTGCACGGATCATCTTTAGAGTACCTCAATCAGAGCACACCTCAACACTGCTCTGTACCCTACACTGGCTATCAATTCGATACAGAATCAAACACAAAATTTGTTCTCTGTGTTATCTCTTAATGACAGACTCCAGTCCAACATACCTATCCAGCCTCACCAATGTGTATACACCAGCTAGATCCTTGCGCTCTTATTCTGATAATCGTATACTCATTGTTCCCAAGGTGAAAACAAAGTCATATGGACAACGTTCGTTTGCACACCAGGGCCCGGCGATGTGGAACGAATTGCCCATTAAAATTAGACACAAAGACACAGTGGTCCCTTTTAAGAGTGCTCTTAAGACTCACCTGTTTCGACTGCAGGGATAAACTTAGCTACCTAATCATGTTTTGTATCTTATATGTTTTCAGCATGTTTTTATGTTTTCCAATTTCATTGTTTTTGTCATTTGTGTTTCTTTAGTGTAGTCATATCATTATAGATGGTGTAAACCGCTTAGACCTTCATAAGATTAGGCACTATCCAAAGTCCTCATTATTATTATTATTATTATTATTATTATTATTATTATTATTATTATTATTATATACTGTTTTCAGTTCCGTACCTTTGGCGTGAACCTTTGCTGCATTAGTATTGCCCATTGAAATTAGACACAAAGCCACAGTGGTCCCTTTTAAGAGTGCTCTTAAAATTCACCTGTTTCGACTGCAGGAACAAGTTTGGAGACCAAATAATGTTTTATATCTTATATGTTTTCAGCATGTTTGTTATGTTTTCCAATTTCATTGTTTTTGTCATTTGTTGTTCTGTAGTACAGTATAGTCATATCATTATTGATGGTGTAAAGCGCTTAGAGCTTCGAAAGATGAGGCGCTATACAAAGTCCTTATTATTATTATTATTATTATTATTATTATTATTATTATTATTATTATTATGTTGTTGTTGTTGTTGTTGTTGTTGTTGATCCTGATGATATTGTGTATACGACGTTAATCCGCCTGTGGAGAATTTTACCCTGATATTTTTTCAAGGAGATCAATTTTATTAATAATATCACGAGCATCACTTACAATATCTTCCTGTGTTCTCTTAATCGTATCGATTGATGTTTGAATATCAGAAAGTTCCGTATCAGTTAATGGTTTTCCGAAGAACCCATCTGCAATTTCATCGATCTTTCTGAAACTTCTAAAGAAATTTGTAAACGCATCTACGTGAACATCATACTCGGCTCTCAGCGTACATAATTTTCCGTCTACGGTATTGTGATCGTTTATGTGAAGATCGCATTCGGATTTTAACGTGGATAATGTACTACTAACGGCATCATGTTCGTTTTTAAACGTAGATAATTTACCATCAACAGTGTTAACGTATCGTTTTGTTACCGCATCTTCATCTGATGTTGGATCTCTTAGGACGGTTATTTTATTTCCGTTCATGGACAGTTCCCCTGTTAATACACCACCTGACGTTGATAATCGTTTTTGAACATGTTTTATAATCTCACTCCTGATATATTATTTCGATATACCTGAATCTCGTATTTTTCCGCTGTCGGTAAATACCGGAATATTATCTATAGCAGCTCCAAGAACCCTATGGACTATATTATTCCACTTAATATTACTTGTTTTCAAAACACCGTGTTTGTCCTGAAAAATAACAACTTCGTATCTGTCAACCCCAGCTATTTTCATAAAATCAGAAAGACGACCATTAATATTTAAACCGAAATGGATTCTCTATTATGATCAAGTTAATGGTTCGCACTGTTTTCATTCCCTCAACTTATTTCCCGCTTAAACTTAATCCACTTTCATTTCTATATCGCATACAATGCTTTCAACCGTTGGCGTGACAAATGTAAGATCTCGGGTTTCAATTTATTCTGGAGTGCTCCAGTACATGTTTGCATCAAATAATATTGTATGGTCATTATTTTTATGTGATCAATAATCCAAATGAATAATTGACAACAATAACTGTTCCACAGGGGAGGATCCAAGAATATCGTTTAGGAGTGGTAGTGCAAGACCGGGATTCTGTAGGATGGAACCACTAGTAAGGACCCAGTGCGTTTAAAGCATTTCCATGGTATAATTTAGCCATCTCACTATAAAACTAATGTATGATATGAAACGTTGTTCTCGCTCATTTGTGGGTGGGCACGCGCCGAACAGCATCCACTAACAAATCACTCTGAAATAAGAGTCATGCTAATTAGGTCACGATCGTATAGCTATGTGTTGTTCAAGACAAGTTAACAGAATGTGGAGAATGAAAACGTGGCAAGGGTATTCTTGCCTTAATTCATTCATTACATTCAGTACTCTGGCGACAAAATCATACATTCGTACCCTTTTGGCCAAATCATCTATACGACGTCGAGCCAGGGACATCATTTAAATTGTTTCAAGGGAGTGGGTATTTCTGTATTGAATCCAGATCATTAATTAGACCAGTGCTGTCGAACTTTTTTGACACTATGGACTACTGAAAATCGCAGCAGAAAACTTAAAAGCAACAAGTATAACAATGTATTCACAATTTGTTTTACCTCATTAAGAAGATATGCTATGATAGTAGGCAATGTTGTTTTTTTTTATATAAAAAAACATAAATGCGCAAAACAATTGTTCGAGCTCTGGCGGGCCATTTTAAATAGGCCCTCGGGACGCAGGTTGGACAGCAGTGAGTTAGAACTTAATGTGCACCAAAGACTAAACACGTTGGAGAAACAACTTTTTGATCAATCTTTTTGTAATAAGGATACGAAGAGTTAAATATATTATATGTAACCTTATCTCTAATTAGTCTATAATTAAGTCTAGATTATTTTTCAACATTGCATTCTTAATGTGGGCACTTAATATCTGACGTATTTATCTATTTCACATACATGCATATATTAATTCCGAAGGAATACAATGAGATGCTTAATATTTAAAACTAATGTGTTCACGATGATTTTGCCATGCATTAAGTTCAAATGCGCCAAGACTATTTAGCATTCACACAACACATCAAAATGTGAGCATTGATCAATTTTCTGGTAAACCTTTCATCCGAACAAACTGACTCGGAGATTATTCAAGTTTAAGTTACGCTTCCGAAACTGACCTATCACAGCTGCGTGTTTGTTATCCTACAGACAAAGCCAATACGCCAAACTCAGTAAGCGTTTTTTCTGTCTTTCTGTAAATGATTTTTATTGTGTGATGGTTTTTGTCCATGATTATAGATTGTAAGGGTCATTTTCATAAACAACATATTAGGTCATTTTTGTCTCTAATGTTAACATTTCCATGATATTCAGCAGCTTTCTAGACATATTTCTATGAGATACGTGTCACGGCCATATATACTAAATGATGGCATTAATGCAAAATATAATGAAAAAACATTTGGTTTGGGATATTCCAACGTTTTATCAATTTTGAATCCTATGTCAACTGTTTCTTCTTTGATTCTAAGGGCTAGAGGTTTGAAACAAATATTCGGTTATGTTTTTAACCTAACATTAATTATATCCATTTAATTTATATAATTCACAATTGTTTACAATCAACTGACACTTTCTCCTACGCAGTAAAACATTGAGTCTTGCTCATCGTCGGTTTTCACTTTCTCTACTTAAAGTAAGCGATGAGTCCATGCTTTGCAAATACGATACAATCTGTTATAGATAATAGAATTGCACCAGACTGACACGATATTCTTCGTTCCCGATTGACTGGGAATGATGTTAATTAGTAATATATATATATATATATATATATATATATATATATATATATATATATATATATATATATATATATATATATATATATATATATATATTTATCCCACACTTTAAAGACATGTTAGCTATGAATTATATATATATATATATATATATATATATATATATATATATATATATATATATATATATATATATATATATATATATATATATATATATATATATAAACTGTTGCAGCCAGTACGAAAAACACGAAAAGACATGGATATGGATAACAATGGATAAACGTGTCGGAAACTGACAACAAAAAAAGTAGCTTTAACTTATGGACAAAAGTACATAGCTATCTGATAAGATCATCTAAATATAAAATAGGTGTGAATATCAGGATCTCAAGATATAAGTCTATAATTATTAAAGGCTATGTTTCTAATCTCAAGTATAAACGTTTTGCATTCAGAGAATAAATTTAAGCTGGCCCAGTAGAATATCGATTAGAAAACCTAAACCGAAGAAATAGTGAGGAACTACTTTACAGGAGAAGCTATCTTTTGAGGACAAGCAATGCCATGTCTTAAAAATGAGAAAATGT
Organism: Unio pictorum; assembly: GCA_030141615.1. Classification (NCBI taxonomy): domain Eukaryota; kingdom Metazoa; phylum Mollusca; class Bivalvia; order Unionida; family Unionidae; genus Unio; species Unio pictorum. Next base: position 3,371,706 of record JARLTB010000042.1, on the reverse strand, counting down.
ATTACAGGTAAATAAATCAATGGAAATGTTAAACGAAAAGGATATTTTGATTATTTTATTTTTTTTAGCCAAAATAAAATGTTGTCAGACTTTAAACATTGTAATCATATGCAGAAAAAGCGTATTGCATAAAGCAGAAATTAGTTTATATCATATAAGTTGTGTAATTAAGTTAATTGATGAAAATGGAAAGTAGAAATAACATCAAAAGAATGTGCCTGTATTATCCAAAGTATTAGTGTAAAAATGACCTCAAGCGTGATGAAGTGCTTACAGTATTGTGATGACTCACAATAATATAATCCAAATAACCTTGTCTGAATTCACTATAATTCCAAATTAATGTTTTTGTCCGAGAGTATTATTGAGCACTTTGCATTTCCTGTGAATAATATTTAGAATAAATAATTCTAGCTCAAATAAAATTCTGAACACAATAATAATATTGATTATACTTCAATATCTTACAGCACGAGTAAATATTTCTTTCAGTAAACAAGAGTATAAAACCCTGTAATTGACATAGGTCACAATTAACAGTTTGTAAGAAAAAGGTACGTAATGTAAACATTCATTCTAGAAGGTGTTGTTGCTAAAATTATAATATGGAATATGGTAAACATCAGGAAGGCCAATTATTTTTCATGGGGAAATTCCAACAATCACGAACCAGACTCTAATACTTATGTTTACTTATTTTGATAATGATCCTAATATTTATCCCACACTTTAAAGACATGTTAGCTATGAATTATTTGTTTTCAAACTAAACCCATCATCAGTGTGTCTAGTCAGGAACACAGTGAACATAATTTTGCACAAGGTAATTGACAATGTACCATTTTCCATAGCTTATAATGATTTTTTTTTAAAAAAGAAAAAAACAAAAAATACAAACTAAATATACCTAACAATATGTAAATAATATATAAGGATATTGTGAAATGAATGATTTATCAAAAACTGGTATAATCCCAAATAAATACAAAAAGGTTGAGACAAAAACAAGATAAAAGACACGTTTTAATGGAAGAGGATGATTTTTGCTAGATCAGTACAATAGATACATTGCCCGAAGTAGATTATGTCATTAAATTTAAAACTTCAAAAATCAATTGAAGTTTTCTTTTACTATGTAATGTGATTATGAAATTAGTATACCTCTACATGAAGCAAACTAACAAGAGGTACGATCTAATGTGTTCCAGGGGAGAAGTTTAATTGTAATGAATATTTAGAAAATATTTCAGAACCTTTATATCAAAATCGAAGGTCAAAGAATGCTACTATAATTATTAGCAGTAGTAAAGATAGACGACATTGTAATTCCAGCACTATGTCATTTATTGTGAAGGAATTTGTTTTTGGTCTGACATGGACAATTCCAACAAAGAGATCCAGGTCAATTAACAGGAAAATACAGAAGTTGTGCACGTCTACAGTTTAAATTAAATTAAAAATAGTCAAAGCATGATTCGGGTTTCACAATTAAAATATTGTTTAAGAAAGAATCCTAGTCAACAAAACAAAATTATGAAACATATGTATATTTCTTTTACAAAAGATTTTTTCAGTCAATAGACTCAAGAAATACTAGAAGAAGGACTTTATATAGTTAACAATAAGAGTTGTAGTTAGAGTTGTATGGGTCAGTCATTGGTTCAAGTTCATATAACTCTAAAGTAAGAAAAATGAACAGATCCAATAAAGCATTACATGGAAATGGAAACGAGTACTTTTGTGAAAGAGATTTATTCATACGAATATATACCGATTCATTTTAAAGATTTCATGAAACTGAATTAGCAGAAATCGAGAAAACATTCGGAACATTAGGTAAATTAGGAATTAGGAAAGCCGATTTCCTCTGTGTAAAAAATGTTACAAAACATTTCCAATTCATTTCTCTTGAGATTTCTACCACTACATAGAGAAAACACTTTTATGTTTTGTCATAATTAGGAGAATTTGCTACACAGAACCAATTATTACAATACACAGACAATTCCACAATGCTAGTTTGAAAATACGTAAAGTAGAATTAGAATTGCTAACCGATTATGATATTGCTCTCCTTAATTTAGCCGGATTTTAAGTGTTTACTCTTATTTTGGTGCCAACACTCATACAATATTTTGACTAACGGAAAAAAGCACAACTGAATAAAGCTAGGCAAAATTCACACATGTTAAGCAGCAAAAGAAGGCGCATTAACTCAAGTGACTAGGATTAGCCTTTAAAATGGCTCCAGTGTTCTTTTAAAACCTTCATACCCTAATTTCATTTGATACCGATCCTCGCACATTCCCTTTAAGCTCAAGCAAAATTGAATTCATCAAACAATTCAATGAAATCAGCTTCATATGTCACATTTGTAATTTGAGTGTAAAGGAGATTTTGTTCTGTCCTCTTCAGATTTGTATCAACTTTTTCAAAACATAAAATAATTTTTGTTCTATCTTTTGGCTTGAAATTACAGAATGATATTGTGCATATAACGTTTTCTTGTTCTCTCTCTCTCTCTCTCTCTCTCTCTCTCTCTCTCTCTCTCTCTCTCACACACACACACACACACACACACACACACACATTGATTTCGATCTCGAATGGAGTAAACACGACTGCTAGATGGATTTATTGGTAGCAGATAAGACCTACAATATAAGCTTCTGTGTCAACGGAAGACATTTATAACCAAATGTGTACTATTTGATGAGGAATATGTAAGAAATACATAGTTAAATATGAAACCATATGGTATCATAAGGGAGGTACTCGGATGAATGATACAAGTGTTTACTTATCAATTATGCCCAATTAGTTCCTTATAGTCATTTTTAATTGATCATACATGTTCATAACAGACTTATTTAAAATATTTGGAAAGGCACATATAATATATTTATCATAGTCTGGTACTCAGATATATTCACGACATTATTCAATAGTGCATTAATGCATTAAGAAAATGTCAGCTTGAACATCAGTATACTGTAATCCCATTGATGCAGTTTATTTAATTTTTAGCTTAAAGCCACCGATATATTGTGAAAAGTGTATATCGTACCAATGTTTTAAAACTATGGTCGATTGCGCATTGGATATAAGAGTTATTCAAGGTGTGACGTTAGTAGCCTAAGAAATATAGCAAAAAAAATGTAATGAGAACATGAAATTTACATGCTCAATACATGCTCTAATTTTTTTAACCAATAAACATGTTTACAAATAGTCTGGGCTCCTTACAGGAACAGAACTTTTACTTCTCAAATAAATGAATTGTGCATTAGTGTTACAAGAGCTTTCTACCGTGGAAAAATAATAAATACAAAATTTATTGTTCACAAAGTCATGGTCGGTTGACATGACATCTAATTTAATCAAAGAAATATGTGTCTAAAAGATTTTGCCAACTAGCACTAAGCCACGAAGCCTAATATACCGAAGTTATGAACGGAAGTTATATAATTGAATATGCCGATCTTGATAGGTGTCAAAGTTCCCAGAAGTGAACATAAAGGCAACATAGATGAGACATGCGAACGAACTCAGAGAACTACGCAGATCTCATGACAGCGAGTGAAGATCGTGGATAGAAAACACCGTACTATTCTCATTTATGTCTGCTGACATGGTATTGTTGACGCGCTTCTCGAAGACATTTCTTTAAAAGATCAGAGTTTCAGGAGAACAATGAGAAATGAATGTTCCAAGGGTTCTGGATAGGCGGAGACAGATAGAATCAGGTTCTGCCAGAATATACTTGCGGAAGCATCTGGGCTGTCTACAGAATATGTTACCCGACAGACTAGAGCAAGCGCGCCGTATTCACGACTATAATCCTATGATCGGACCAGCCTGGGTCAGCTACCGTAGTGTGTCCACGGGCAAGGCACTTTTACTCTAATAATTTGTTCCTTAATAACCTGGATGTGTTACTGTGCTGTAAAGCGCATCAAACCACTAAATCAGATTTGAGTATTACAAGGCGCTGGTTCCTAAAAAAGGAATGATACTCAGATTAACGAACCGAGCGTATTTAGAGGGTTTTTAGGTAACGTCGTCGCAGAACTCGTAGGCATCTAACTTATGTATATATATATATATATATATATATATATATATATATATATATATATATATATATATATATATATATATATATATATATATATATATATATATATATTGAGAAACTTTGCTGGAAGAATTATGTTTCGTTCTCATAAACACATGCTTGAACTCAGGACGATAGAAAGAAGAGAAGAATGAGTTCCTAGATAAAGGATGTCACCAGGTGATAGAAATGCCTTGGGGAAAATTCAGATACTGAATCGAAGCTGGAACAAGAAGACAAACATCTATTTTCTGCTGATACGGAAAAACTTTATTTAAATAATCAACACACATATATGTTACTACATTCTAGAAACACATCTAACAACTTTATAATAAAAATTCATGAAATACATATTATATTTTCCTTATTAAGCTTTCCAACTTCATTAATTCGCATAACTTCTGCATTTTAGAATATTATACAAATAGTTAATTCTCGATCAATTTCAATACAGACAAAGTATAAAATGTAATAACTGTAATTAATGTAACAATTAATTTAAAGAAATGTATTTTACTTATTTTAAAATAGAACATAGGTTTAGAATATATTGCTATATATTATTCTTTCTTGCTTAAAGTTGATAGCGAATTCAACTTTTACAATAAAAATTACATAAATATAATTAAATATGAATTCTTTAAAACATTTAAACATTCCATTACAATCTAGTATAAATAAAATTATTAAGTGAACAATGTTGCTAGCATAACAATGTTACTATTAAAATCTCAAACATTAAAAGTACTTATTTCTAAAGAAGTTTTCAACATGTACAGTTCTTACCTGGTACAAGAAGACAAACATCTATTTTTTGATGATACGGAAAAACTGACCCGAGTTCAATTGCGCATCTCTATTTATACACCTTTGGCTAATGTCAGGGTTAAACAAGGTCATACCCTCCATGTACCAGTCAGAAAAAGATGATGACTTTCCTCCAAGCAAGAACCAGTTTCAACAGGTAGAAACCAATTTGTTTTACGTCATAAGACGTAGTCTTGTGGTTTATTTATATTCGTTTGGCGTCGTTACACCAAATATGGGTATCCGTTGTTGGAAGCCATTTTGTTTTGTGTCATTTAGAAGATCTTTAGAGAAGGTTACTCCACTTTTATTAACCGAATTGGACTTTCGCCAATGTCTGGGTTACAGAATATATATTTTTACTGATGGGACCTAGAAGTTCTAGCTGAATCGGCAAAATGGCATGTGTAATATTTTTCGTTATATATAATTCCACACAGCACTGTACATTGGCAAAGCTTTTAGTTATTTTTACTGGTGTTATGCAGTATGGCTAAATACATTGCCTTTTTTCCACTTGCGCAGCAACCATTTTTATTCTATATAGTTGTGCTTTAAAAACAACGAAATTACCCTTAATATATTTTAGAAACTTGCTCTAATATAAATAAGTAAAACATTACTTTAATACAATTCAAAGAAAACATTACTCTAATACAATTCAAAGAAAATAGTAATTTTATTAATTTTACTAAAAAAAACCTATCCTAACTTATATATATATATATATATATATATATATATATATATATATATATATATATATATATATATATATATATATATATATATATATATATATATATATATATATATATAACTTTCCAATTCACGAATATCATTTCACTGTGCATTATCTACATGGAAAGAAAACTATTTCTCCAGAGACCTTAAACTACAAAAGTTGAAAGGTTGTGTGTTTTATTTATGACAGTTTCATTTACTTGTTCTAGACAATCAAATTACATTAAGTGATCACCACGTTATAATATGCATAATCCCCAAATTAGACGAAGCAAGAATGAATAGTGTCTTCCAGGGCAAGACCAGATGTTACCATGTGGCAACACAAGAAAATGGTCCGATATTAACGACCCGGTCTACCGAATCTGCTACTTAATCTTTTCTTTACACATAATTAAATATTTTCAAAGATGAGACTGTCTCGCACATGAATATTAGACACAATATCGCACATGAATATTAGACACAATATCGCACATGAATATTAGACACAATATCGCACATGAATATTAGACACAATATCGCACATGAATATTAGACACAATATCGCACATGAATATTAGACACAATATGAGGAAGATGCATTCATTGCATCACTTGAAAAAAATATTTGCAAAGTCATACAAAATGTAGTCCAATGATCCTTGCATACTTTTCATCACAGAAAAAATAAACTTTATAATCTAAAGTATTTGAAGAGCAAGCCGTCAGAAACAAAACAATCCACACATAATAATTCTTTCAAATAAAATGTCAAACAAGATTTTAAAATAGGAAACAAATAAATTGCAACAAATAAATATTTATATATAATATTATCAGAAACACTTACGGTAATACAATACGCCATCTAAGACATTTGATAATTATTTCATTGAGCACTTGATATATGTAGGCTGTTGTGGCTTAAAATGTTGCTGGATCGTTACATCTAACATGATTCCGAAATGCATACAAATTATTTAAGAAATATTATATTCTTTGTACAGTGGAAAGTTGACTATAAAGTTTGTTGTTCGTTCAGTTCTAACTATTAAATTTGATAAATATGCACTATGATCAAATAATGTTATCACCTAAAAAACCACACTAAATACTAGCCAGTGCTAATACAGAACTCTTTACATGCACAATAATGCCACCTTCATATGTCGTCAAGAGATTTAAACATTCAATAACATGTAATGGGGCTTCTAGACTCATCAATTTTCGTAACGTAATCAAACCTTGATACATCTCATAACGTAATCAGATAACAATGGATAATGACCCAACTCTCCCAACAAGCAGCGGTTACAAATAGTTTGTTCTCTCTAAGGACATATTTGCCAAAACTTTTTTGAATTATTTTCTTTACAATTAACATATTGATATTCTCATATTTCTGATGTATATAATAATGTTGGTTAAACCATATGATAAAACAAGAACAAAGATTTTTTACCATCCACAGACTGAACTGTTTTCAGCACAACGTTTCAACAACCCAGTAGCCATCTTTTAATTAATTAACTGGCATATGATTGGTTTTACGTCAAAGTGGAGGAAAGATAACTCCTATATATTAATGAAGTCAGTAAAGTCTACCAGCAAACTTAAAAACTGCCCTATTATGTTACAATTTTAGCAATGTGTTAGTACCTTTAAAAAAGTGTGAACTCTGTGTGGGACCAAATCACATTTAGTAAAGAACGTTTGCTTCTGTTAGAAATCCAAGAGACAAATTCGTAGCACAGGGGCTAAAATTACCACAAAGGTAAATTATATGACTCTTAACATGCGTCAAGGACAGTTGATTGTGTTCAATAATTTATTGTATATTAACAGAGTCTGAAAATAAGTTGTATTTGCAATGAGAAATATATAAAATTAAGTAAAACCTTTCCATCTCCGAGTAGTAAATAAGCGTCCGATTCTTTCTAGCTTCGCAAACGAGCGTAACATCATTAGTTGAAAATTGATTGTAAAAGTGTTTTAAAACTACTTATAATAAGTTCACAAAAAATACATGTGAGGGACGTTTAAAATAAATAAAACTGGTTTAAACGTATTTTGTTGACAAAAGCTATGTAATATTTAATGTGTTAAACCAAATACATGGCTCATACAAATTGATTCTAACAAAAACGTGATTTAAATAAATTATGAAAGTAAAAAGTCATTGTCTTAGTGCAGAAATAAACTTTTTACGTACACGATTAAAGATGAAATAAACTTTTTACGTACACGATTAAAGATGGAATAAACATTTTAGGTACACGATTAAAGATGAAATAAACTTTTTACGTACACGATTAAAGATGAAAGAAACTGTCTGTGTTACCAGTAACGGGATACCAGGTCATTTGAGAAATCTGTTCGTATGTGGTTGGTATTGCCAGGAATAAGATGAAAAGATGTTTTCTTCCTTTATCGGGAACATCGTTCACAAAAAGTGATAAAACCTCTTTGTAATAATCAAACTGGAAAAATAATATAGGAAACAAAAACATCGAAATCCTTAGAGGTTGTTTAAAAAAATACGTTTCCAAATAAAATAAGACGAAAAGAAAGTAGTATTGTTAATTTAGATTTATCACATAATTATAAATGACCTGAAATTACATTGGCGAAATGTAGGAGCAAAACCAATCTGATACAAAAGATGAGGTTATTAGAACCTTAAAAGACTTATGAAAGATATATGTTTGCTTTTTGCAAAATGGGAATGTATGGTCCAGAATTCAATACATGTATACTCTTGAAAGAAATATAAAAATTTAACCAAATGAAGAAAACTTGGATTCTGTATGCCTTATCTTATGCTTCTCTTTTTGTAAAGGCATGGCTACTTTTGTCATAGTTTTGCTGCACAAATCACTTGTAAAAATAATTTTAAAAAGTTCTCTTTATATATATATATATATATATATATATATATATATATATATATATATATATAGTGAAAAATGTAAAAGTTTTTTTTAATAAATGAAAACTTTAAGGAAAAAACAACTATATCCTATGATGGATAATATTTCAAGATCACTATATACAAAATCAGTAAAGGTACAAAGATATACTAGTCTTAATTGATTTAATTGTTTTGGGTAGTAAGATATACTCGATAATCACATCCTAAATTGTAAAGGATTAATGAAGGAGGTCAAAAAGTAGTATGTCCAAATTAAAAACATAATTTTCTTCATTTAAAAAATTATAAAATCCAGATGCCTTTTCCAACTGTTATGTATGCCTTTTGTATTCTTAATAGAAATTGATACATAAAATTCTGGCAATAAAACAGGAACAATTACAAAGCAAATATAATACTCTTTTTAGTATAGACAGAAACTGTCAATATATTTTCAAATGTCCAGCAAACTATTAATGAGTAAAAAGATAAGTATGAAATACGTTGTGATAAAAGTGTTAAAAAAATAAACATAATACTAGAGTAAGAGATCATTGGTTGTGCGTAAATATCATTATTTCGTAATAGTGAAAAAGCATAATTTTATGAGAGCATATTAGTTATTTTACAATTATCATTCTTCTCAGCTTTATTTACCTTGTGGAAAACTGATAGCTGGAAATTATCGTGAAGCAGCACATAACAGATGTAAAATATAAAGAAAAAGTAATCCATGTAAAACAACATTTCATGTTATTTTCCATTTTTGTTTTATCACGATTATGTTAGACATCATATTATGAATGAAATAGGAAAATATTCTAAAAATTAAATAAAATACGAAGCTAAGAACAATGTGTAACGTTTTTAAATAAAAAGCTTAACTTTATTTATAGCATCCAGTTAATTGTGAGTGGGTCTAACAAAATAGACAAAGAAATGAACGATTATCATATAACTAAAATGACTAAAATGGTTGCAATAAAACCGAATTATGATGTTTCATTATTACGAAAGAATGGTATTTACCCATAAAAATAAATAAACAGCTTTTAAAAAAAATTACCTCGGAAAAAACGTTTTTTTAACCCGATAAATGCAAACATACCTGATAATATTTTATTTGCATATTGTGATTGGCCTTTGTCTACAGTTGAGAGAAGGACTTGAAGCCTGCCTGACTAATGTCAACTTTAAAAACATGTTTACTCAGATCAGAGTCCAGGGCGTTTATTTTTAATAATATATGCTGTATTTCATAATTATTTTTATATATGTGCTAATAAATATGTGTTAATAAATATGTGTGTGGTTTGAAAAGAAAATTTTGAAAAAATGCGGTTTAAAACCAGATGGAAGTAGAATTAAAGAAGCTTGAACTTCAGAATGAAATAATGGAAATCCAAAATCAGAACAAGAGATAAGAAAGACAGATGCAGAGAGCACGTGAGAGAAAAGAGAGGATATGGAGATAATAAGAGAGAAAAGAAGAAAGGGGAATGCAACGAAATTAAAAGAATTAGACCTACAAATCTTAAATAGCCAAGAGAGCATTGGACGTTATTATTACAAAGTGTATTTATTTATTGTCAAACCTCGTGCAGCCTCGTAAAGTCTACACTTCACTTTCGATGCAACAAAGTGCTACCTCTGATGTGGTTGGTGCGTGAGTTTTGAGATGTTATGGGTTTGTACCTAAGGCATACCAACAAAGATTTAAGAACTGTTAAAAAAAGAAGACACGGGATAGACCCAGATTGAATTTGCAAGGGAAATGAAATCAGCATTAAATAGATGGTACTCAGCCTAGAAGGTAGGTTAAGAATGCAATAGAAAACGTCTAGAAATAGAGTTACTCATTCAGTAACTTTAGTTGTACCTGTCACGCGTATTGAAGATTTTAACTAATTGCTTACAATCGGACTGCAGTGACTTTGTTGTTACCAATCTTCGGAACTTAGAAATATTAAACAATCTGGACCAAAAACGTTCACATGTATATCCACAAAAAAGAGTGAACTAAAACAGCAATTATGTGAATATGAGTACTTGTTTCCAGATGTTCCAACACGAACAAATAAAATCCACCATGATGTTTAAATTGTGGATGCTACATCTGTGAAACACCATCCCTACAGGATGAATCTTCTGAAACCGGAATCTTTTCAAAAAAATAATTCAAGTTTTGATGGAGAATGTTCTTATTGAACAAAGCTAATATTCGCCATAAGCAGCAGAGAGGGTGAATCCTACAACGTTTTTAGACAAAATTTGATTGAAATCTTAAAACGAGCCGTCCTATAATCTCATTTTAACCAAAAAAAGGGCGAATCCTACAACGTTTTGAAACAAAATTCGATTGAAATCCTAAAACGAGCCTTCCCTACGAAATCTCATTTTAACTAAAAAAATGAAAACGGAGATTTTACGATTTTTCAATCAATTTTTTGATTGAAATCCTAAAACGAGCCGTCCTATAATCTCATTTTAACCAAAAAAAAAGGGCAAACCCTACAACGTTTTCAGACAAAAAATTGATTGAAATCTTAACGAGCCTTCCCTACGAAATCTCATTTTAATTAAAAAAATGAAAACGGAGACTTTTACGATTTTTTAATCAATTTTGGTCGCAACTTGTTGTCATCCACCCTCTCTGCTGCTATGGGTTAACAAAAAATAATAAATGATTTTAACCAAATATTTGATCCAGTCCGATACGATATCGTGTCCGAGGATCATGTAGATTTATTGTTGCGAATCCGTGCGGAGTCGACTGAGCATGACTAAAGAAATCTCGAAATTGATTGAAGTCCATATAAGAACACCATGTCTGCCATATATTTCTAAGAGTATGAGTATCAACTCCGTTGAATACAGACAATAAATTGCAGTTATCTCTGATGACTTTTGGAACCTGAGTGTAGCGTTGAGTGACATATATCACGTCAGTGTTTTTGTGACGCCCCCGGGAAAAGATCCTAGCAGGATTTTTTTGTTTATCCAACATTATATCGTCGTATACGACTAAATTGTTAATATCTCCATCAATATCATCAATACTCGGTGCTTCATCGATATCGGTTATAAATTCAATGGCGTTCTCACCCTTAATTTCTGAAGCGTTTTCATTAAAATCTTTTAGCACTTCATAACATCGTTGATCATCTACGCTAGGGGCAATTAAATACAACTTATCCCACTTCATCCATCTCATTATTAAATTGAGCAACAATTGCGTTTTACCGGATCCAGATGGCCCGATTATAATCATCCGGATAGAGTTTGGTAGCGCTGCATGATGCTTAACTGGTTCTCTTGTTTTAGTCGCTGAAAAATCAATTATATCCATATTTCTATACATAAATTATGGATCTATATTGTATGAAGTGTAAAACGCGTACTAGCACAAATGATGTGACGACGGTTACAACTAAAAATAACAGATCAGCACTTACTGGTAGATGTGCAACATGTGGTATTAAGAAGTTTAGATTTGTTTCTACAAAATCAAAGATTTTACAATCCGGAGATGTTTTAAAAAAAAACGAGGAGGTGATATCGCAGCCAAATTGGCAAAGCTCCCTGGAACCCCATGGGCAAAGTACCCCGGAGAAAAGCACCTTCCGGGATATAGCTACTGTGGACCGGGAACCAGACTTGATATCAGACTCAATGATCAAAATCAGTCCCGACCCGGTGAGGAACCAATAAACGCCATTGATAAGGCCTGTCACCTTCATGATGTTGCTTATAAAAGCAGCAATCTGCAAAACAGGCATCTCGCGGATGTGAAATTAATTCATGCGTTAAATGCTATTCCTGATAAATCCTTCAAAGAAAAATTGGCTTCATTTTTAATAAAATCGGCTATGAAAAGCAAATTGATGTTAGGTGCCGGTAATTAATAATATGGAATCAATTTATTATTCCCCAAGAGGATACTGGAGGGGTAAATCAGCAGTCCATAAACTCGCTAGCGCTGCAAAAGTGAAAAAAACCACTGCGGCTAATTGGTTATCCAAACAGGCACTATGGCAAATTTATCTACCACCGCCTAAACAAATTCAATTCTCGCATTTTGATGTGACCGCTCCTAATGAAGTTCATCAGGCTGATATATTATTTCTGCCACATGATCGTGGTTACAAATACGCTTTAACCGTAGTTGATATTGCAAGTCGATACAAAGAAGCAGAACCGTTAAAAACAAAATCAGCCACTGAAGTCGCTTCTGCATTTGAAAGGATTTATCGACGAGGTCCTCTGCACTGGCCAAATCTATTGCAGGTTGATCCTGGCAAGGAATTTCAGGGTGCAGTGTTATCTACAATGAAACATCATAATGTCACCATACGACGAGGGCATACTGCGCTACATCGCGATCAGGCCATTGTAGAACGATTTAATCGGACGATTGCTGAGCGGTTATTTGGATATCAATACGCAAAAGAATTCATTCAAGAAAAAAGATCCCGTGAATGGGTCAAAAGATTACCATCTGTGATTACTGCACTGAATAACGAGATTACTAGAACAATCAACATGAAACCTATCAACGCGATTAAAAAGAAGTCAATACCCGTACAACCACAAAAAGATTTCAAAGAACCAATTCTTCATAGTAATGTCACTGTTAGGTATTTATATGAACCAGGAGAGCTTGAAGGGGGTAGAAAAAGGGCTACTGATCCTATTTGGAGCGTCACTACGCATAAGATATCTACTATAACACGATCAACTGGTAGACCTCCAGTCTATAAACTGGATTCAACTGCCCCTCAGCGGGGTTTTACTCGACAACAACTACAGGTAATTCCCGCGGATACTCAATTGCCACCGCGTGGTCTTAACTAGCACCGTTGCGTCTATTGCACTCAAGACAAGTCAACATCACATTGTTTCTGACATGACCGAGATTGTTATTTTTTCTGTCTACGGTGAATTGGCGAGGATCCTTATCCGAATACTGCCAACGCATTATACAATTGCAACTCGCGCAGTGATTATTCTGTTGTTGTTTCAGCTTAATTATTAATTTAGCATCAATATCAAATTCTCGTTGTTTTTTTTTGTCCTGTTGTTTGTAACCGGAGATTTTTTTATTAATGATGCTAACATCAATATCATTTATTGTGGTGTCATTATCATCGAAAATAATTCTTCGAAGTTGATTTATTTTTCGTACTCTGGATACTGCGAGATAGACTAAATTCGACCATTCGATGTGATTATCCACCATCCAAACAATTGTATCCGATATAGTCAATCCCTGTGAAGAGTGTATCGTCGCTGCGTATCCTAGCGTCCACGGGGATTTATTAGCACGCAATGCATCTTCAACGACATTGATATCAACCAGCACAATATCATTTAATACGAGAATTTGTTTTTCACTCTGTCCTGGAATATCAACTTCAGTGTTCTGTTTTCGTGTATCCGATGGCCTATAACAAAGGGGTACTGGAAGCGTTGCAAATTTTTCTTTATGCAATTCAAATAACTTCATCTGAAGTGTATCCCTGACTATTTTTCTACTTGCAATTATCAAATCATTTGGTCTCCATGTTTCCCAGAAATCATTCATTTCAGTTTCTGAAATCACTTCACGCGCTATTTCGCACTGGATTCTATCCGGTTGTAATCTAATTAGTTTCTTAAATTCTCGTAATCGTTCATCAAGTGATCTATAATCAGTGGTGATTTCTTCATAGTAGTCTACAAATCCCCTTAGCCATTCATGTGGAGATGCACCGACAAATGGTGGTGGTTGGCCGTGATCACCGCACATGACGACTTTTGTGTTTTTGTTTAACAACCACTCAAGAAATGTTTGTAATACATCTAATGACACTGTGCATATTTCATCCCAAATGATGATTTCAGGAATGAATTTATCACCCATACGCTCAGGAGTCCATTTGTCACCCTTCCATCGAAAGAAACTATGGTAAGTACAAGCATTTACCCCTCGCTGTATCATCTCTCTGGCGAGTCTGTGAGTCGGTGTTAGCACAATCATGGTTGACCGACGAAATAATTCAATTGCACGAGTTGTCTTTCCTGACCCACCACAACCGTTTAAATAAACTGTTTTATATCTACAGATTGGATCAGATACCGGTGGTGCATTAGAAAATTCTGATTGATTTTCAATACGGTTACAACAAAGATATTTATCATCCATGGCAACGTCTGCGGATTCACAATACTCATGTAGCATCTCCTTTTTAAATCGCCAACGCCCCCAATTTTCTTCGGGATCTGTGAATTTAGCTACAGCTGATTTGTACTTATTGTGTATATACATCGAATCAGTGGCCACTCTAACCGCGGTATTAGGAAATCTATTTATCATCGAAAATAGATTAATAGAAGCATAGGCTAGCATTGAACTTCTCAAATGTGTGTACTGGGAATTATATCCATCACAGTAGGTAACAACCGTACCCATTTTCTCACCATTGGATAGAAAAGCATCCTTACGGGATACAAGTTTTCCCTGTTTCATTAAATCCGCTACAATAAAATCGTATTCAGCGATATCTATGATCAACCGCGAAGAATATTTTGCGTTGTCGTACCGTCCACCTTGAGTGAATTTACCGATTATTCTTCGTCCAAAATCTTTTGCTTGTTCTTTTTTAATTTCAAATAACTTCTTAGACCGATTCATGATTTGTTCTTCATTGAAATCAGGGAATTGTTTTCGCTGTTCGCTGATTATTCTATCTAGATCGGGTTGTGGTAGCCAAACTTCTTTCTGAGCTCGATAGCATATAATCGCTTCACCGATGATCAACGATATTAGCATACCACAATCAATCATATATCTCAATAGCACTATTGGCATCCAGGCCTTTTCAGATAGGTGTCTACCGAGCCAAACATAACTACACGGATGTAATCCTGACGCTAATTCAAATGATATCACACGAGCGAATCCGGTTAAATCAAAATCAGGCAATGGTCCATTAATCGCAACACGAGTCATTTCATGCGTGGGGTGTCCAAATCGTTTGAAGTACTCAGCACATTCCCCATACCCGAGAAAACTTCCGGGATAACACGCGGATATATCAATTGAAATCATACCATCACGTGAGTATTTCGTATTCCACAGTCCTCCGTGACCAAATTCGACGCAACTCAATTTAACATCCTCGAGAAAATCACTTCGTGTTGGACGCCATGAGTTTTTTTCTCTTGCGAAGTGAGCTACCACTGATGGAATAGTAAAACTATCCGTGAGTAGTTTTTCATGGGAATTCTCCGGTGAAAAATCACTAGCGATTTTTCTCATTCTGTTATCTAATTCTTCAACGCGATATAATTCACCATTTGGTTTTACAAATTGATCGAATCCTATTTCGGGATCTTCATCACTTCTAAGTAACCACACTGACACAGGATCATCCTTACACAACGCATGAATAGCATCAAATAATCTCTCTTCATAGAAAACATCCCCGACGAACTCCTTAGGGATATATTTCACGGTTCGTTCTCGTGGAAATACTGTTACCGCAGGTGTCCACGCGTGTTTGTTATGATCAATAATCTGTATTGGCGCTCCATTTTTGTTATATTTCGGTTCGTATAAAACCTCTCCGGTTATCGTCATAACTGTTATTGGAAATCTTAATGATGTTTCTAATTTAGCTATATCAGAAATCTTTGCACCATGCTGTTTCACTGTCAGTTCCCACTCGGTTATTTTCCTACGTCGCAGATCAGTTAGTTTATTTCCTCGGGATGCATTTGTGAAGTGCTCCATTACCCGTGTTGCTACACAATTAAGCCCTGACGAATATTTCATAGGAGCTAGTTTTGCGATATCGGGTTTATCATTTAACGGATATATCCCATAAACCATTGCTGTTACGGGATAAGATCTTTCGTAGTATGGTTTGTCAATGCCGGTTAGAATTCCTGGTTTGGAATCTCTACTCACAATGACAGCTTTTTTATTCTTGAGGATTGGTTCAAATTTATCCCTAATAATCCATTTGCCATCGACTTCAATAATGAATTTGATTCGGAAAAAATGCCGTTTTTCCCCAACACGTGAAATTATCACTGCTGCTTTTTCATCATTCATGGTAGCGTCAACAACACCATCAATTCGAAATGTTGACCAACAATAGGATGCTCCATCACGCTTGAATTCATTAAAACAGTCTCTGATTTTACTAATCATGGCTTTATCAAGAATTGTATTCTTTGGTGTATTAGAAACTATATCAAGATTGAATTGAGCATCTTTCCAGGGTAATCTCTTGGACGTTTTTTTTGGTTTATCGAGATTAAATTTAGGATTGATTTTCAATAATCTCTTAAACTCTTTCATATTTCCGTCTCTTGGACGTTTTTGGGGTCTATCGAGATTAAATTTAGGATTAATTTTGTTACGTTTTTTGGGTCTATCGAGATTAAATCTAGGATTGATTTTCAATAATCTCTTAAACTCTTTCATATTTCCGTCTCTTGGACGTTTTTTGGGTCTATCGAGATTAAATTTAGGATTGATTTTCAATAATCTCTTAAACTCTTTCATGTTTCCGTCTCTTGGACGTTTGTTACGTTTTTTGGGTCTATCGATATTAAATTTAGGATTGATTTTCAATAATCTCTTAAACTCTTTCATGTTTCCGTCTCTTGGACGTTTTTTGGGTCTATCGATATTAAATCTAGGATTGATTTTCAATAATCTCTTAAACTCTTTATCAGCATTGAATTCAGCATTTTTCGAAGGCGTTTTCCTTAATTCCTTCATGCTATAATTAAAACAAGCATTTAAATGAAAGATTTTTATATAATGAATCACTGCAAGTGGCTTATGATTGGATCAGTAATCCCGTGTAACAAATCATGCAGAAATGAGTTTTGTGGGTATCATATGCAAAGCTTTCGACGTGGAAGCCTTGGTCCGTTACCCTGTATTCTATGTGGGGTTGGGGTTAGGGGGAAATCACGGTTGTGTTTGAATTGCGGTGGTAAGCGATACAGGGAATTGAAGCGTTATTATGATAAAAGAATAAAAAATGGACAATCAATCAGAAATTTTGACCCTGACGCTGACAAAGTCAGTATTCTTGACGCTGACAAAGTCAGTATTCTTGACGCTGACAAAGTCAGTATCAAGGATAAAATCATAAGAACTCCTCAAGACTACATCGAAAGATTTATCATTAAACCAAACAATGAATTAGACAAACAATAGTATTATGTATACGAATGAACCAAGAATTCAGACAGCACCCTGTGATCACAAATTATGAAGCATCCAGTGATGGTGTTGTAAGAAACCGCAAACTGAAGAAACCAGTTGGTTCTGTGAATAATCAAGGGTACTTGATGTTTACTGTTAGGGAGGGAAAAGAAACGAAAACTTATCTCAATCATCGTTTCGCATTTGAGTGTTTTTATGGATTGATCGAGGATGATTTTGTTATTGATCATATCGATTCTAATCCAAAGAACAATTCTTTATCAAATCTGCAGGCTATCACACAAAGTGAGAATACCAAACGAGGAAAGACTGGCACTTGTTCAAAAAAAGCGAGATCTGTGAAATCTTTGAATACGATAACTAACGAAGAAAAAGTATTTCAATCAATGAATGAAGCCAGTAGACACTTCGATATTTGTAGAGCCTCAGTACGAAAAGTTGCAGAGGGGATTTATCGATCTGCGATTTCAAAAGGGACGGGACAAAAAATTCGATTTAGTTATGTCTAATACGTCATATTTTTCATTTAGAAATATATCATTATTATAGAATAATGAATTCTGAAAACATGAATAGCATCATATCCGAGATTTCAAAATTGAAAAGTTGGGATATTGAACTATCAGATGGGTTAAATCCTGATCAAATCATGTCTGATTTTCAGGATATAGAATACGGAGTTAACAACAATAAATATATGCTACCAAAGAAGTATGCGCTCATCAAGAGAATTCAGAATTCTATTCGGGACTCTCTCGCATTTTCCAGTGACGTAAGTGTATTCGCTCCGTTGTATACCATCGTAGAACGAATACGAAAAGAATTGGGGTACGAATACGAATTGAAAAAGGAGGTTAATTCTAAAGTTAGAAACCTACGGGCGTTAATTCAAGAAAATGAACAATTTTGATTGACCATTTATCATTATTTGATTGCCCGACCATTTATCATTATTTGATTGCCCGACCATTATCATTTTTTTTAGCCGACCCTCAATGGATGTCAAAAATCGATGGATGATCAATGGAAAAGTGAGGGAACTATCAGTATTAATTATTTTTATATACAATTTTGATAGTTCCCTCATCAATGATAGAGCTGTTAAAACACTTCCATGACCGTATTAAAAATCATCCGACATGTCAAAAAAGTGAGGGAACTATCAGTATTATTTATTTTATATACAATTTTGATACTTCCCTCATCAATGATAGAAGCCGTTATAGGATGAAATAACACTTCCATGACCATCCGATGGTGTTAGGTCGGGATTAAAAAAATTGTTTTACAATTGAAAAATTGTTTCTGATTTCAAATAATGGTCAATGAAGCATTAACAACCCGATTGGCTCGTGAACGACTGGATGCAATTAAGAGATTTGTACCAATTCGCGACTCTGTACGGAATAAACTACAACAACGACAGAGTCTTCAAACTGATTTTGCTGCGGGATCTGAAGAATTGTTTAAACCAGTAACAACAGCAACGAAGGGAGTAGAGCGCGCTATACTGGGAGATGGTCCCGAGACGGGAAAATCTGTTATTGGTGAACTCGAAAAAATAGCAGCGAAAACTGAACAAACAGAACAGGCCGTACGAAAAATAGAATCAAAAAGAACAGTAGATGATTTACTCGTGAGATTTAACGAAGAAGGGTTAGCAGAAATTGATAAGACTGATCCAGCAGAAATTCCTGCGCTTGTTGTTACGTCCTATGAAAACAGAAAAAAATGGTTGAAACCAGAACATCATAAATATGTTAGAAATATAACTCACTGGGCTGATATAATCTATAAAATCAAAACTAAAAAAAGTCAGACTAAGAAAGATAGTGCATCATACATTGAATATATCAATGCGGTGGGTATAGTGTATAATCAATTTGAAGAACTAAAACAACAACAAAAACCACCAAAATTGCAAAGGCGGCGACAGCAACCTTTAAAGAAAATCTTCTTTTCACCTAAAAAACAACAAATACCACGTGATGATGATGATGATGATTATTTACAAACTACGAATTTAGAAAAAATAGATGAAGCAACTGGTTATAGCGGAAGCGGATTGCAAGATTCCAGTGGACCCCAAAGTGGGGTATGTCCTGGTAGTGTTCTCAGTGATATATCACGGTTAGAGGTTCTCATCGGAGGAAAACGAGCCGGAAATAACTCACCGGAAATAATTAATGAAGCAGCTGATATCTGTAGACGATTATTTCAGGGTGGTATCATGGATATCAGCACATATCGAGATTTCATTGGCGAGTTAGTGGAAAGTGGGTATCACAGTGATTAATCACCGAGACTGAATTGAAAAGTCAATTGAAAAATTGTTTCTGATTTCAAATAATGATCATACACTACAATCATGATAAACCAACCCCCGTCTACGTAGTTAATTCACGGTTTCCGGTTTATAGAGCATACTACGGAGATGGTTTAGGTAATACCATTGCAGGGTTATTTGTGAGAATGGCTCCAAAAGTGATGCCGTTGGCTAAACAATTAGGAATGAAAGCAATTGATGTTATTCGTGATAAGGGTATTGGCAAAATCGGAGATTTCGCTGGAGATTTCGCTGGAAAAGCGTTTTCAGCTGCGAAGAATAAAATAACATCATTAGTGAGACGAAAAAAGAAACCGGTACCATTGCCATCTACAGCAGAAATGCCTGCAAGTGTTAGTAAAATAATAAATAACGCAGTAGATGAAAAACTAGCATCATTGGTGACTCCCTTGATAAATCAAGGGGACCAAAATAACACGATAGCAAACATGATAGCAGGAAGTGGCTTTAAAAAAACACGACGATGAAATGGAAAATCGCGATTTAGACTCTGATAAATAGAATAAAATGTTCAAAAGGTCACCTGATCCAGCATTTGATATGGATGCCCCAGTTCTCAAGAATGATTCTGTACGCGATTTTCAATTTTATTCCTATCACGCAGTACAACCAGATCTCCGATCGCGAATTGAACTTCAAGTTCATGATACCAGTAAATACTTCCTACCGTGTGAGGCATTTATTGAAGTAGAAGGAGAACTTGTAACAAATGTTGCAGCTGATACCCCATATGACAATAACGCAAATGTCCGAGTTGGTTTTGTTAATAACGGCATAATGGCGTTATTTGAAAGCGCTAGATATCTCATTGATGGAAAAGAAATTGAATCCATTGACCGTGAAGTTGATGTGGCCACAACAATCATAGGGTTAGCGAGATATTCTGATGATTATTCAAGATCAGCGGGTCCATCTATGATGTTTGCAAAGGATACCTCTGATAACGCTGATCACATTCAATTCATTAAAGTGTTAACAGCAAGAGATAATGCAGAAGCCGATCAACAGGAAGCAGCTAATCCAGAACGTCGAACTAGACCCGGAGCTGCGTTTGATATTCTCGGAGGCGTTAATGGTAATCTCAATTTAGGATTTGCAACACGTGTAGCAACGTTGCATGGGCAGCGTCGACGATTTTCATGTGCGATTCCACTGCATCATATATTTGGATTCTGTAGAAACGTCCGAAAAGTTATTTATGGAGCTAAACACACAGTAGCGCTTGTACGAAAGGGTACTGATGATGATGCAATCTGGCGTAATGCTGGGGTTGCTCCCGGTAAAGTCATTTTAACAAAACTATCATTGTGGATGCCAGTGTTAACTCCATCAATCACCGAAGAACAACGACTACTATCATTTATGGACCAAGGAGGAAAGTCGTTGTTAAGTTGGTTATCAGTGACCACGGATATTAAACAGGACAGTGTTGATGGTACATTCACATGGCACCTGGCATCAAAACAAGGGGTTTCAGCTCCACGTCATATATTCGTAGCGTTACAGAATAATGCGCGAGTTGGTAATCAAGAACGAAGCCATATGATATTTGATCAGTTAGGTGTTAATGAAGTCTCGCTGAGAATAAACGGACAGCAGGAACCATCCGAGGATATACAACTTGATTACGGTCAGAATCATATTGCACGCGTGTATCATAACCTGTTGTCATATATGTCACGTGATCTAAATGTGGATACTGGTTTGCAAATATCACAATTAGATTTTAAAAGCCTCTATCCGATTTATTACTTTTCGCTGGAACATCTTGATTTAACAAGACAATCTGTCGTTGATATACACTTTAGAGCCCGTGTAACCCGTCCGACTGGTCCACCAGTTGGTGGGGTACCTACTATCCTTATCCCGAATTACAGAGCGGTTGCTGTCATTCTCAGTGATAAATCAATGCTACTTGAAGGTGTTGGTGGAAGAATGAGAGTGGTAGATGCACCAGTGGAAAACATGTAATTGAAATTGTAAACGATTTAGAATCAATCAATTATGTATAATGTCATATAGTGTTATTAGTGTTGCGTTAACTCCCGGTCAATTAAAAAAATTGCAATCGGAATCAGCTAAAAAATGTGGAACCACAATCACGTTGAAACCCAACCAAATGACTGGTGGTGCAAATAAACTATCGCTGACAACTCGTCAGGTGAAACATTTCAATGATGCACTTGCAGCCAAAAAAGGTGTTCAGATTACTCTCTCTGCGGCTGCTATCAAAAATATGATTAAAACAGGCGGTATATTTCCGTTGTTAGCTGCGATTCCAGCATTGATTGCAGCAGCAGCCCCAGCGGTGGCTAAAGCAGCGGCGTTAGGAGCCGTTGGTACTGCAGCAGGAATGGCACTAAAGAAAGCAACTGGGAAAGGATATAAAAAAAAGGGAAAGGGTCTAAGACTACCAGGAACCCCGTATTCGTGGTACAGCGGAAAGGGTCTAAGACTAGGACCGGTTTATTAATTGGAGAGTCTATGATGGTTCCCATGTCCAATTTTGATTTACTCGATGCTGCTAAAAAACTCGCGATTAAAAACTTCAGAGGTGTCTTTATGAAAGATCAATTACCACATCAACCAAACAGCGTTGAAACCGGAATCATTAATTTAGATAACAGCACCGGACCCGGAACTCACTGGGTTACATACGCTATTGATCCACGTGGGATTGTCTATTTTGATTCATATGGATTAGCCCCACCAAAAGAGTTTTTGCGTTATATAAAAACCCTTCCAATGAAGACTTGGTATTCTACGCTACCAACACAACAAATGAATGACCCACCAATATGTGGCAGCGAAGTATTAAATGTCCTTGATGCTATTTCTAACTCCTTGAGTAACCCAAGCGGAAAACCACCACATGTTGTCGTGAATGAATACACTAGTAATCGCTTTTTAGAGAGAGAAAGAGTTTTACAATAACATGATTGATATTTGGGGGAGATCTTTGAAACCCAAACCCGATGGCACTGCACCCCCTGATTCTATCAAGGATGTAAAAAAACTAATCAAAGATGAAATAGCTGAGACGTTAAATTTAGCAAGTGTTGACCCGAACGAAATAGTTGTATTTCAGGACAAACAGGGTAAATTGAAAAGCAGTGATGTGTCATTGAATGACATTTTGATACGGCAGCGCGACGCCACTGAAAACTCTATTGCGTTGTATTCCAGCGACGGACGACTTAAACCAGGTGCACTTGTGTCTACGATCACTGATAAGATTGATACCCATGACAATGAGTTGAAAAATTCTGTGTTGGAACTAACAACACTTCAATCTAGAATTGAAGAAAACGGAAAACAGTTTTCAGTTTTTCGTAAAAATATCATCGAGAAATTTATTGGAACCCCGTTGGATAAAGTTGAAATAAAACTCCCGGATATTAAAAAATCCATCGATGAGACAAAAACTTTCATCGAAGCCATCAAAGGTGATTTTTCGAGGATGATAACAATCATTGAAAAAACAAAAATTCCTCATGAGAAAACCAACAACATAGTATATACAATCCAACACGGATCATTTGCGTGGACACCTACAAACAATAAATTAGATATCACTGCAACCGTTAAGGGTATTTATCGATTAACACTGGTGACACCATTAACTCAATTTAATATATCATCGTCGAGTTCATCCGGGGTCAATAATACGATTTCAACGATCATCGACAAGGATACAACTGAAAAGTTCACTATAACAGCTACTGATAAAAATTTGGTTAGGGTTTCAACAACATGGTATGTGGAATTCGTAGCGGATTTAAGTAAATAACTAAATTGAAAGGATTTCACAATTGAAAACGCTAGTGTTTTTAAAATAACAATGATTTCATCAACTCAATGTCGCTATGATCAGGTCAGAGAATTTCAAAATAGACTCAAAACCCTCACTGAAGAGTATCAAATAAAAATAAAAAAATACCGACGAAGAATCACCGCAATTGATATTATTATGTACTCGGTGTCAAGCGTTCTCACTGGCGCAGGAATAATACTTGCATCGGTTACAATGATTGCCCCGGTCGTAGTTCCAATTTGCATTTCTGCGGTGGCTACAATCGGGGGTATATCAACCGGGATAGCAAAAAAGATATCATCATGCAGCCAGAGTAAACTGCAGAATTACTTACTTCAATTTCATATTGCATCAACCGCATACTCGCAATTATCATTGATGATATCATCGTCACTCGATAATACGATTATATCAGATAGTGAATTCTCAGCGATGGTCAGTATTTTTGATTCCGCGATATCGAAATTAGAGCGACAGCATGAATATAATAACAATGACAACACCGATGGAATTAGAAAACACGAACCCAAAAACCAAAATGATCTCAATAATCTCAACCATACCAGATTGTGAGTTCTCAGTGACGGTCAGTATTTATGATTCCTCGATACCAAAATTAGAAATACAACATGAGTATAATAACAATGACGACACCGATGGAATTACTTCAACGAGTAGTGGAGAACACGAACCCAGTACAAACAAGCATGATATCAATAACATCAACGGAACCCGAGTTTAGTGTGAATTTCCCTAGCCCAGTCCCCGTGAAGGAGATAGCGCTAGCAAAATTACGAGTGTATCACAGTTGGCCTAATATCAGATCAAAATCATTTGGTGGTCAACAACCCAATAATTCTTTAGTGTTTGCAAATAAGAATAAGGACGACGGTACCCCAGACTGGAAAGTTGTTTCGATACCAACAGGGTCATACCAAATCGAACAAATCAATGATGAATTCGCGCGTAGAATAAAATCGATTACTGGAAAAGAATCAAAAATAGCTATAACAGTTCATGAGCCGACGCTATCATCCGCAATTGAGATAAGCACAGAAGGATGCGTCGTAGATATCTATCAGAGTTCTATTAGAACCGTATTAGGATGGCCTGAATTACCACCAGGGGAAAAAACCGTTGATTTACCAGAACCACAAAAAACTGATTATATCACCGACAGAATAAAACCTGATAATCCAATAAGGAGTTATAAAGAATACAGGATACCTACAGATTTTTTTGGTCTCGGATACAAACCAACTGGAAACGAGAAGCCAGGGGGGGGAATAGAGATAGGGGGATATTATTTTGTTGACGAACCTGAAATCATTAAAAATTTCAAAGCGATGAATAATGATATTTCACTGTTGTTAATATCTCTAAAATCCGGCTATCTCACCCGAGATGAATTTATCAGCGTTGTAGAAATATGTAACAAAATCATCAATGACATGGAAACATTTCATTTGCAAATTATTCGAGTTATATTAGATAACGATAATCCCCTATCGAGAACAGAATTTGCAAAACAATATAAAATCCCCGTGAATGATATTCATGCGTTCAAACTACCAGGGTATAATATCTTAGAACTACAAAAATCTCTCAGTGATGCCATCGATGTTGGTTTTAAAATAATTCATGATGCATGGAAAAAAACAACATCACCGGAAATAAAAATCCTCAAACACAATAATGACCCAGACGGTGGCGGTAGGCATATCGCTCCGTTCAACGTGAATATTTCATCGGTGATTGCGCTCAATTTAGTATGTGATGTTATCGAAGGAAGCTATCAAATTAATCTCGAACGATCAAATCAAGCTCAGCAAGGATATATTCTTTATTCGTTTTCACCAACAGCTCCTCCAGGATTCCTGATTATTGAAAACCCAATTAATCCTGTCTACATGCGATGCCATAATAATTCGTTAACCAGAATTAATTTCAAACTCACAGACCAGTCAAATAATCTGATTGATTTACAAAAGGAGGTGTTAGCGATTAGTTTGTTTGTGAGATCCTAAAGACTTTCATCATAAAGACTGGATCAAATATTCGGTTAAAATCGTAAAAGAATTATTAACCCATAGCAGCAGAGAGGGTGGATGACAACAAGTTGCGACCAAAATTGATTAAAAAATCGTAAAAGTCTCCGTTTTCATTTTTTTAATTAAAATGAGATTTCGTAGGGAAGGCTCGTTAAGATTTCAATCAATTTTTTGTCTGAAAACGTTGTAGGGTTTGCCCTTTTTTTTTGGTTAAAATGAGATTATAGGACGGCTCGTTTTAGGATTTCAATCAAAAAATTGATTGAAAAATCGTAAAATCTCCGTTTTCATTTTTTTAGTTAAAATGAGATTTCGTAGGGAAGGCTCGTTTTAGGATTTCAATCGAATTTTGTTTCAAAACGTTGTAGGATTCGCCCTTTTTTTGGTTAAAATGAGATTATAGGACGGCTCGTTTTAAGATTTCAATCAAATTTTGTCTAAAAACGTTGTAGGATTCACCCTCTCTGCTGCTCCATATATTCCTGTGCCCAAACTGTATCTGAGCTGACTATATAAATTAAACAGTGTCACCAAAACAGATCAATTTCTAGTACCAAGAAACGACGTCTACATTGCCAAATTGGAAATGCAATTTATGTCACAAGGTTTGACCTTTTAAAAGGATTCAAGCAAATTCGACTCACAGAAGGAGCAAAGATAATTTCTGTATTTGAAACTCCTAATAAACATTATCAATTTAAAGTGATGCCCTTTGGTACGAATGGTTCGCCTTCGATTTTCCAGCGTTTGATGAACATGATAGCATCTTTTCTAGATAACTATGATCCGTACATAAATTACGCCATCATTTATAATTCAAGATCACTTGAAAATCATTCGGAAAGTCTTTGATCGAATCAGTGATACAAATTTGACTATTTATTTCATTAAATGTGTGTTTATCGTGGTTGGTTTACATTTTTAGGACATAGTATGAGACACGGTAAAGCCCATACAAGTTAAGGACAATGCTATATCTGACTTCCTAGTGCAAATTGGTGAAAAGCAACAAACGTGATGTTTGAGTCTAATATTAGCGGAAACTTTACAACAAATTTTCCATAGTTGCCGAACCATTGACAAATTTGTTGAGTAAGCAAAGTTTCATTGGACTCAAAATGGCATGAGGATTTTCATAAATTAAAGGTAATACTTAAGAATGCACACTGTATTCAACTTCAGATTTCAATCATTAAAAATGTCTGTTGATGCAAGCGACGTTGGGGTTAGTGGAGTATTAATTCAAGAATACGAAATAGCATGGATCATCCGGTGTGCTTTATTTCTAAAAATTAAACAAGTGCCAGTGAAATTATTCCGCAATTGAGATGGAATGTTTGGCTTTAAGATTAAAAGTATAATATTGCTTTATTTTGTATATATTTTGTATCAATCGTAAGACATATTATTTAATTTTAATCATTCTTATATTTGTTTAATTTTTGTAAGTTGACAATTCATTGTGTAAATTCTTTTTTTTTTCTTTATTAGAAATGGTGTTATGCAGTTTTAAACTTTGTCCATAATTAATGTTAAGAATTTGGGTCTAGCTATTTAATGTAATTTTTTTAACCTAGAAATTCATGATATACCTGATATTTGCAATATTATTTACAACAACTTCAGTAAAGACTTGACATGCTTGACGACTTCGAATGTTCTAGAAATAAACATTGGACCTTTGTATTGGGTTTCTTATTATGTCATAGGTTTTTATATTACGGTTGTACAAATCAAATTTATTTTATTCCTATCTTAAAAGTTGCAGTAGTATCAGTAGTTTATTTGTGTTCAATCATAATTTGAGTAAGTTTATTCTGATTATCCATTGCAAGTACAAAGTGATCATTGACTTAAGGACTGAATCACCATTTTGGAATTCTTGCAAATTAATTCAAGTACATTTTGGACTTAATTGGTGTGAGACATCAATAATGTAAGGACATCATCACAGTTAAGACTATTGACACAACAACACATTTGGTACACTACTGGAATATATTCAAAATACTCTATTTCTTTTAAACTCATTATATAACCTTTAGGACCATTTGGGATTCAATTCACACTAATGTGAGTTCCTTTAAACTTTCTCTTTTTATTCTTGGGAAGAGAAATTAGTTGTTGATATTTTCTAAGCTTCTTGGTTGCTTAATTTTGAGAGCTCAGAGTCGTAACATGTGGTAAATTGATTGGGATAAATCTGGCTGTAACAATCTATAAGATTATCAGGATTTTTTTTTTTAAACTGATGTATCCATTCTTGCTGATATTTTCCAATAGTTTAGAGAAATTATGATATACAATCATAACCTTGGTCCATGTTATTATAAAAGTAGTGCATCTTCATCGCCTGATTATTTATTGAAATATAATATTCGATCAAATATTGAACTACTTGCTGACAAACATTTTTCTGAAAAGTCAATCATAGGGTGAATACCAATGGTTGGAGGGATAATATATGCAAAAGAAGATACTAAATATATGCCACATTATGATAAAACAAAATGTATACCTTGATACAAATGTAGTATTTTCCTGGTCAATAACACAATCTCTCCCACATAAAATATCAAAAATGAAATGAAAAATAAATAAAGATACAAATAAATAAACGAAATATTAAATAATGCTTATGATACTTTTAAAAAATGGATCTAAAATGTTAATAAACAGAATTAGGTTATGCATATAGTGACTATCCATTAACATCGGAAGTTATCAATGTATAATATGACTGGCTATCAAATCATCAAAATAGTAATTTAGCCCCCCCCCCCCCTCCAAAAAAAAACTATTTGTAGAGTTAGGAAATTGTTACCTAATCTAACGAATAAAGAAAACTATGTTCTGCATAGTAGAATACAAAATGCTGATAGGATTTTTTAAAATAAAATCTCAAAAGTTCACAGAATAATCAAATTTAAATAAAACCCATACAAAAAAAGTTATATAGTATTATAAATATAAAACTAAGAAGGGAATCAAAACAACTAAGTAATAAATACGAATATAATTTATAGAAATTAATTAATAACGCTCTTGTTGAAAAGACAATGAAAACTTTAAGACATAGATTAGATGTACAGTTATACACAACAGATGAAACATAAAGGCTAAGATAAATATTCATTAATCAAGAACAATAAAGATGGTGTTGGCGTAAATATGATAAAAAACGATAAATATTGTTAATTAAGTCGATGTATATTAGCCGTGTTATACTTGATCTTAAAAAATAAATTAATTAATAACTTTACTTATAATCATTAAAAGGTACAATACGGTAATACAATGAAATTGTTATATACGGACAAAGATTCTTTAATACTGTAAATATGTTAAGATGATGTGTATGGAGATATGATAATAGAGGTGCATTGTCATCTCCCCCCAAAAAATTTAAAGCATGTGCTTAATTCAAAGACGGGGCAAATGTAAAATTATCACAAACTATATAGTATTAACAGCAAAATGTTCTCAATTTCACTACTACTACTACTACTACTACTACTACTACTACTACTACTACTACTACTACTACTACTACTACTACTACTGGGGGCCTCCGAGTGGCCGAGTGGTCTAAAGCGCTATCCATTACGGATCACTGCCATCTCACCTCTGTATGCGTGTGTTCGAGTCTCGGATTCGGCCAACGTGGGTATGTCAGAAAGCTTGCCTGTAGCTTCTCGTGGGTCGGCGGTTCTTTCAGGGGGTTTTCCCGGGTTCTTCCTCCACCATTAATACTGGCCGCCATGTATAGCCTATCGTATGCTGAAAAATGGCGTTAAACCCTACAACAACAACTACTACTACTACTACTACTACCACTACTGCGATTACTACTAAGTGCGAAATGTGTAACTTATAAATTTTGTAAAGTCAAATTTAACACATGAGTTGTATAAAATGTTTTATATGATTTTTAAAAAAATTTAAAACGTCAGATCCATTAAATAAGATCCAAAATATAAGTTGGATGTTGATAAAATTAATACAACTAGTTCAAGATTATATTCTTAATGATTCAATGCTATAAGATTGTCGAATTAGAAAAAATTCAAACTTAAGAGAAACACGTAACATTATATCTAAAAACATACCGCGTTTTTTATTATTTGGTGGCATTTTGTTGTTGTTGTTGTTGTCGTTGCTGTTGATGATGGTTTGTTCACTTCCTAAATGGCATGCTTTACTCAATCACTCAGACCATTCTCTGAATGAATACGTGTGTTCTCTTCCGTGCAGTGTTTTCTCTTAGAACGGAAAGCGCGCGCGTTTCAGAAAATGGAAACGTTGCCTCCAAGTCAAGGATCGTATCGATGAGAAGTATAAATGTTCGATCCGGGAGACGAGGAGTATAAATGTTCTATCCGGTAGACGAGGAGTATAAATATTCTATCCGGGAGACGCATTCCAAAATTGTCGATCAACAATTCATAGTTTATTGCTACCGTTCTAACACATGTGCCACCTGTTTGCTTTGCAATAGGATGAACAAAAGCTGCGCACGCAGTGTATGGGCAAATATGTGCTAAATGATTATTAAGGACAACTGCATTTTTTCATATCATCATTACCGATATTAACATTGCACACTATGCTATATGATGCACATATAATATACTATAAATTCACTTTTACCTTTGGACCGACAAAACTTAGAGAAAGACGAATTTAAATGCTTAAAGTTAGATTTATTTTCCATTAGTGCCATTTCTTTCAGAGACATAACCACCAGTAGTGTAGTAACATGAAAACTTAAATATAACGTTTTCCAATACATGAAATCGCATTGATGTGTGTGCACGGGGGGGGGGGGGGGGGGGGCGCAAGCACAAGCTGTCTGCTGGGTCATATTGTTAGAAT
The DNA here is from genome assembly GCA_030141615.1 of Unio pictorum. Classification (NCBI taxonomy): domain Eukaryota; kingdom Metazoa; phylum Mollusca; class Bivalvia; order Unionida; family Unionidae; genus Unio; species Unio pictorum. Next base: position 3,340,826 of record JARLTB010000042.1, on the reverse strand, counting down.
GATGCATAAAAAAACACATGAGTGCGCGATCGGTGTTTATAACAGAATACCGAAATTTATCTAAGGTTAAAAATATCCCACAATAAAAGGAATACATTTTGTATACTTGTGGTGAAAATTATACAACCTTTGGAAACATCAGCTTCAGCCCTGCCTTCCAATTGGTTTCGAACTATGGACCACAAATTCGTGAAGCCTATAAAAGAGTATGCTGATAAATGGTGATCGTCATAATATTCTATGATAAGGATATGATACAAAAGGTTATAAAAGTTCATTTCAAGATACATCTTAAATCATCTGTCTTCGTCCCGTATGCTTACCACAATGTACATATCTTTGTAGTATCACAACCATACATATCTTTGTAGCACCACCACAATACATATATTTCTAGCACCACCATGATATATATATTTTATAGCACCATCAAAATACATATCTTTGTAGCATCACCAATATAATGCCTTTCTTCAACATTGCCATATTTGTAGTACCAATCACCGCCACAATAAATATGTTGTAGCACCACTACGATACATATATTTTATAGTACTACCCCATTACATATTGTATTGCACCACTAAGGTACATATCTTTGTAGCACTAAAACAATACATCTATGTGTAGCAGCAACATGAATACATATATTTTGTAGCACAACTAACTACGATACATATCTTTATAGCACCAGCACAGTATATATATATATATATATATATATATATATATATATATATATATATATATATATATATATTGCAACATTACGATACATATCTTTGTAGCACCACCACAATACGTATTTGTAGCACTACCATGATACATTTCTTTGTAGCACCACGAAAATACATATCAATGAAGCATCACCACGGTACATATACTTGTAGCACCACCACAATACATTTAATTGAAGCACCACCTTTAATACTCATCTGCGAAATTCGGGATACTGTTAAATACGGCAGTGAACCATTACTCGAACGAACTGAATCTCAAGATTAATAAAGTATGTCCCAGATGTGGTTAGTTTCTAAAGTGTTCCTCCCTTCATTTTGGAGATTTTATAATAGTTTTTTTTAATGTTATATGATGATGAAATGTAACTGAATGTAAATTTCGTATATTAAAATGAAGTGAAATCCTAATATATTTACATCTTCCCAAATACTCCTTTATAATAATTTAGTATAATATTTTAATAAGGGTCACAGTTTATGGATAATTTAAGGAATTTATAATAACATAAAGTGTGTTGCTGTCCTTTAATTCTTAGTCGTGGCATATCGTACCATCATCAGCTGTATCTATCAGGAAAATACATAAACTTGTGTTTTCAGACAAGTTCCTCTCACACATCATCACATTCCAAAGATATATGACCAATATGGGGATAATTACGTATTTAAATTCTTGGCGAAGATATTGTTTGATTTCCTAAGGGAAATCCTATGTCATTTTCGTTATGTAATTGTAATTGCGGTATGCTAATATGTTTTAAAATTTAATAAAGATGGTTTTGATGCACACTAAGAAAGAGTGAGATAGCCATGGACTTCACATAAATTTAACTCTAGTGATGTTTCTGTGATCTTGAGAGACGGGTGCAAGATTAAAATTTATTACCTTTGCGTGACAGCTACAGATAGATTTATGATCCGACTCGATTCGTCAAGCTCCTCAATACCTGTCCACTCTCCACTCACATTTTGAGTCTTTGTTTTCGATCGTACTTGTTTTATTTATTTTATTAACTACAGACCATATTCAACACGATCATGCAGCCTAATAAAGTATAAACTTCAGTATCTTGTTTGTAATCAATTTCTAAATGTGAGTGTTCACTCAAGCTGGAGAGTTTGGTGAATACAGGTACTAAACTTTAAAGTTACGACTTATCGTTGATCTCTGTAATACAATGCGACCAATCAGTGCATCAGATTATGAGATATAATTTTAAAGCGCTTGAGAAAGACACTCAAGGAAACGTTTGGTGACTCCGCTCGAGAATCCAGCGCCAGTAACGAACAACTAATGCATTCTGTCCGAACATGAGTATTGTTTCAAATCCTAGTAAAGACCCAGCTAGAGAGCCATTTTTCTCCGAGGCAGAAAATCAAATTAGTTCGCAAAGAGCCATACAAAAAAAGAAAAAAATTAACAATTTAACATCACATGAATGGCTATCGTGAAAATAAAAATTGCGATTGAAGGAAAGTCTGTTCATTAAGCCAGCAGAACAGTGGTGCTGCGTTGTTGTCATGAAGTTTTATAGGAAACGGAGTCATAACTCACTCAAGACCAGAATACTCTGAAAATGTATGTCAGTCAGACATTGAAAGATACGCACACTGAGTAATGGTTGAGTGACATAATACTGACATGATTTCTGTCACGTGATAGATTGTATGCACTCCATAAAATATATTAGAAAATGGAACATAGAGTGGTCTATTATTTCCAGAAATAACCTTTCCGCTGAAATTAAATTCTGATTTCGATGATTATCAACTTCGGCCTTTCTTGAAAATAATGTTTTCATACATCGAAGGTATTAATGACTACCCCAACAAAACACTGGAAATCTACCTTCCAGACAATACTCGTTTAATCACAATGGATGCATGTTCTTATACACCACGAGAAAGGTATCATGGCGTGCAAAAAGATATGGTATAGTCAACCTGAACTTTACCCTACTACGGACTGTTTAGTTAACAATTTTGCATTAAACAACAAACACTTCTTCCAAATATTAATGGACCTAATATGTAACCTTTAAATGCCAATATTTCAAATACTGCTTACTCAGTGAGGCACCCCATAGATATCTCATTTGGTCTAGATTCATTGGCGACATTGAATAAAAATGGCTCTAAGCGGGCGACAATTTCAAATCTTTGGTAAAGTCTTCAATGACTTTCTACGATTAAATTTAAGTCGAATCAAACATGTCCAAAATCTTCATGAATACTCAATGTTCCCTCCATGAAGAAAACGTAGAAAGTAACCCGTCTTGCAGTCCTACTGACCCTTGTCAGCATCTTCACCCGACAAGATGAAATCCGAAGCAGGTAATCAAATCAAATCCTCCTTATAACCTGTGCTTTCAGTTGCTCAAATCTGGTTACCTTTGAAAAGGGACTAGAAACACTCAGTGCTCACTTTGGAAGAAATGAAAAAAGAAGTGAACACATTGATGATGATATGAAACAAAAACCGATTCCTCGATTGAAGAGCACATTTCAAATATACAATCAGCAAAATAAACAAGTGCATCCTCTTCTTCAATGTTACTTTCCATCCCAATGTCCCAAACTTAAAACAGCTCTTTCAAAATTATCGACATCAGATCGATCATTCCGAATACACGAAGGGCATACTTCAAAAAGTTTCTGGTGGCGTACCATAGACCCTACAAATCTAAAAGACCATCTGTTAATGCCTTGGTAACTTCAAATAAGACCATAGATTCAGGCACATACAGCTACCAAAAAAAGCAAACAAACATGCGCTGCCTAATCTACAAACATGCTCGAGATCTAAGCGTTCCGACGTTCGACGACAGGAATTACCTTTCTTATCGATCAGAGATTAGGAAGTTAAACCCATAATCTAATCCATCTCCTGACATGAAGAAGAAGAAGAAAAAAAAACTCAGTATTCTGGCGGTGCATTGTATTTCAGAAAACTAATAAATACCCACATAAGCCACAACTGCAAAAAAAATCAAGGCGAAACTTGCCAGCCACTACAACTCAACTGGACACTCGGTATAATCCCATATTATGCTACCAACAGAATCTAACACAGTGTGGACTGACATAGAATACACAAGGGAACGATACCTTAAACTGCATCTGAAAACTAATTATTATTATTATTATTATTATTATTATTATTATTATTACATGTATTATTATTATTATTATTATTATTATTATTATTATTATTATTATTATTATTATTATTATTATTATTATTATTATTATATCTCTTGTTCTGTAACCTGTTTCAACATTCATTGTCGAGACAGTTTCCTTTTACTGTCTCTGGCGTGCATAACGTCACCAGGATAAAACATATTTTAGCAGAAAAATGACTATATCGAATAAGATGGAGTTGTATTTCGCTTCGCATGGTTTTCATTATTAGTCCATACCTTGGTAGTAGGGTAAGCCAGTCTAGTTATCGGTTCGATAAATAGATCACCTAATCTTTATGTTTGTAAAAGCTATATTAATCTCATAGCAGGGCCGGACCTGCTATAGGGGCCCAGGGGGCCCGGCCCCCCCCCTCTAAAAAAAAACCTATTCACTGCTTTTAATAAAAGATGCAAAGGGGGTTCCGAATTTTTTAATTTTTTAAAAAAAAAAATTTAAAATATGTTTTTAGTGTTTTTAAAACATTGCAGTTTTTAGTCACTTTTGTTAGATCCCTTTTTCAAGGTTCAGATAGCACCAGATTGCACCATTTTGCATCCTTGAAAAAAAAAATTCAGAGGGGGGGGGGCATGCCCCCGGACCCCCCTAGAAGCGCTGCCTAATCTACAAACATGCTCGAGATCTAAGCGTTCCGACTTTCGACGACAGGAATTACCTTTCTTATCGATCAGAGGTTAGGATGTTAAACACATAATCTAATCCATCTCCTGACATGAAGAAGAAGAAGAAGAAGAAGAAAAAAAAAAACTCAGTATTCTGGCGGTGCATTGTATTTCAGAAAACTAATAAATACCCACATAAGCCACAACTGCAAAAAAATCAAGGCGAAACTTGCCAGCCACTACAACTCAACTCAACTGGACACTCGGTATAATCCCATATTATGCTTAACCCAATAACAAGTTTGCCCCCCCCCCCCTGAAAAACTTAGGTCCGGCCCTGCATAGCAATACAATACAAAAATACATGCAGGTTTCATATTTTAAGACCCATAAAATATTATAGTTTCTTATCTATTTTTTAACTCTAGATACCACTCTGTCATTCAGTCATGTAATGTACCAGGCTTTCGCTTGTCATTTTTTGTTTAATGTTCGTTTTGCGAATGAAAGCTGTTTCTTCACTTTACGAAGAATTTGATCAACTCAAAACGCGCAGTTTATAAACAATATGACTAGTTGTTCTTTGTGGTTCATTGCTTACCACCAAAATCCATCCACAACTCCAAGTTTGTCTTATGTTTTGTGTTGCGATGACTGTTTTCGTTTCTGATTCTGTTTGTTATGATTTTAATAGAGGCGGGATGTATCGCGGTATGATGTCCCTCCTTTCGCATTTTTTCTTTCTTGTTTCCGCACAATAACTTGAGTTTCTCAAGATTTCCCATTCCCAAACATGGTGAGGTGCAATGTATTTTAGTCTATCCGGAATGGAAATAAAAATTGACATTTTTTTTTTCAACAAATAAAGTAATCATGATAGCTTATCGTTTTGAGCAATATAGAATAAACTTTGCGTTAGGTACATTCTAGGTGACAAGAAATGTGCTTTCCAATCATATTTAAAATGTCAATGGCTCACATTTAATTCTTAATGTCATAATTTATGTTGAAACCATATTGTATTTATGTACTATTGGTACATATTGGTATACATAAACAGTCATGTAAAATGTAGTTCAGTTATGCAAAATGATATCTTCGGCTCCTGGATTGATCCCAAAATGGGCGTACTTTAGAATGAACAGGAAGAAAATCCTTAAATTTATAGATACATTGTATAGGCTAAAACAAAATTCAAATCAGTGTGGTGATAAAAATTATTCTCCGTCATTTTCAACTTCTTTACATGAGAAATGAAGAACTGCACGTCCGATGTCTATCAAATATGAACCACACACACTTTCCAAAGTGTTTACGTGTAGATATCACACTTCTCTTTATTAATTACGATCTTTAAAAAAGTGTGTGTGTGTGTGTGTGTGTGTGTGTGTGTTTTGAGCATGTTCTGTCATCATGTTTCTCGTTTTGTCCTGGAATATCCTCTTCATGTTCCAGACTTGAAACATACCGCATTAGTACGTGCATAACTGACGTAAACCTACAATGGTGTAGATCTGGAATAGTACTCAAGTTAAAAGTTAGTCTACGATGTTCGTTCTGTAAATTCAAACTAATAACAAAAATAATGCTGCGGAAGATTTCACAGCCTAGTGTGTTTTATAAACATATAAATATGGTAAGAGGGAAGGAGAAGAGATATCAGCAAGAATATATTGGTTTTTAATTGGTAGAAAGGAGAGAAAGGTCGGTGGTTTTATCCAATCAGCAACACAATGCAAGTTCAGTGCGTAATCAAATTATTGTTACAAATTAGATCACGCGCGCTGGTGATGAGCCGATTTTCTTCTCCTTAACTACTGCGTGGTTTACAGAAAAGCGAAACATTTAAATGAAACTACCAATTTCCGACTTGTTCAGCCTCCTCAGATGTAATTATAATGTCTCATGCCATTCATACCAACTTCCCAGTTACATACTAAACTTACACACTACGAGTTTGGTATGTCAGTTAAAGACCGCTCCGGTGGCCTAGTGGTTAGAGCGTTCGCTTTGGATGCGGGAGGTCGTGGGTTCCAACCCCTGCCGAATCATACCAGACTTATTAAATTGGTATTAACAGCTGCCTCGCTTGACGCCCATCATTATGAGGTTAGTGTCTGGATTGGTCAGCCTGGTGTCAGAATAATTGATTGAAAAAATGATAAGACTCACACACACACACACACACACACACACACATATATATATATATATATATATATATATATATATATATATATGTACATACATACACGCACACGGTATGTCACTTAAACATATGGATCCAGCATACAAAATGTGGCAGCAAGCCAAGATTATGAATTTAAGGTTGCCTCCAGAAAATGCACGCATTTTCTTTACACTGTAGTAGTTTCTTTGTCAAAACAGTTCAATCAACTAATGCAAGATTTCTAAGAAGCATAATTGTAATTGACAGGATTGCCTAATCTGGTCCATTTGTATCCGTGCTGAGTTCGCAGATTATCACCTTGAATACCAATCAACTGATTGATATTTACGAACATATTGTGATTCTATCATTTTCTTATCCTGAAAGTCTGCTCCACATCGAGCTAATGTTTTTTTTTCTTATTAATATTTGATGAAGGTTACAAAAGGAGATGATGTGTCCGTTTCGATTGCACGACAAGTATATGTGAAATAGATGGGCTTCAGATAGTTCCAGTTGAATAGTTGTGATATTATCGGTCAAAACTAATTGATACAATGTAAGACTGGCGTGCTTTTTCTGTGGTACTAAAGCGCCGTTATATTTATTTATTTGGTCAATCATCCATTTCTGACTTGTATGCACGAGACGAGACATGCAGACAATATTCTCTATTGACAAGATAACTAGAAAAATTTGTCACTTTAAGGCTATAGTGGCAGAATAATGTTCTATTCATAAGTCTGTCTACGTTTGTTCCGTTGATAACAACAATCATTTTGAACATTCAAACTAGATTTGACACGAAATCATGCGTCGCACGTGCATAACATAACACAACCATTCTTCTGTCTGGACATGACTCATATTAAGACGAATAATTGTGTTAGAACTTTCTTTCATAAATATCTTTATGTACATGCAAAAGTACACACGTACCTGCAATATATGCTGTATATATTTACGTATATACCTTTGTTAGATTTTAGTTGTTGTTATTGTTGTTGTTGTATGGCTTAACGTCATTTTTCAGCACGATAGGCTATACATGGCGGCCAGTATTAGTGGTGGAGAAAGAACCACCGACCCACGAGAAGCTACTGGCAAGCTTTCTCACATACCTACATTGGCCGAATCTGAGACTCGAACCTAGAATATAGGAAAGCTCGGGGATTTGAACCTCGTGAAAGCTCGAGCTCGATAATTTTTTCGAGCTTTCGAGCTTGAGTAGTACGAACAATAATTTTCTCTATAATTTATTTAAACATCATTCTTGTTAATATAATAGTATTTAAAAAAGACAAGAGCATGCAGAGATTTATCCGATAACTTTGATCGCAATTTTGTGCAGAAGTTGAAAATCCCTTCTCCCCGTCAGCCGCAATCATAATAGTCGAAATTATTACCTTAGGAGCCCCCCATCGATGACCGTTGCAAGGCAACGACCGTCCACTGGTCGACCAACACATGGGGAAGCGCAGGCCGTGTGTATCTGTAAAGCCGCTCATTCCCACAGTCAATTAACTATCGCACGGTTTTATCCGATCCGATAATATCAAAAAGCGGAGAATTTTTCTAGGTGTAAACTCGAAGCTCGTCGAGCTTAGACCTCGAGCTTCGAGCCCCCGAAAATGCTACAAAATTATTGAGCCTCGAGCTCGAGCTTAGGCTCGTCCCAAACTCTACTCGAACCCACGCTGAGGTGAGCTGGCAGTGGTCCGTAACGGAGAGCGCTTTAGACCACTCAGTTACTCGGGGCTCCTTAGATTTTAGTAATCATATTATCGGGAGTCATTATTTGAGATATATTTCTCAATCCCAGTAATTAGCCAATTACTGTGAGCAGACGTCCTGATATAATTAAGTATTCATGAGATTTTATCGTAGCATAGATTAGTTTCGTGAAAAGAATCATCCTTATTGTCTGAAAACGGGTAATTCTCGCAACGTGTTGAATAATTTGAGAAAGGAATATTTTTTTGTATTTGGTGTTTAATTAATGTTCGAGTAATGTTTTGTTTTGTGTCGCATAAAATACAGCTCTTCTGCTAAGAAAAGTGTATTTATAAATCATATGAACATGAATGAAGAAAAAAACGCAAAAGTGAAAGTTGAGTCTCATGATTGTTTGGTTGTTAATTGATTAAAGAGGAAAATCATTTGTGTTTCGATCATGTTTAAGAACATTTTCGTTGACAATGATTATTGTCTAGCAAGATGACTGTCAATGAGTGACAAATTAAGCTGAAATGCAAGTGTTTAAATGTTCTTGCATAATTATTATGTGGTCAGTTTTGTGTCCAATTTGCAAAAAAAGAGGTTTCTGAAGCTCAAGTTATATTTGCATCCTGACAAAATCTCTCAGATTAAGTATCTGATCAAAGAATTTGCAGTTAATACATACAAATTTTTCTGCAAATAAATAAGCCATAGTCCAATTCAGATATTACTAAAGTCCCTTATAACTGGAATAGGACCTTCTGGTCAGCTGCCCACTCTGTAGTGCCATGACTTGTATTTAATCCAGGACATTGCCACTTGATCATTGCTATCTGACCCTCTGTCAACGTGCATTCGCATTTCGGGCTTGGACAATGTGAGAAAACTCCCAGTAACTTCCCAAAGGTTGGTGGTTTTACTGGGATTTCCCAATTTCTTCCTCCACTAATTAAACTACAAGCCATACATAATTCGTCTTGTGCTGAGAAATAGTGTTAAAGCCCAAAACAACCAACCAATAGACTTTTGCCACTCTGGTTATGTATTATGCTGAAGGAAGTTAATTCTTCGGAAAAACTAAGCACTAAATCTTTGATCTCCATGACAACAGGGATAACAAATATGTCGAGATTGACTTTTGGATTATCATGAATTTTGTTTAAATGGCAGTGCTATATACAACAATTTCAGTCTCATCAACATCTATGGTCCTTGATACAAGAAATGTGTCACAACAACAAGAAAAATAGGTCGTTGTTCCCTAATTTTCTGTATTTGAAATGAATGCAACAATCAAGTTTTATAAATGTACATGACAAGGTTTAAGGTTAAAGGTTAATTAAGAACAAAAAAATCCTCTTAAACTGATGCACATAGTAACCACAAACACAATGTCTTTGATAAGAGTCACACATTTCATCTTGTGTCCACTTGCAAAGCAAGATGACAAAACTCTCCTGTGCTTGCTATAAAAGTACATTGGACCTTTAAGATAAATGAAGAATAAAAAAACATAACAGTTCTATATAAAAATTAATTCATTTTATTTGCATAAAATGTTCATCCATCTATGTAATAATGGACATGAAATACTGCTCTCTATCAATGAAACCATTCCATACTAACTGGAGTTAGTTAGACTGAAGTCTTATTAATGTGAAAATGAAAGCCAAATCAATAATATATAATTCAGGAAAAAGTTATCAAAATCATGTGACTACAGGTACAAAAATAAAAAATTTGTCCAAGCAGCTGAATAAATGTACAGTTTACTCTTTTTAATACAAACAAAGATTATAAAAATTGTTGTTTGCTATGAACAAATTTACAAATCACCAACATTGCTCCACTTAAGACAGACATGGTTAACATAAACATTCAAATAATGTGAACACATTTTTTTATCCACATGGTCCAATTACAATGATTGACAACTTTAACAAGAACCACAATTATGAGGACAACTTCCTTACAAAATAAAATCGTACACATACACAACACTGGACCAGTATTTATGACAATTAGACTCCAGTCCAAATTTAAGTTAAAGAAATCAATATTATTAACTGTAAACTTACTTTATGTTATTTTGCTTAAAAGAAAACAGAAGAGATGCAAAAGAATGATTAGTAAATTATTAATCATGGTTGACAACTGCTATTTTATATATTACAGAAAATGAACAATTTTGGGTACCGATAAAATACTATGCTATGCCAGAAATGAGAATAGGGGTGGTATCCATCCTGGGCTTAAAATTTCAAGAGTTAATTATAAGCACAAATCCAACACAAAACCCAAAATGAAAATACTGTTGATAAAAATCCTAACTACCTAGAAATGAAAGACTATGAAGAATACGTTATACTCAATAATAATTATAACATTTACCTGTAGAGGGTGACTTTATAATATATACTAAATAACCTTATCTAATTCTTATCCACATGCTCAGGGTTTTTTCTGCTACAAAACTCAGAACACATAAACTGCAGTCCTCGTGAACTTTATTAATCAGAGTAGGCTGGCACAACATTAAAAACTGATTTTTATTTGCAAATAATTCATGAAGACTGCATAAAAGTGCTAATGATGTTTTTTTAAAAGCTGGACATAATGCACTGCATTATGATGCAAGATCTACCACATCTATTTCACCAAAGAAATACTGGTTATAGTCTTTTTATAATTTTCATTCAATTTCAAAGATAAACCCTGAAGTGCCAGGGTCCATGTTTGTTTTTCAATGTGGATATGTGTGCGTAATGGTATCATTGATATAGAAGAAACTGAAAGCAAAAATCTCCGAGTCCCACCTACAGTTCTGTCTAATTAAATTGTAAATTAAAATGTAATGGCTTATAAACTTAATTACGAGTCAGATCCAAATGCAAACTGCATCAAATCAGATCTGCCAATGCATAATATGCTGGCACATCTGGGTGTGTGTGTGTGTGTGTGATTAGGATTTGTAACATAGCTCTAACAACTTTTTCAGTCATATTGCGATGATGTCTGCAGTGAGGCAGTTCTGTAGTGATGTCTAGTACTAGGGCATCATGCCGCAGACATGTAGCATGATGTCCCACCTAGTCACATTATCCTCACACCAGGCCAACCAGTCCTGACACTAACCTCTTAGTACCGAGTGCCAAGTGAGGCAGCTGTAAGTACCATTTTCGTAAGTCTTTGGTATGACTCAGTCGGGAGATTGAGCCCATAACCTCCAGCTTCCGCAGGGGGTGCTCCAACCACTAAGCCACTGGAGTGGTCTCTGGATCTGTGACATTTGTTAGAATAAATCTTTAGAACAAACAACAGCCTGATCATCCAGCATATTATAGAATAGCAGATCAGATTCTATGTTGTATGCAGTCTGACACAACTGATATAAAAAGTATATAATATAATCTCATCCCAAGGGACCTGTATACCATATTTACTCACTCATTATATGAGTATAACTGTAAAAACTGCACAGACCCAGATCTGTCTTCACATAATGTGCTGGTAGATCTGGGTCTGTGCAATTTATTAGGAGTATTCAGTAGAACAAAACAACACAGACCCTGATCTGCAGTCACATTATGCTATAGCAGATCAGGATCTTTGTTTGACTTACAAGTGAATACACACTTATAGCACACTTGTTGGCACAGCACAAATATGCCAGCCAATAAAACCCTGAGCTGTGAATTAAAAATATTGAAAAAGTTCAGAGCATGCCATTAACATTTAGGATACATTACAGTTTTCTTTACCCCAAAGTGCTGTAAAACCATATTTCTAATATCAGAATACCCTGAAAATAAAAATAAACTGGAGAAGAAGAAAAAAAATTAAAGTTAATTGTTGCAAAGTATGCTTAATCTGGATTTATCCCTTCAGTGTTTATTACACTATATCAGCTAATATTCTAATTTACAAAATTATTGGAGAATTTTAGGTACATACAAAATTTCCTTGTCCTGAATCTTTTATTTATTCATGCATGAGTTACCAATATATGTATCTCATAACAGGCAAAACCTTTTTCCACTCTCCTTCGTAAAACATTTTATACCAAACATACAACAACCCCACTTATGATAATGAAAATGGAATCAATAATAATAAATTCAATTTAATTATATAAAAAAGTAGATAAAAAATGATAATTTTAGCTCTTTATATAAAAAAGTAACTTTTATAAAAAAAATTCTTTACTTACAATTCTGCTCAATATTTTTTTTTTAAAAAAAGATCAGACATGAAAATAACTACTTTTGATATAACCTAGAGCATCACCTTGTCAATGGTGCATGACTGCACATAAACAAATTTTTCCTATGGAATATGAAGACAGAACATTTAGAAAATATATAATGCAGTTGTGATAATTGCAAGTTATTGTGAAACAAAGAAATGATAGTATATTACTCCAACATTCTTATTACATAAAAAAAACTGAATTTCATTTCAATTAACAAATAAACAATGAAGTCAAATATCTCATGCTGCTGTAATAACAGACAGTTGCAAATGGTCAGATATCAAAACTATATTCTCAAAAGGCACAACCAAATTGTATCATGACATCCTGGTCAATGATAACAAAACGGTAATTACAAATGGTAAAATATGTATTGATCAACACTACAGTTAATTAGCACTAGGTACCATATATGTATGCTTATGAGTCCAACTGAAAACTATAAAGACTTTGATCTGCTATTGTACAATCTGCCAGCAGATGGGTCTACATAGTTTGTTAGAAGTATTCAGTAGAACAAATACAGACCTTGATTGGCTTCTATGGCAGATCAGGATCTTTGCTTGGACTTTGATTTGACTTATAAATGATTACATAAGTAGGAAATGTTTATACATGTACTATTTTATTTATTCAATATCATATCCATTCATTATTTACACTAACAACCAAAATATGTAATATATACCAGTGTATCTGTCCAATCCAACTGCAAACTGCACAGATCCATATCTGCAGTCATATGATGCACTGCTATATCTGTCTCTTTGCAGTATATTAGGCATAATCAGTAGAACAAACAACGCAGACACTGATCTGACAGCATAGTATGTGATGAACATCATGGTATATGTTGTTTACAGCTGGATTCATAAGTTAATATATGCAGCAAAAACAGTAAACTCTCTCCAAAATACACATTTGCATGCGATTTTGGCAATTTAAGAGAAACTGTTAGTGAAAAAAAAAAATCATTATACCACCAATCAACTTCAAAATAAGAATCCTGCATAATGCTGTGTCTTGCCTGCTCTGCCATTACATAATCCAAATCCCTTGCATGGTCATTACTGGTGAAACTTTGATCATTGTGACCTGAATGGTAGGTCACTGAGGTGATTAATATTTCTAATATAGTATATACACCAGTTCAATTTCATGACTGTAAACAGTGTCTAAAGAAATGACTGAAATGCAAACAACTACTTTAAAATATAATGGTTTTATACCATTGTTTAGAGAAAATGTGCCTGACTACTGAATGGTGACTAAACCATTTAAAGCACTGGGTAGTGTTGATTTAAAACCTACCATAAACATAGTGAAAATCTTGATAAGGGAAATTACTCATGAGTTGTGGTAGTGGATTATTGCTGTTATGTAAAAATTAGGTCTACTTTTCCCAACCATGCGGAGTACCTTCCAAGAATTTTACATCTGACAAGTTTCATCACTGTACATACAATTTTTCAACCTTACTCTAGTTAAACTATAAAGACAATATTTGGGCATGTACATTTTACAAATTCTAATTTGCAAGTTTACAAATTTTGTTTTCTGTTATAATAATTTTCATATCCATTAAATACAGTGATAGTCCATATGAATGAAACTGTAAATAACAGAGTACCCAGTCTATTAATAAACACCAGATATTACCCAGTCTATTAATAAACACCAGATATTACCCAGTCTATTAATAAACACCATATATTACCCAGTCTATTAATAAACACCAGATGCTTTTAGTAGGTTAATAGATGTAGTAGCTATTGCTAAAAACATATCATGACATGGCATTCAACCATACCTTGTCTATTTGCTGTTAAATTTAGACAAATGTGTGGTAATGGTAAAATGCTGGCTTGTGAACTTCAAAAGTATAGGGCACATAGCTTATCAACACTAAAAAAGATTATTAAAAAATATCCAAGAATATGGGCTTAAAAAAATAACAGGGGCAATAATTTTGAAGATGATCCAAATTTAAAGTGAATTTTGTGGCCTATCAAGGGATAGTAAATGAATTATAATGACTAGCTACATGTGTTTTTGGTTATGAAATGTTCTCACATTCAGTCTTATCACAACTGGTGTAATCTCATAGAAAAAAATATTTTCTATCATTCTAATCCATGTGAATAAGTGAGTCACGCTCTAATCCATGTGAATAAGTGAGTCACGCTCATGTCACGATAAACAATAGGCTAAAGTTTCATTAAAATATCTTCACTGGTTCAAAAGTTATATTCTTCCTTGTCATGACCTTGACCCTGATGCTGGTGGAATGTGTATCACATGTAATATACTGTATAGTCCTGATATATAGTTTTTTTTCTTCATAAAAATATTTTCACTGGCTCACAAGTTATAATATGACATTGATTGGGGTCACTGATTTATATTCTTCCTTGTCATGACCATGACCTTCTTCAGATAAGGACACAAAGAGTTTCATATTTTCTTGCACTTTGATGTTATATATATATATATATATATATATATATATATATATATATATATATATATATATATATATATATATATATATATATATGCTAGCTAAAGTTGTGTTTTCTATTATTGTGACCTTAACTTTGAGGAAGGACTGCATCAGACCACTTAGTGATGATATATACCTGAGAAACATTTCACGAAAATCTCTCCAATTGTGACAAAGCTATGACTTGGAAAATAAATGTTAACATACCAATTTGCAGAAAAACTCACAACTTAATACAACTGTCATGTACATGTAAATCAATTGCCCTTTCTTGACAACACAGGCTTAAGACATGTACGTATAAATCAATTGCCCTTTCTTGACAAAACAGGCTTAAAGACATGTACATATAAATCAATTCCCCTTTTCTTGACATCACAGGCTTAAGACAAAATATCCAAATAAAATTGATCCTAATAACATTAGTGGAGTGAATACACTCAAGATAACCTAACTTGTAATTTTAAAGAGAAATAGAATCCTCTAGAGATTAAATATCACACAGGAATAAAAGCGCAAGTCACATTCAACCTTGCATGTTTATGGATCTGCTTCTTATTCTTAAAAGTCCACAACCTGCAGTTATCACCAAACTGAAAATTTTGACTGTTTAGCATACACCAGATTTCCTTTAATTTCATAAAATTATGAACATTCTTTATCGGAATAAATCGCAAGTTTTAAATCTGTTTATTTAAAGATTTAATAACAAATGTACAAATCAAACTTCTGCTAATTTTTGACATGTGTATATGCTAATTTTGAAATGAAAGAAGGTTATGTTGGGTGATGTAAATTTTGGCTAATTAAGCTTTTTAACCACAACATGTACTAAATGAATGATTGTCAGCAAGTTTTATATTTTAGGCTTTGATTTTCTTTTTTACAATCATTTCTGCTATAAAAATACTGGATAACCCATATGTCCTTTTTTTATATGTACTTATTTTCACACATGGACTTATTATTTAGATTTACTGAGTATACAATTATTTCCCTCCCACTCTCAGCATCAAAAAAACAAAAACAAGAAAACAAAAATCAAGAATAATCAGAGCTAATTGTTTCACATCCAATGTGAAAATAAATCATCTGTAAAGAAAAAGCTGAGAAAAATAATACAATGGCATACAGTCAAGTATATTACAAAAAAGTAAAATTTGTACAACAGATTTTTAAATCGGGAATTAACAGAAATCTTTTGCAGATTTCATATTAACATTTACAGCATTTATTTGAAATTAGACGGAAATGGTAACAACAATAATTTCAGTTTTTAAACAAATACAGTGCAACCCCACCATAACTTTCCCTGCAATAATGCGAATTCAGATATAATACACATCATCGAGTGGCTCATAAAATTTCATAAATTCAATCACACTTGAACAAATATTTTTTTTTCAAAGTACATGAAAATTTGTATAATCCTTATCATTTTGGGGAAGAGATCATGTATGAATTCAAATATAATATAATTGTAGCATGGTTCCTGAAATTTTAAATACATGTACATGTACTTTTCTCATAATGGAAAAAAAACATTTTTGAAGTACGAGAAATAGTGTGTACAAAGTTTATTATCATTTTGGGGAAGAGTTCACATATAAATTTTAATATAATATGATCGTGGAATAGCTTCTGAAATTTAACAATTTCACCAGGTTCTTTAAGTAATGTGCCAAAATAAACATTATCAAAAATGTTACTTATTACTGATCCATGAGTAAAGCCAGTAAGTTGTCTTTTTGATTGTATTCAATTAATTCTGTATACAATCATTGCTCAAACAATAGCCGACACGTGTTCTTTAACTGCATACACAATCAAGCAGCAGCCAATGTAGTGGCTGATAAAAGATTCTCACAATTTAATAAACATAAAAAACTGAAAGCGGCTGTAATGTTAATTGGCTTGGCGGTGTTATGAGACACAATCAGTTGACCAATACATACCAGTAAGGTCCACTTTATTAGCTAGAAACTGAAAAGGTATGAAATTGTACATGTATTCAGCTTTAATTGTTTTAATAAAAGTTACTCGTGACCATTGCAGGCTTACTGCATATAGTTCTCGGGGTTTAAATGTGTATGGTGTTTGCTCATGAATTCATTATTAATTTCCTATTTTATATTTTTAAAAACATTTAACCATTAAGGAAAAGTGAGAAAATTTTAGCAATATGAAATTTGTACAGACACTGTTCATAGACCCTTGAACTTAATGAACTGTACACGTGTTTTCTCTTTGTAAACCTAATTTTGCTGTTAATTTTTCCCATTGAATTTAGACACATAATGACCTGTGACAAATTATTGAATATTTTTAACATGTATGCAATTTTCTGCAATTAAATTACAGGCATTATGGATTAATTGCTAGCCCCAATGGTTTGATATCAGACGGCAAGAAAACGGTATTAATACTCTGTTTATAATATATATTAGACACTGAATTCAGACACATTGATCTGTGATAAAATTACTGACTATTGTAAATCTGTGTGCAATTTTTCAATGGAATTACATGCAATATGCATGAACTGCATGCCAAGATGACATGATAGTAAGTGTTAATACCCTATTCATCATATACATCAGACATGAATAAACGTATATGTGCTAATTAGTTGTTTTCTGTAAAAATTAAAAGACTGTAAAACTCCATAGTAATGTGACCCCACTATTAATGTGATCCAATCTTTTGGACCCCAATTATTGCGTTATAGCAGAGTTCCACTGTAAATCAAAATAATGGAAGATACAAACACATGCATGGCTGAAGAAAAAAGGATATACTATCAAACTCTTGCAGAAATTGACTTTTTAAGATCTGTAATGATATTTCATTACAAAAGAGGAAAAATTAAGAGACTGAATACATCAAGATTTATAACATATTCTGCCTAAAGAGTAATGAACACTTTTAAACACTATCAGAGTACAGAAAATATGAAGGATTTTGTTTAAAAAAATCTGATTCTAGCTGTTATTTGTGTCAAATATGCTTGGAAATTTTACTTCCTGTTTTAAATTTTCAGTTTAATCATAGAGTAAAAAAAACTACTGTAAAATACTAACATGTACCTCAATAAGTATACATCCCATTTTTGTGGTCACAATTTGTGAACAAATTCCCTTACAAGTTTGCTTTGTAGGAAAGAATTGGCCATTAAAACCTGTCAGGAACATCATAATTTTTCTTGGAACTTACCACTAAGCATGTCATATGTCTTTTTATCAGCCTGACCAAAATGGGAGAGAGACCATGCACCTGCTAAGTGGACAACTCCAAATGGGCAATGGGAGATAACTCTTCATTTATTGTGTTGAGCTTAAACCAAGAAATTAAGCAAAGTAATAATTTATATAGTGTACAACATAGGTATTATGTTTAATATGGGAATTAAAATCTAAAGCAACAGTTCCCAACCTGTGTGCCATGGACTGTGACTGACTAAATATTATGTCCTACATATATGCTACCATTTTTCAAATATGCGTATTTGTTTGATGAAAACAATGTGAATTCATTTCTAATAGTTACGGAGTTCATAGTAGTTTTTGGTCATTATTTATTTTGTCTGCAAAATCTTTTGAAGTTAAGAATGGGTCCTTATTCTCAAAAAGGGTAGTGAACCACTGATAAAAAAAGAATGTCCAATCACTATGAATTGGCCTGCTTTTATCTTCAATCATGTTATCTGAGAGTTTGGCAGTATGTGATACTAGCAGCACACTTGAAATTTACTGATTGAGGTCTTTATCTAAATACTCGTTTAATCAGCTGTAAGTTTTTTTGCATTCCAGCTGCAAGGCAAACATTATCTCCAACCTTGCTAAATAATAACTGCATTCAAACAGAGAGATGATACAATATGATACCATGAGCTGTCGCCTTTGTCTTTACACTTTTTTTGTTGCTGGTAGGGTCTTGCCCTAAAACATTGTTTTCATACTGTAGTTGACTGGAGCTTGTGTAATTTTTCTAAAATAGTTTCAAATTTTGGGCGCTTATCAGCTTCCAAATTCCAAGCTTCTGTCATAATGGCATATATTTCTTTAGGACATGCCTCTGGTGCTTCCATTCGATAGCCTCTCTCCACATGCATTTTCACATCTTTTAAGGGCTGAAACAAGATGAGAAATTACTCAATACAATATTTTTTTAAAATGTGCATGTGATTAGGATTTTTAACGTAGCTTTAACAATTTTTCTGTCATATCACTATGATGTCTACAGTGAGTCAGTTTATAGTGATGTCTAGCACTGGGGCATCATGCTGCAGACATGTAGCACCATATCCCACCCAATCACATAAAAATATATATTGCAGGCATAAGGAGAGATCTAGAACACAAAATATGCAGTTCGACAGTTCAATTTCTTTCCCTAATGATGCTGTAAACATTTCAATTCTCCAAATCAATGTTATTCTTACAAAGTCAATCATCTCATCAAACCTAATTTAATTAAAAATCCCAAAACTAAATTGTCCAAGAAAACCCTTGAAAAACTAAGTTTGCTTATATTGTTAAATTGAAAATGTTCCATAAAGAGCATTCCCTCATTATAATTCATATTACCCCTCATTATAATTCATATTATCTCTCATTATAATTAATTTTATCCCTCATTATAATTCTATTACCCCTCATTATAATTCATATTATCTCTCATTATAATTAATTTTATCCCTCATTATAATTCATATTATCCCTCATTATAATTCATATTATCCCTCATTATAATTCATATCCCTCATTATAATTCATATTATCTCTCATTATAATTAATTGTATCCCTCATTATAATTCATATTATCCCTCATTATAATTTATATTACCCCTCATTATAATTAATATTATCTCTCATTATAATTCATTTTATCCCTCATTAGAATTCATATTATCTCTCATTATAATTCATTTTATCCCTCATTATAATTCATATTATCTCTCATTATAATTCATTTTATCCCTCATTATAATTCATATTATCCCTCATTATAATTCATATTACCCCTCATTAAAATGTGGTTCTTTGGAATCAAAGAATAAACCAAATTATAGTATGATCACTTTATATACTAATAATGATACTATTACATAATAGAATGGCATCCATGACCATACCTGTTTTATTACAGGAAATGTGTTATAATGAAGACTGCTGTAGTGCAGGTAAAGTTAGATGTTAATTAACCTGTTGAAGGTAACCAATCAAATACATATTTCACCTGCTTAGTACACTAGGATGATTTAAGCATGGAAGAATCTCTGGTCATAAACACAAATACTTAACTCATATCATAAGATTCACTTTCATAGCACTAACAAAGATGCATCCAATTTTCAACATTCATGACTGGAACATAAACAGTGCCCAATAAAATGAACTTTAAACTCAAAATTTCAAAAAACAAACATCTGAAGCATGAAATATAGGTTACAGAAACCTCTTTTGCTTATCAAGATGCATCCAAACACCAAATCTCACTATTCATAATATGCTAACAGATTTCATCAATTTAATATTACTAGCTTGAACAGAGCCTCAAAAATAAATATAAATACAAATTAACACAAAAGTGTGGCATAAAATATGGGTCATAATGACCTACTATCAAGGAGAAGTATTCCCTCACTAACTTTTGTGATTCATAAAAATATAATAGGAAATGTAAATCACAGTGACAGTTCTTGTAACTAAGACAGGTGAATAAAATCTTAACTAGACATTGGAATACAAACATTTTCTTTAATGAGTCAAGCATAAACTGCAAAACAATGTTTAACAAAAGTCAGTGAAGCATCAAATATAGGTGACAGTGAGATTCAGCCATACTCATCAAGATGCATAATAATAATAATAATAATAATAATAATAATAATAATAATAATAATAATAATAATGTTAAAGGCATACAACCTAAGTAAAAACGAATGAAATTATATATTTCTTTTTTCAGTTCGTGATTACTTATTTAGTTGAAAAATTACGATTCAGGCTGTTACTGAGGCCAAAATCAGGCTAGTATCGGAAATTTTGTGATAAAATACGTGATTTTTCATTATTGTCTGGCAGACAAAAATTCGCTATTTGCCATGCCTATATTCATGTAACCTCTAAGTTGACCTCTCCCGAAGATTAAGAATTTTAGCCATGTGCAAACATGTGTGTACAAAATTAATGGCGTGTCCGCAACTAGATCGAAAACCAAAACTTAGATTCTGAAAAGGAGGGGGAAAAAGAGCTCCCTGGGCAAATTATGGCAGAACACGCACATGTATTGGTGACCAGCATAAACAATGGAATAAAAAGAAGTCCACTTTGAGCCTGAAAACTAATCCAGGTGGCTAAATTCTTGCTGGATACTGGTGAGTCTCAATTTTGCAATGATCGTTTTTATACCGCTATTTTATTTCTGTATTGTTAACTCTTTATCAAAACTCTTAAAATAACATATTTTATATAAACTGGCATTATTCCATTGAGCTTGAAATAAAATGTCACAGAACTGCAACAATATCGCTGAAACCTGCATGTACACCACTGTTGCTATTTTGGAGACTACCAAAGGGGGCATTAATGGTCATCTTCATTTTCGCATGCAACCATAAGACTTTATTTAGAGGCAAGCAGTCACTACTGTTTTTTTTAAAATAAAAATTATATATAATGTAAATGGTGATGGCTGTAAATGAAAGTAATGCAATACAGTTAAGTATATTTTATGCATATTATTATTTGTAAAGTATATAAAAAAATTTGTGTCTAATGAAACATTTATTTTCCCTTGCTATATTAGTTATGAATTAAATGACAGTGCAAGGAAAACATCAGAAACAGAGAGGAATGTCACAGAAGACATGACCACAACTTCTACACCTGGGCCAACAATTCATAGGATACAAATTCCTGCTCCATCTGATATAACCACATCAGGATCAGATATGGCATCTGTGTAAGTATTACTACATTTTATTAAATTTTATGTATATTTATTTGTTTACAAATATTTTGGTAGATGCACATCTAAGGAATAACCTGGAAATATATCATTCTATATTAGTTTAATATTTTGCAGTTGGTAAAGATTGTACATTTTGTTAAAATATGGTTTGTTTTATTTAGAATATTTTTGTTGTAAATTGTTTGTTGGCAAATGTCTTTTTTATTATTGATATGTTCCTCATCATGCTGTTTGTATTTTAGTTAAAGGGCCTCAAGGGAAAATAGTCTTTGACCAAATTAGTCACCCCTTTAAAAAAGTTATTATTATTATTATTATTATTATTATTGTTTCTTGAAGCATTATCATTCCATCATAATAACCAAGATAAACGATAATGCTTTCTTTTGATACAAAACTAAAGATTCCCAAGTTCAATATTAGTATTTACACATTTCAAAATTTTATTTTAAGGGATTCAGTCTTGTCTGAAGTTGAAAAACTTAAGGAGAAGGAAAGTATTATGATGGAAAAGTCTAAAAGTTTTATCAACCATTTTGAGAAAGTATACTAACAAAAATAATTGTGATACATATATAAAAGGGGAATATTTGTGTTAAGTATACTAAAAAACAACCATTATGATACATGCATGATATATGTAACTAAACTAAAAGTAATGTATAGTATTGTATTGGTATTTGTGGATGGTATTTGTGTATGAACCATAAAGTTGCTCCCACAAAAGCTTTCTTTTCTGTGTATTATCAAAAAAGTAAAAATTGTGTAATTACAATTTATCTTAAATATAGTATTGATGCATAATTAAAATAATGAAGATATTCTGGTTATCACTGAAAGAAAATGAATACATTGTATTATAAATACAAACCACACTAAAGCCCTAGTTATGATTTGTCCGTTTAGTACACATGGAGAGGGAGAGGGCAAGGGGGGTTTACCCAAATGCATATGCTTGTGTATGGGGGTGGGTGGTCTACTGATAATGTATGTACACATATACCTCGATAGTAATTTGTCTAATATGTAACCTGCTTGACTGGGTTCAGTTGGTGTTTGAGTTTTAGTGGACAATCGACAAACTTTTTAAAGTTACACAGCTTATTTCTTTGATGTAGCCAGATATTCAACATTGGCGGACTATCTGTTATATTAAATACATATTATTAATCCTTGATCTTTTCTGTGTGGATTAAATATAGGCTGTTCTACAGAATGGGGAGGGCAATCACATGTACGCAATTGGGGTGTGTGTAAAAAAAAAAGTATGCATGTGTACAAGGAGGGAGGGGTCAAGCTTTGCCCGATTTTTGCACACATGCCCATAGTTGGAATCAGATTTTGTTTCTGGACTTTTTACTCTTTTGCTTGCAATCTAATTCACACCGGTCTGAGCTATACACAGACAGGTGAACATTTGCAAAGTAGGATAAATTGGGGATTGGAAGTAAAAAGTGGCCAGGAGGAAAATGATGGGTCAGAAGAAGAAAGAAATCCAACTTTTACCCTTATGCAGATGCCAAATGATGTTTCTAGCACACCTAGGCATATATCTAAGCAAAAAATTCTTGCAAGCAGATGTATTTCGATGTATTAAAAATTAGCCCTCAAATGTGCTCCCTACCCCCATAAGGAAAAAAAATTGTAGGGGTGGAATGAGTTGATTATTCTCTGCCTGTATAATGCTACTGTACATTGGCATTTTCATTAAAACAGATTTATGGGGATTTATAAATGTTAAATAGTTCTCTGCATCTGAATCAATTTATTTATTTAGTCATTTTACTTTGTTTCAGAAGTACAGCAGAACTGGGGAATTTCCAGAAGTTTGATTTTACTGTATGCCTCCAAAAGACATTCATATAAGCCATCAGCTTTCAGAGCTAGAAATCTGTTGGCAGCTCTTGATCATAATAATCATATTGATAGAGATGTGATTGTAAACACAGATGGAACAATAAGGTAATAAACTTTATTCTTGTTTGTTAACATAATAATTCATTTTTGTTAAAATTATTAACGCTTTACCTGAAAGTTGATAAACCATCTGTTTGTGGTACAATTTAATCTTTTACAGAAGAATGTTTTTAAAATAAATTTCATAAACCAATTTTGGTTAGAATTAGTCTAATGTAATTAGAAAGTTCTGTAAAGAATCTAAACATTTTTATGATATATGGGTAAGATACAGATTTGCTATTTTTACATTTTCATCTGTAGCAAAATGATTTGTTACATGTAATTGGTTGCAGTTTTTATTTGGACTTTTGAGAATTAAAAAAATATAAAATGACAATGTCAGTGAAATGTTTGCATTTTCTTGTCAGATACCAAAGGTCATTCAACAAAAAAGTGTCAGATGGTCTGCAAACCCAAAGAAAGCTGATAAACAGTACCTGTATATTCTGGAAATAATTATGAAAATATTGAAAATGAGGTTAGATGATAGAGTTGGCATGAACCAGCTAGTTGTGAATATCTGATGTACTTGCTCCAATACCACCACCATCTACAGAAGATATTGTTACAAAGCAGGTAACACCTATTGATATCAAATTGTTATGGAGAGACTATTCTAGTGATTGTATGGTAAGAAATGATCTCTACCATGGACCCATACAGACTTTGACTAAGTCTTTATTGAAGTTCTTACCACGAGCCAAAGTCCAGCATCTGTTTGATTTCCAAGTAGCAGTTTATCTTCAGACCACTGTTGATTATGTTCTTAAAGCTTTTAAAAACATGCATTTGAACAAAAAGATGTAAGACGTTTTCTAACTTTTCATACCACTGCATTTATACTTGTCTTACATGTAATGTTTAGATTGAGGTAAATGCCGTGTATTTTGGCCATATGATGTATAAAAAAAGCACAGCAGAGACTATACATTGTAAATTATTTAATCTTTTACGAGTAACAAGATTAAAATCATGTAATTCCCAGTCGGTATTATTGCATAATAAAGTACCTTTTAATAATTTTATTTTCTAAATATTTTGTGTAAAATTTGCAGTCAGAAAGATTTCCAGCATACTTTGAAGAACAAAAAATGTACATTGGAGCAAATGACTTCAATCCATACTCTTCATCTTGATTTCATTGCTCCCGCTAAACATTACTGTACCTATCAATAGACAACACACTGAAGCATTAAAATTGCTATGTAACTGAACTGGACCCTTTTTCCCCAACAAAACCCATCAAAGAACATTTGTTGTTATATGTGAGTGCATCTTAATTTAGCTACACACTTTTTACAAACATCCAGTATTAGGACTGCATATTTATGGTTTTATTATTTGCCTAAATATTGATAGCAATGATATGCATTGCTTAAAAGAGTTTTTGCTTCACTAATGTATGTATGTATGTATGTATGTATGTATGTATGTATGTATGTATGTATGTATGTATGTATGTATGTATGTATGTATGTATGTATGTATGTATGTATGTATGAAAATGAATTACATCAGAAAACAGCATTGAGCTTAACAACATTGTTTCGAATTCCACAACACAGTATTGTCCCATATTTACGACTACATTATTAAATATTTAGACTCAATCTTCTAACACAAAATATTTAGACTGTTTTAATTAAATTATATATTTTGCTGAATTTATTTGCCCAATTTTTTAAAAATACAATGTAATGAAGTGGTTTATCACAGGTGCAGTGATGTCTTCCATTACAGGTTCATGTACAGTTTCAAACTGATTTTATAAAGAAAATAATGCTGTTAACTTCTGTTGTTTGTTCAAGGTATGTTAAAAATCAAAATCACACACACTGTTACAATTTTGAAACAGAATTTGGTATATTTTCATCACTGTACAGTAGGCCCAATTTCATGAACTCGAGCAGTGATATATTGTTGTAAACAGGGTTAATGATCAGTTAGCAATTAAAACACCCCTGTGAATGTGTAAGAATTTGTTTGTCTGTGTAGGCTAATTGGTATCAACAATGCATAAATATATTTTGCCTTGTGTTACAACACTGCCAAAACTTAATGGGTACATCAAGGAAGGTATAAAGTACAACCAGTCATTTTACGTCTGAAAAATCAAGAGGGCAAAGTCTCTTTGCCTGGTAGCACGACCCCTGCATTCCTGAATTTGATATGTATATCTGAGCCAGTTTTGCATTGTACTTCGTACAGTATATATACTATTCAGTATATATATATATATATATATATATATATATATATATATATATATATATATATATATATATATATATATATATATACATGTATGTGTGTGTGTGTGTGAGAGAGAGTACCTAGCTACCCTAATTTTAAAAGAAATGCAAAAGGAAACATACATGGGGGTGGGGGTGGGCTTAATTTCAATATTTGTTTCTCTGCAGTAGTTTGTTTAGGTGATATACTAGTTTGGCATTGAGTAAATGGTAATCACTTGTGTCAAAAGCATTGAAATCAAGCACAGGATACTAAAACATCAATGTAATTCCTATAGAACTGTCTAGTATTTTGGAGTGGGATATCTGTAATCAATCTATTATAGTAATGGTACACTAGTTTCTCATACAAAAGTCTCTGGGAGACAAAGAAAAAGGAAGAACGGAGGCAGAAGTTAGACAGACTGGAGGGAATTGGACTACCAGTCCAGATAAAGGTCATACAGACGAGTAGGAACACAGGACAGGAGGAAAATCTATTACACTAATAAGATGATAAAATAGGCCATAACTTGGTTGATTTTTTAAAGATGAGTGATAGGATTTTAATTTGAATTTCATTGAAAAAAATGACTTTTATTTAATGATATTAAATTGTTGTTTATTTGACTTTCACATTTTGTGTATTCATTAATTTAACTGTCGGCACTACTGACTGGGGGCTTTGAGCATTACATCTCTCTATCACTACTTCAATTCCTCACAAAAACAAGCCGGGGGTGGTGTGGGGTGGGGTGTCTTTTGTAATAATTTAAATAATATTTGGAGCACCCCACCCAACGTAAATAACATGGAAAACCTCTATATATGCCATAATTATTCTTAGATGATATCTTTCAGTTTTTTATGCCTGACTGTACTCTTGAATTAAAGTTATGTCTGTACATGCACATTGTACTTGTATAAGTTTAGTACATTTCGTAATATATAACAGTTAGTTTTACAGTGTATGCAGTTGTGTACATTCATCTGGGTATTCATATAAAGGGTATAATGTTTTCTATGGTAAATGAACACATTTTAGAAAACTGAAAATTTGATGCTTTTAATTGGTGTCAAGTATATTTGATTTAGTTGTAATAAGATGGCTGATGATGCACATATGTGATATAAGCATTCAAGGTTGTTTTTGATGAACTAGTATTTTAGTCTTAAAACCTTATTCTGTTTCTATAGCCATTTTGTTTTACATGTAATTCAAATTAATGATCAGTATCTGGATAGAATAGTATCCTAGTGTTTGTAGTTCTGTTGATATTTACAAGCCAATCTGTATTCATGAAACACTGCAACAAGTTTTGCTTTCTCAACTCCATATGAAAATGCGTTTTTTATCATTAACTTAAAGTGTTACTGTATATGCACGATTAAAATCATGTTCACCAGTGTACTTTTGTTCTTTACATCCTTTGCATCCCAAGACAATGCTAGTCAACTTCAATTCATCCTATGTTTTTAATAAATAGTGTCCTCACAGTTGCTTGCAAAACATAGCCATACATATAATCATTGTTTAGTGGGTAGGTAGCTAAAAAAAATGTTTAACAAAACTTGTTCATGCAAAAAAAAAATTGCATACTACAAAAGAAATGCTTTATACAAATTAAAATCAACATAAATTATATTATTCACACATCATATCATTGGATAGATCACCCTAGTCTTCCTTGAGTAAAGCTATGGTACTGGCCAAAATTATTTATCCATTATACGCCATACACAACAGCTTGGAATGACATGTCTGTTGCCAGTACTTAGGTATCCATTATTATCTTCTTCTGCTGCCAGGACATCTTGTGCAACAAGGAGCATGACTTCATCTAAAACAACCAAGTTGAAGTCCTGCAGAAATTTTTAAAAAATTGTCAGTAAAAAAATTGCAAATAAAATAAATGCATTCAATGTTATGTGGGTAAATATTAATTTTTGTGTTATGCAATGAAGCAAACGTGTAAATATAAAAACAAATGCACAAATCACATCAACTATCGGATACGTGAGCGTGAGGTGGTAATGCAAATGCACAAGAAAATCATCTTTATTCTGAGCCTAAGAAGCGGCTTTAGCGAGACCTTTTAATAGCGGTTCTGTTTACAATGATACAAATTATCATATTTTTAGTTGGTTTATCTTACAATGTAACACAAACACGACAAGTAAACACTTTCAAGAATGGCCCCTTAAAGGAACCTCTTATTGTCAGGATTTTCCATCTTATCAACCTTTATGCCTACTTGTAATTTATCATATATAATGAGAAATCTATAAGCAATACATATATTGTGGGTGACTATAAAGAACTAAGGAGAAGGATAGACGAAGAAATACGAAGAATAAGGCAATAATTACATCAAAAGTGAAACATGCTTACCTCTTTGTTGATGCACATCACGTGACACTGCGACTTCGGAGAATATCGGTAAATTCCGTTTCTGCATAATTAATTTGCAATACGTACAGAAAATCGTTATATTTTCATAAATTAAGCTTACAGTTGTACATTTTTTGAAACTGAATGACATGTAATTACTCATTATTTCTACTATACTTTTCATAATATCATGCATTTGCAAGAACAAAAAAGTTGAAAATCTTAGGTTGTATGCCTTTAATAATAATAATAATAATAATAATAATAATAATAATAATAATAATAATAATAATGAGGACTTAGTATAAAGCATAATTTTTAGAAGCTCTAAACGCTTTACAACATCTATAATGATATGACTACAGAAAAACAAAACAACAAAAACCATGAAGTTGGAAAACATATATATGCTGAAATATTTAAGGTACGAAACATTATTAGGTCTTTAAGTTTGTTCTTGTTCTCACAAAATACAGTTTCTTGATTCCATGTGTTATATGATACAAAAGGTAAATAAAGCCTATCTGGTGATGAGCTAAACACAAGAAAATTAACATAAACCAATAAATTGTGAAATGTGTGCCATATTGACCTTGCTGTTTAAAGGGTATGGTACCAGCAAAGATAACTGTATTCATCTAGTTTGAAAATTATAGCATAACAGTGCTTGAAGATGAACCAAAGTTACTGAAGCATGAAATGTGAATCACAATGACCTACTTTTATAATGAGAGTGTAGCACTCATTCAGATACATCCCCCCACCAAGTTTATGATTCATGGTATAACTTTATGTATTCATGATGCCCAAAACCAACACATTTATGAAATAATCATAAAATCCTAAGCCAGTAAAATCTGAAATGCAGGTGACAGTGACCTTGTTGTTGATTGGGTATAGTACTGAGATGCATATAATCATTTAGCCTGATGATTCTATCATGAAGAGAGTTTGAGAAATAAACTTAAAACACAGAATGTAACCAACGTCACTTAAGTGTAAAATATGGATCACAATGACCAACTTTTGTTATAAGGGTGTAGCAAATATCAAGATGAATTCTCTCATCAAGAAAATTTCATGAATCTAGTTATAATGGCATTTATACACAGTGAGGAAAAAAATATATGGTCATGAACAAAATGCAAACACTTAACCAAAGCCTATCAAATGTGAATATGGGTCACAATGACTTGCTTTTATTTTAAGAGTGTAGTATGCATATAAGACCATACTAAAGTGAACTGAGACTGAAAATGAAGTTAAAGCAAAGTCAGTAAGTGTGGAATATGGATGACATTTTGACGAGCTTTGTAGTACCCAAGATGATTCCATTCATCAAATGTCATAATTCCATGTGTAACCATATTTGTATAGTGTGGAAACATTGAACAAACCTAATCAAGGAACAAAACTAATCAATGTACATAGCATTATCTTTGGGTTTCAGATGCTTTGAAGGGATCTCAAAAGAAACAAGGATTGAGATAAAGTGAGTTACACATATCTATACTTTTTACATGTGTTGATGCCAATGCTAATGTTAGGGCTAGGACAACAACTTTCACTTACTTTGCTGAGGTGAACTAAAAATGCAATTCCTAAAGAAAATTAATTATCTAGCTAAAAGATATGTACTTTTCAATTTACAGTAATCAAGTTTTCAACCTTGAATATCCATGTTTTTTTTTAAAGTCCAGATTTCAAAATGGCTCATAAAAAAAAGGATATACCCACATGCTAAATATGGCTAAATTTACAATTAAATATTGTTTAAAAGAAACATAAAGTGTATTTAATTGGCATCATTAAAAGGTGATCATCAAATGTATCCACAAACTGATATAATACAAATCCACTCATACCTGTTGGTGTTATGATGCATATAAGCAAGTACAGCTAAAACCTTGTACATACTTTTTTGTAATGGGTACATAATGCAACCAGCTATGTATGGAATCATTTTATAGTGAAGGGTGCCATGACAAAGTATGGAATCATTTTATAGTGAAGGTTGCCATGACAAAGTATGGAATCATTTTATAGTGAAGGGTGCCATGACAAAGTATGGAATCATTTTATAGTGAAGGGTGCCATGACAAAGTATGGAATCATTTTATAGTGAAGGGTGCCATGACAAAGTATGGAATCATTTTATAGTGAAGGGTGCCATGACAAAGTATGGAATCATTTTATAGTGAAGGGTGCCATGACAAAGAGCAAATGTAAAGTTTCCATGTCAGTTCCTATGTATGCCAGTGTTACCCTAGTCCATCTGTTTGTGGGTGAGTTTTGCATTCAAGTTTTCAGACACAGTTGTGAGACATTTAATTTCCATGAGAAAATTTCTAGCTTTCTTGACAAATGTTTCATGAAAAGTAAATTATATGCCACCCCAAGTTGAAGTCCTTTTTGTAGACCCTAGAAGAGTATCGTTGACTCTGGAGATTACAAATCTATGGATCTCAATGACCTTCACCTCTGTATAAGTTATGCAGTCTTGAACCAAACCCACTGTTGGTGTTATGATGCTCTCAAGCAAGTACAGCTAAAACCTTGAGTCTAGATCATTTTATCAGTGCTGATTATCAGATTGTTCAACTGGATCCAACTAAACACCAAGTTGGATAAAACTTCATTCACATATGTACACGTTCCCAAGTTCATTGGCTCAATAGGTTAAAACTTGCAAGCAATAGCATTTGACTTGACACCAAGGTCGACTAAGTCTGGTTCTCAAAATCCTTCACAAAACTGTAGTTATGCTGGTAAAAAGATGTGTACCAATGTTTTGACAGTTCATATTTTGAACTTTGATGGACTTATGTCGACTTTACTATACCTTAAAGTTATATGTATTCTAGGATGCATTTGGGGTAATTTATGTAATTTACATATCTTTTTCTGTAATAACACATGAACATATAGATAGTCATCTTGGCCGTTTGCTCATAATGAAAACCCCAGGTTGATTTGGCTGTCAGGAGAACAAATATCAATACCGTTTTAGCCCACTTGACCACCTGCCCTCACCCATAAAAGTGACCTTTTTTTAGACAAAGGAAGCATTATACTGTGTGTCTAGACAGTGCTTTAAAACACAACAAATATAAAGGTAGATGACATGAAATCACATTATAATTGGTTTTCATGCACCAGAAAGTGAAAACAGTGACATCAATAAAAAAGCAATTATAAAGCAAAATTCCACCAATTATAATGAGGTTCATGACCAAACACATTATAAGAGTGTTTCAGTGTACTGGTAGGCTTCATAACGAGGTACTACTGTAAATAACGCCTGACAACAGAAGCACATCTAGTGAGTTCTATACACTAGTGCTATTCATACAAATTAATGTGATAGTCTGTGATATTCAAAGTGATAGCTTTTAAGATCAGACAAATACAATTTACAAAATCACATATATGTATGTGTTATTTATTGTTTAAATTCAGTTAATTTCAGATTCAATTAATAAAGCATCCATATGACAAATTGTATTTTTCTTGTTTAAAATCACCTTTCACTTTCAGACTCAATTTTCCACCAGCAAGCATTAATAAGAAGAATTAATTTGTTTGTATGACCACAATACAGACATATAGTTAAAAACCATAAAGTTGAAAATTTCAAACACTTACTGAATGAAATTCTAATCAAGTCATCCATACAGCATACCAAATTTTATTTGTCTACTTAAAATGGTTTTTGCATAATTGTGCTGAAAACATTTCCATTAAAAAAAGTAAAAAGTCAGCAAATGTAATAAAATGTGTAAAAGAATAATATAGTGTGGAAATTAACTGAAAATAATTGGGTCAGCAACATATAATATAAATATGGCAACCAAGTTTCTTTTGTCAAACTGGATTTAACTAAGGATGCTAACAAACCTTTTACCCCAAAAAACTAAACCCCAAAATTATTTGTTTTAAGAACTGAAATATTTCCATAATAGCCTGAAAATCTAATAAGGTTGTCCGTATGCAAATGTAAGCAAGTTTCATTCATCCAAGTGGTTTATTTGTACTTTTGCAAACAAGGCTTCATAGATGTGAGAATGAACATGATCAAATCATGCTACCTCTGCTGCAAGCATTTGAAACACAAATTAACTAGAAAATATGTTACTATGGAAACATACAAACATGTTGCACTTACAATTCTTGGATAAGGTACTCTCCCAAATGAATAGATTTCCCAAAGTAATATGCCAAAGCTCCACATGTCCGACTTGCTTGTAAATATCTGGAAATGAAACCAAAAAAAGTGTTACTTGTGCATGCCTCTTACAAACTAAAATCCTTGTATTGTTACGTATATGTGATATAAGTCATTTATATTTATTTTTTATTGTTTGTTTGTTAGATTTAAATTTGGCATTTTAAGTTTTAACATTCATTCACTGAAGGGGGGTGTGTGACCTGTACCTTTACATAGTAAACACCAGGTGTTGACCTCATTTCTGACCTTGCTTCAGAGTGTAAACAAGCTTCTAAAATGATTGGTTGATTCCAAGGACATTAGAGCTTTATTTTAAAATGATTGGTTGATTCCAAGGACAAAAATGAGTAAAGTATAAACATCTTTTTAATTTAGTTGGGTCATATGATGTTTGCGTGATTTCTTGAATGTGAGATTGTTCTGAGAGATTCCGGAAGGTCGTGACCCCTTTCCTGTTTACGTGAAAACTAGGTATATAAGTGATGTTTTGGAGCGAGATATTTAGTAGAAGTTGGGCTTTAATAATATTAAGTTGTGTCTTCTTTTTGAGTTATTTTTAATTACCGTGTACTGGAAATTGTGTCAATTTGTTTGGAGCAAGAGCAATTATTTTATTATTTATCTGGAAAAGAATATGTGCTCATAGATTTTCATTTGGATTATTATAAAACTAAAACTGATTTCATCACATGACATCGTCGTCCATATTGGATTACATCATCAAGATTCGAACTGGGAACTATTAGGACATTTTATTATCAGGACTCTTACAATTCCACTAGTGGATTATATTGTGAATTCTATTTGGATTAATTTTTGGACTTGATTCTCTAAAACCATAAGTTTATTTATTTTCTTTTATGAAAATATTTGTACTTAATAAATTGTCACAAGCTTGTTATTTTCACATCTTTCTATGCTGCTGCTTATTCGTGCCTAAGCACGTAACAGTATCTATGACTATATGATTGTTAGGCACATATAAGCACAAAAAATAAAATTAAGTTCTGGCATGTGCAACTAAAGTGCATGTCAAAACATCATTCTGGATAATCAGTAATACAAATGTTTCATCACAGTGTAATTACAACTGTAGACTGTTCTATTTAAAACATATTAGTGTGATTTTATTACTCTTGTACAATAAATATAACATTAGCAAACCATGTAATTTAGTTTACTAGGGATCAGAAATTTGTTTGACCTAGATCCTGACCTTAATTCAAAATTCGTAACAGCTGCATAAACAAGTTCTTTATATCAATATTTTCATTGTGAGAATAATGAGAGCAAGATCAAGGCTGTATTAGATTAGTGAACCTAAACATGTAAATAGATTTTGGTGAAGTAAAAACCTTTTTTTATTCTTAGAGTAAAATGATTGGTTTCATCAAGGTCATATTATGAGTACATGACTTTAAAATATAAAGATGATCTTGTGACTTGAACTGTTTTAGATTATGGTATAACCTTTGTTTTAGAGAAATAATCTCAGTTTCAGGCTTTTACACTTGAAGTTTTCGAGTTCAATGTAAATGTTTCTTCAGATTGTTTGGATTGTAAAAAATTCATTTCTCTGGAATCACAGAAAATATTATTTATTTTTGAATTCTGTATAAATTTTGGTAAATGTCATTGTCCAAGAATTATTGGAGCACTTTAGTATTTCCTGGGAAAACAATCACTTGTAATTCAATAATTTGAAGAAAATAACAAGTTTGCCCCAAACTGGACACAACATGAAACAACTGCCATCTCAAGTGTTAAGGCATGACTGATATAATTCTTATCATAACATCAGTTATAAGACTAACTAAAATGCTAAACAGATTCACTGATGGGGGTCAAGAGTTCATACTTATGGAATAAATATTTGTTTGTTTATCAACTGAAACATGCTTTGTATCACATGGTCTAGGTATGACCTTGACTCAACTTACTGATTCTTACTCGAGACATATAAAAAGAAATTTTAAAAAGTTGTTGACCAAAACTGTCACTGAATGTCAGCAACTAGTTACAATATTTCAATTCCGGACAATATCAAATCCAGTAAACAATGTTACATTACAATAGCATGTAATGGAATTAAAAAATTAAATTTAACAAACAAATAATTAATTAAATATACATAACAATGTACAATGAAGACTGCATAGACCCAGATTTACCTTCACATAATCCTTTGGTAGTTTAGGATCTATTTTAATGGCATTTGCTATTTATTTTGATGTCAATGTATGTTTTTGGACATTAATACATATTTTCCAAAATTATTTTCATCCCTTATAATTGTTTTCTATTATAATGAACAAATTATACACTAAATTAAAATTATACACTAACATTTTTGGATACAAATGTTATTCTCCAAAGATAAGACAAGACTAATATCACTTCTTAAAAGGAAAGGAAAGGCATGTATCTCATTGGAATCTGGCTCAACAAGTTAAGAGTCAAATTTATGAAAACAAGAAGTGAAACGCCTACATTGTGAAGATTACATAAACCTATACCCAGTTATGAAGTAGTCAAATATCTTAGTGGGTGAAATGTTATATTTTCAATGGGGGTTAAGTTATTTTTAAGAAAATCTAGCACAAAACAGACACTAATTTCATGTATTTTTAAAACAATTTACAAGCTTTAGAATGTAATTAATTTTGTGATATATCTTTAATACCTGTTGGTGCTACACTACATAAACTGAGATAATTTCCCAAGTTTTAAAGACAGTGATTTACAGACACTTTATTGTTTTGACAGAAAAATATAATCCATCCATGTGTCTACTTCCATTTTTATTCAACATCTCAGCAGAATTTTATAAATGGTAGATGATGGTAGCAGAATAAAGATGGCAGACTTTCACTACACATGTTCCAGGTTGCACCCAGCAGGGAGTAAAACAAAAGTGTTGGTGGATCACTTCTTGCAATAGGATCCTGATGGTATTTACTGACCTTTGTTTTTAGAGCTTCAGGGGCTGTCCACTTGATTGGTATCTTGTCACTTTCCTGGCTGTAGTCTTCATGCCTTGCTAAGCCAAAATCTGACACCTATTGGAAAAAACAACAACAGAGGTTTAAATGTCTTCACCATAAACATCCAGAATATGTCTTTATTACTTCCTGTGATCACAAGACTGAATTTATGTAAGCAGGGCAAGAAAATGAAGTTGTTAATTTCAACTTTTGATTTTGTTGGCAGGGTTGGCTTGCTTGATTGTTTAAAGTTGGTTGACGTGGATTATACTATGTGAGAGCAGAAGTAATTCTGAATAGATTAAATATGTTAACTGATTAAAGTTGGTACCAAATCAGCATAAAACAATTAGCATTACTTTGATTCTTTTGGTTTGTTCCACTTCGGTGCTTAAAGCTGTTCAGATGATCAAAAGTAATTGGATGAGTTCATCTTCCAATGCCAAAACGTAAGCAACCAAAATATCACACAAAATTTGATGATAGATGGAAACAGGAAATTTCAATTGCAATCGAATTCAAACAGACATGAATATGAATTCTGCTCTACATGTAAAGCTGATTTTAAAATAGGGTAGTAAGAATAATATTACACATCATGCAGAAATCTCATATTATGAAAGCATATTAATCACAACAAATATGAAACCAATGAAATCCATGTTTGCCGAGTCTGTACCAAATGTTGTGAGACAGCATTTGCCCACTTTAATGGCAAATCAAATCTTCCATTGAAGCAGATCATTTTTAGGATCTAATCAAAATATTGTTCCAAGACTCAGAAATTGTAAATAAGTTCTCATGCAAATGGGCAAAATCTACTCATATAGTGACTACTTTACTATTCATAAGAAGTCATAGCCTTAATAATAACTGCTCTGGTGGCCTAGTGGTTAGAGTATCCATCATGGAAGCAGAAGGTCGTGGGTTCGATCCCTGGCCGAGTTATACCAAATACTTAAGTATTAAGAGGTTAGTGTTAGGACTGGTGGACTGGTGTCAAAATAACATGAATGTGTGGGACATCATACTACATGTGATGATGTCTGTGACATGATACCCCAGTGCTAGACATCACCATAAACTGTCTCACTGCAGACATTGTAGCGATAAGGCTGAAATTTTTTAAAGCTATGCTAAAAATCCTAATCATACACACTCATAGCCTTAATTGTATAATAATAATAATAATAATAATAATAATAATAATAATAATAATACATTATTAAATAAACTCAGTGGTGTGAGTGATCAACTGGCAGAATGCAACCAGTGATCATGATTATTAGGTAATTTATGGATTCTAAACTATGAATGAATACATCATAAAAATTACTTTGATTTAATCATTTTGGTAAACATGAACCCTATGACCAGACTAATTTACATGTTACTAACTGCAAATGAAATCTGAAATGCCTTGGATGAAAAAGGATTTTGATATTGGTTTTATGTATTATTCAAGAGTTGTGATAGTGATGATAATGACAACAAAGGTGTCTGCAAATTAGGCTTCAAGTTACAAAAGGGTGGGATGGTATAATGTACAAATTTGTGCTTCATGTGAAGAATCTGATATCAAAACAACATCAGACCCAGACATAAACCAATCTTGAACAGTTCTGTCAGGCAGGCAGCAATCTGAATCTACCCACAGGCAGGATATAATTAAACTTCCTGGTGGATGCAGTAGATAAGATTGTCCAATTTCACTGCAGACTCTGAAAGGACATTTTCCATTCTCGGGATGATTCAGACAGACTTCATTCGAAAACTTGATCTAGTAACAGAACAGCATCTCCTAAGCATTAAGCCCAACAATGATGAGGACTATCACTAATATTATCTAGGCAATGATCTCTTAAGAAATGTTTTAAACGCTTGTAATACATATAAGGGCAACAAGTTACTGTGAAAGGACCGATTTGCTGAGATGATATGCATATTTTAATTATATATAAAAATTGTAAATGTTTCTTAGTCGTAATTTTTGTCCATCTGCATCCTAAAACTCAGGTCGATGAAAATCCTCCCCATTTTGAGGTTGTTGTTGTTGTTAAAGGGTTTAACACCCTTTTTCAGCACATTATTGGCAATATATGGCAGCCAGTATAAATGGTGGGGAAGAATCCAGGAAATCCCTAGGAAGAACCACCAACTCACAAGAAGCTACTGGCAAGCTTTCACACATACCTACATTGGCAAAACCCAAGACTCAAACCCACGCAGACAGAGGTGAGATGGCACTGATCCATAATTGTGAGCATTTTAGACCACCAAGCCATTTAGCCCCACCACACCCCACCCTGTTTTGAGGTTAAACCTCTTGAGAAAAAAAATGGAAATCCCCTGATCTGTCCTGACCTGACCTACCTTTCTGTCACATATACATTAGGTTCATGTCCATAAGCTAAAAAACATGCCTAAAAAGTATTCTTTCTCAAATGGGCTTTGCAGCTTGATAAGTAAGTTTGCATTTACACAAAGTGCCCCGAAAATTGATAAAATATGATGAATCAGATATGCTTACAAAAATATTCATTGTATTTTATATTATGTGTACATCAGGTGGTTGTTGCACAAGAATGCTAACAAGGTTTCACCCAAAAGTTTTAAAAACTGTTCAAAAAGAAAAAGGGAAAAACTGCCCCAGCTGCAAATAGTGGGATCATACAAATTGTAGATAGGCATGAAGTACACTGTTTGAATCTCAACTAGAAAAGTGTTTATTGATGTATAGTCCAAAATCTTAACTAGAAATATGTTTACTGATGTATAGTCCAAAATCTTAACTAGAAATATGTTTACTGATGTATAGTCCAAAACCTCAACTAGAAATGTTTTCACTGATGTATAGTCCAAAATCTCAACTAGAAATATTTTCACTGATGTATAGTCCAAAATCTCAACTAGAAATGTTTTCACTGATGTATAGTCCAAAATCTCAACTAGAAATGTTTTCACTGATGTATAGTCCAAAATCTCAACTAGAAATGTTTTCACTGAGTAGGAGTCACAGTGGCTTGGTGGTTACCATTCTGGACTCCAAAATGAGGGGGGTGGGGTAGAATCCTACTATCGGATCAGCCTGGGTCATCTACCATGGCATGTTCTTGGTCAAGGCACTTTACTCAAATTACCTCGACAAATTTACGCAAGGATGGAAGAAAAACCCATGTGCCAAGACATAGGCCCATCTTTGGTATGCAAGAGGATTTATGCAAAAGGACTAAGTAAGGCTCCCAAAAAGTGGGATCAATTTCCCCTCCAAGTCAGTAGGTGGGGTGACAGGCAAGAAAGACAAATGTCTGAAGCCAACATATGCCAACTGGTTTCTTGGATCAATCTCATCTGAAATTTGTGCAGCCAATGAGAAAAAATGGCAAAATGACTGAATCAATAACATTCTACCTATTCTTCCTGCTCCAGTTGTCCAGAAGTAACAATTACAGATGGCAATTTCTGAACAATCTTTGGCTACAGTGGCAGTATATACTGGTAACTGACTCTGTGCTGGCATGCAGCTCAGGAATTAGACATTTAAAGACTTCAACCTTGAGTGTTTTCCCTGCCGTTCAATTGTTTTTACAGAACAGAAGCACAAGTTCTGACCAATATGTGTAGGCACTCTGGGTTTATCTGTATATATCCTGGGTTTAGTACATTTAGTACACTTGAGATATGTCTCATGGGTATCCTCTGAGACCTTGACCTTGACACCTGGTGCATCAAGTTACCAATGTGTACCTCTAACACTGGTGCAAAACAGCTACATTAAATAATGAACCACAAAATGATGCAAACTGTACATTAATTAATGCATTCAAGATGTAATATATGCTATATAACAACACTGTTATTGCATACAAAC
The DNA here is from genome assembly GCA_030141615.1 of Unio pictorum. Classification (NCBI taxonomy): domain Eukaryota; kingdom Metazoa; phylum Mollusca; class Bivalvia; order Unionida; family Unionidae; genus Unio; species Unio pictorum. The sequence goes on along the minus strand of JARLTB010000042.1, from coordinate 3,300,995 downwards.
AATGTAATCAAAGCATTTTGAGAGACTAAGTATACAATACTGAAAGAATGTGCAAGATATTGGGATGAAAAAAAATTTATAAAAAAAACCTCACAAATGCATTTATCACAAATAAAAGTAGAAAAACCATACCAAAATATTGCAGACAGATGGTTGAAAAATCCAAAATATTTTGACAGGTATACCAGAACAATGTTGCTTGTATGCTACCTTCATGACAGTTTAGATATTTTTCACCTCATTTCTTCACTTTAATCAAAACATCTCAGATATCCTTCACCTCATTTCTTTACTATAGTCATGACATATGCTACATTCATGACATCTCAGATATCCTTCACTTCATTTCTACACTATAGTAATAACATCTCAGATATCTTTCACCTCATTTCTTCTCTTTATTCAAGAGATCTCAGATATCCTTCACCTCATTTCTTCACTTCATTCAAGAGATCTCAGATATCCTTCACTTCATTTCTTCACTTCATTCAAGAGATCTCAGATATCCTTCACCTCATTTCTTTACTATAGTCATGACATCTCAGATATCCCCCACCTCATTTCTACACTTTATTCATGACATCTCAGATACCCTTCATGTCATTTCTGTATTATATTCATGATGTATCATCCTTCACATCATTTCTGCATTATTTTCATCACATCTCAGATATTCTTGTCATTTCTTTATTATTATATTCATGACATCTCAGGTATCCTTTACCTAATTATTGCATTATAAAGTGGGATGATTAAGGTTACACAACACTGATACCGTGAAAGACATCATGCTGATATCAGAAAGCCTACTGGTAAAAATAGGAAGCACTGATACTGCATATTCACATTTCTAGCTACACTATTGATATAAGAGGCAAACAAAATTTGAGTATAAAGCCAGCACCCAGGCAAGATATTTATCAGAGAAAGCCAGTAAATATAAAACACTTACTCAACAGACCAAAAAGTGCTTAGTGTACTTTAGAAATTAATAAAACATTCAGACAGAAGAAAGCACGCTCCTAAAAACTGTGGGATGATTCACAGGAATACGGACTCTTAACATATTCACATATGCTAGTAAATAACTAAAATACAACATGTGTTTTTTTATATAAAAAAATTTCTCTAATTTTTTTCTCCAAAAGTTGGATATGAATCAAATATATTTCACAACATTCCATTTGGCCACTGCTTTAGTATATGTGACAGGTTTCAAACATGTGATCAAAGATTCATAAAATAATTATATTTGTAATACTCACCATTTATTTGTGATAGATACAACTGTTTTGTAAAAAACAAAGATAAATGTTTTGATCTGTTTTGTCACAAATAATAAAAAGTGTTAATATCTTCACAGTCTTATTTTGCTTCTGATGTAATTTCTGCTTATTTCTTACTGACGGAAACTACTGATGTATCATTACTATGATTTTCTGCTTATTCCTTACTGACGGAAACTACTGATGTATCATTACTATGATTTTCTGCTTATTCCTTATTGACGGAAACTACTGATGTATCATTACTATGATTTTCTGCTTATTCCTTACTGACGGAAACTACTGATGTATCATTACTATGATTTTCTGCTTATTCCTTACTGACGGAAACTACTGATGTATCATTACTATGAAAAAAGTACTGTGGTACATACCACTAGAAAAAGATACTGCAGTAACCGGTACACCAGCAATACAGTACACCTCTATCATTCAATATGAAGCTTGCATGAAATTTTAAAGTTATTAAATAATGCAATACATACAAAATATTTCCCCAACATCATATACATAACATCTTACCTAATAAAGAAATTATTTTATGAAGTTAAATGTTTAAAATATACGTGTATTAAATAAGTTGTTATAAGTGAAATTCTGACTTTCCAAAATAATTTTAAAAAATTACACTGTATCAATAGGACCAGGGATTTGTGTGTAGATAAATGATACAACAAATCTGTATCATTATGTGTAGATAAATGATATAACAAATCTGTATCATTATGTGTAGATAAATGATACAACAAATCTGTATCATTATGTGCAGAAAAAAATGATACAACAAATCTGTATCATTCCAACCAATTAATTATATGCAGGGAATATAGAAAAGGCAATTTTATTATTAATAAATGGAGCACAATTAAAAACATGAAAAGTAAAACATACAAATATGACATATAGCAAAAGCATATTAGGAAGATCTGTCAATAAAAACAGCAGATATTTCATAGTGGCCAATATAATGCTAGGGGTTTATCACATGTTTGGTGTTTAGATGAAGTAACTATGCACTTTTGTCATGTGATGAACACCATCTTGCATTTGTTTTAAATGCATATGAGATTTAAGAAACTCTAAGAATAAACTTGTTCAAATCATATCATTAATTTGGTAAGAAATTTCCATCCATGATAGGATTCTTTGATAGCATTTCCAAAGTTGTAGGAAATGCAATCACATCGTATGTCAAAACCAAACTGTGATTTTCAAATCAATCTGTTATGCATATAACACATTTTATAATAGGGATAAAATATTCACAAAATTATTGTATATATAAATATATAACTTGGATACAAATGTCAATAATGTTATTATATGAGAATAATGGCTTAAACCTGGGGATTTATGAATAAGTAAATAAGTAAACTTATGAACTGTAGAGGACAAAAGACTGAGAACTTTGTAATGTATAACTGACCTTGGCTGTCCCCTGGTCATTTACAAGAACATTCCTAGCTGCTAGGTCTCTGTGAACTACATTTTTTCCCTCTAAATAGGCCATGCCAGAACATGTATCACTGAAAATTTAAAACAAAATGCTGTGATTTAATTTCTTTTCATCTCAATTTTCAGAATTTTGTATAAAAAACATACTTAAATTTGTTTTTTTGCTTCTCATTGTATGCATAACTCTTGCTATTTAATTTCATGGAAAAACATCTAAAAATACTCAAAATAAAGAAAACAAATGTACAAAACTATGCCAACAACAAATGGCAGCCAATCAACTAATTACACTGTGTTTCATCTAAGTGCTCAAGATATAAGAGAGCTGATGCAGTGAACTACACCAAGCTAATCAGTCATTAAAGTACAAGTCTGCGATCTCTTAGTTACAGCTGTCAACAAAAAGTTGCACCATCAATATTTTCTCATGACCATGGCATTAACACCCTGCTTTGAAATAGTAAAATTAACTTAGATCACCATTCCAAATGTAAACCAAACAAGCTATCTGTAGCCCTTGCTCACTGCAATAACCAGGCTGTGTCAATTTGTGATGTGGACTGAGCCAATCAAAGTTTGAGGAATCTAAATATGAAAGATGATGGAATGACTCCTTTGTTTGTACCTGCATCATATACAAACAATCTTCATCCACTAGACTCGACAATACACAAAGACAGCAAAGATGAATTAAGATCACATTTCCACAACTGATATTCAAAATAGGTCATGGAGACAATCAGGGAAATGGAAGATGTCACCTGTGAAGATCAGCGTGTGCATCAGTGGACCTCAAAACCTCACCAAACAATCCAATTTATACTGAATGGATAATTATGGCTCATGTGAAAATATGTGAAAGATCAGATCATATTATCCATAGACTTATTCAATTCAATAATTTCAGGATTATTTAGCCAAGAAACATCTGGACAAAATGGCAGACATGAGTAACAGTGTTGATTCAGTGGTTCTGTAAGAAAATCATGATAATGTGAGCTTCACTGCTCTTTTGTAAATTAGTGTCTTATCTGTAATCAGTATCTTATTTGTAATTAGTGTCTTATTTGTAATTGTGCTTTAATAGTTGTACTATTTTACTTATCTCACAATATATCAACTTTAGGTTGTTAGTGGAAATTACAGCTGCCAGATACTGTAAAACAATACAAAATGTTTTCTAATTCTTTTATCTTAAGAGGTTAACATAAAAAACAAACACAGGTAAAAACTAATGTTTGATTACCTGAATGCAGTAATAAAAGTGATTTATTAAACAGTCTCAATGACCTTTAGGAATATTTTAATTAAGAAAATGGGAGAGTTGGGTCTTGCAATTCACAGTTTAGGGCAACAAAGAAATCCACAAAAAAACCTGATAACTAATGAAAATAAGTGAATTTACTGTAAATGTCTATTCATCTGATGCATCAATAGTACTCTCAAGCTGCCATATTTATCTGATTATAGGCCCAGGCATGATAATAAGCCCATCCCATTGTTTACAAGACCTTATCTCCATATGTTAATCTAAATAGATAAAAAAGGAGAAAACAAATAATGGCAACATAACAGCAAAGGGATGCTCCATCTGGTAATTATCAGCGTAAATCTGTCTTATATAAACTCAAGGAAATTTAGGCAAAAAAAATCTAACTTTGCATGGTGGAGACACAGATCTGCAATTACATAATGAGTGATAAAATCATGGTCTTCACTTTGTTTTGGCCATGATTTCATAGTGTGTGTGTGTGTGTGTGTGTGTGTGTGTGTGTGTGTCAGGTTTAACTACACAGTGCCCATTAAAAGTTAAGATTGACTAATATCTAAATTGTTACAACAACAACAAAATCATTAGATAAACTCTTCCAAAAAAAAAGAAACAAATAGTACTACAAGTTACATGAAAAAAGGTAAAGATATTTAAACTCTATAAAATGGATATAAAAAAAAGGTACAAAAACCCATAAAATCCACAAGTCACATAATTACATTTTCACTGTGACCTTGACCTCAAGGGGTTTTATGAGTAGCAGTATTATGTGACATATCATCTAGTCTTAATTTATGCTTGGGCAAAATTACAAGAGAATCTCTTGATAATTACAAACATGTAAGCTATACAAGCAAATATTAACAACAAGATCACAATAAGCCTTATTTGAAGAAATTTAAATTAATAAGGACCTTTATTACATGATTTGATTAAAGTATCTTTATTACAGTGAGGTACTAGTCAGTTCCTTCAGTTCTTTCGGACAAACAACACTTGAAATTCATAAACGATGGAATCAATACAAAATATTCAACTCAATAAATATTTGCAGCATAAATAGCCATAAGAAAACTTACGTGGCATAATTGATTTGATCTGTTTTAGTTACATGATTGCAGCATAAATAGCCATAAGAAAACTTACGTGGCATAATTGATTTGATCTGTTTTAGTTACATGATTTCTTCCTCTAGATCTAAGATAGTCAACAAGATTGCCTTTGCCCATGTATTCTGTCACCAGGTGTATTGTGTCTCCCAATACCACTCCAATTAAAGAGACAAGGTTAGGATGTCGCAAGGACCTAAACAAAGATAAAATATTAGTCACAGCTTTCTCAATTCAGTATATACATAGCTAAATGATTTTTGTAAAGAAAGAAAATAACACTGACAGTGAAAAATAGTCAAACTAAAGAAATTGTGAGCAATTTGTTAATGTAAGTATGCCCGCACCTTTGCATAACTCTTATGAAATTAATGCAATTGGACAAATGCATGTCTTTTGATGATGACTATCATATGCAATAAGTTTCATGGTAACATATGGACAACTTCAAGACTTGATGCATTCACAAGATTTCTGTCACATATTATAAAAGGGTAATAACTCTTACACAAATTATGGCATTCACAAGATTTCTGTCACATATTATAAAAGGGTAATAACTCTTACACAAATTACGGTATTCACAAGATTTCTGTCACATATTATAAAAGGGTAATAACTCTTACACAAATTACGGCATTCACAAGATTTCTGTCACATATTATAAAAGGGTAATAACTCTTACACAAATTACGGCATTCACAAGATTTCTGTCACATATTATAAAAGGGTAATAACTCTTACACAAATTACGGCATTCACAAGATTTCTGTCACATATTATAAAAGGGTAATAACTCTTACACAAATTACGGCATTCACAAGATTTCTGTCACATATTATAAAAGGGTAATAACTCTTACACAAATTACGGCATTCACAAGATTTCTGTCACATATTGCATAAAGATTTAAGTATAAAAGGGTAATAACTTTTATTACACAAATTAGGGAAGCAAGATTTCTAAATATGATTTCTTAAGATGATGACCATAAGTTTCAAAGTGATCTATAATAAACTTCTATACAAATTATGTTCACAAGATCTGTCTTACACTGCACATGGCTGTAGGATACATGGGCAATAATTATATTATGAATTGCTTTATTCAAGAAAAGTGTTGCTAAATGGTTGTAATAAATTTAGAGTTATGAGCATTTGACAGCACCCCGTTGTAAAAAAAATTTTGATTTGTGTGATTACTTGTGTGAATAATGGGAAAATCCTTATCCCAAAATAATTAGCAATTACAAGGAGGAAATGTCTCGCAGTAAAGTGTTTGTGAGTTTCCATGATGCCATGGTTAACTAGTAGTGAAGTCAGGCCAAAACCAAATAAATGTCCCTGTAGTAACGTAGTCCATATTAAAATCTAGTGGTGTACATTGGTGGTGACTTCAGTGGCAGGATTTACAGTGGAAAACCGGTAAATTACTCGATTAAACGGGTACTGATAATCTGTTTTGTTTTCTCTTAAAATAGTAGCAAGGTTCCTGCAGACTCAATAAAAACAAATTTTCCAAAGGCCATTACACAAAATTCAAGGATATTAATATTTTGCATTGTCATGTAAGTTAATCATCATGTATGAAACAAGGTTCTTGAATATATGCTTGGTACTCTATTGGCAGTAATCAATTTTTTTAAAACTACATGGTCAGAAATACCAAGACTTTTCCAAAACTTTACAAGCTTTCGAAAAACTTCATGGCTTTTCAAGGCCCTTGAAATTTATTGTTTAAATTCCAAAACTTTTTCAGGATTCCAGGACCTGCATGCGGTTGGTAAATTAATTGATTTATAAATTCAATTTTTTCAACAACCACAATGTTTAATTGACTTGTGAATACTAAATCTTGAAGTTAATTTTATTTTTTAAACTCTGGACTTAATCACACCTGGGGCTTCAAACTTCTCTTGAACAGTAGCAGCTTTATTTATCTATATCCTCATATCAATTGTAAATACCCACTAATTAATATTCTGACCCCTGTATATTTAAATGACTGTTACAATAATTTGTTCAGGAGTAATGGGGTTCATTTGTATAGTAAATCCAGAATAATATTCACTTGTCAACTGTGACAATTCATAACACCACAAATGCATGTGCACACGGTTGCAACTTTCTCATTTTTTTCTTCTTTTTAAAAATATAGAATTATCCCATAATTTGAACAAACTTTAGTAGTGAGATTATATATAATTACATACGTCATTAGTGAAGCTTCCTCCAGAAACTGTTGTGCTGCTTTGGTCTTGTCCCTAAGTGATTTAATTGCTACAGGAATGTCTTGGTAAACTCCCTTACAGACCACTGCAACAAAACAGACAAGGATTAGCCTAATGTTTAATACATATATTGTTCAACTGATAAACCTAAACAAATCCTACTGTATGTTTATCATTGTACCTCTTAACTGCCGAGTATTGAAACCATCTCTGACATTCTTCAGCAATAACAAGATTTTTAAATCATCTACTATGGTGGCTGTACTGGAAGTCAGACTGGTATCATTTTTATTTATGACCAACAAGACACCATTTAGGACCAATATATTAAGTCTTCTTTTGGAAACATCATGTTGATAATAATAATAATAATAATAATAATAATAATAATAATAATAATAATAATAATAATAATAATAATAATAATGAGGACTTTGTATAGCTCCTAATCTTTAGAAGCTCTAAGCGCTTTACACCATCTATAATGATATGACTACACTACAGAACAACAAATGACAAAAACAATGAAATTGGAAAATATAAAAACATGCTGAAAACATATAAGATACAAAACATTATTAGGTCTCTAATTTTGTCCCTGCAGTCAAAAAAGGTGAGTTTTCAGAGCACTCTTAAAAGGGACCACTGTGTCTTTGTGTCTAATTTCAATGGGCAATTCGTTCCACATCACCGGGCCCTGGTATGCAAAAGAACACTGTCCATATGACTTCGTTTTCAAAGTGGGAACAGTGAGTATATGATTGTCAGAAGAAGAGTGTAAGTATCTTGCTGGTGTATAACATGGGTGAGGCTGGATAGGTATGTTGGACTGGAGTCTGTCAGTGAAACATAGCGCAGAGAACAAATTTTGTGTTTGATTCTGTATCAAATTGATAGCCAGTGTTGGGTACAAAGCAGTGGTGAGGTGTACTCTGATCGAGGTACTCTAACGATGATCCATGCAGCTGTGTTTTGAACTTTTTGAAGTTTCTGGAGTAAATATTGTGACAAACCAGAATAATTGAGTTACAATAGTCCAATCTTGAAAGTACTAATGAACACACAAGTGTTTTAGTGGCATCAACTGAAAGATATTTATGAATGGAACTGATGCATCTCAGTTCAAGATATGCAGCCTTGCATATGTTCATGACATGTTGGTGCACTGTGAGAGTACTGTCTAGAGTAACACCTAGGTTTCGTACTGACTTTGAGAATTTAATGTTGATGTTGCTGATATTTATTGTCTGAGGTAAAGGATATGAATTAGAAAGTCTTTGTGTTATGATCAAAAAGACTTAATTTTATCATCATTCATCTGCAGGTTGTTATATGTCATCCATTATTTCACATCAGAAATGCACCTCTCTACTCCATAGATGGTAGCATCAACTTCAGTTGCGTGGCTATACTTGAATATTTGGATGTCATCAGGGTAAGGCTATATTCTGAATGCCAAATACATGCTGGAGACGATGTAATATATCATGGTCTGGCATATATCATGATATGGCATTCTGTATTCTGGTAACAGTTGTTTTTGTTGTAGGGTTTAACGCCATTTTTCAGCACACGATAGGCTATATATGATGGCCAGTATTAATGGTGGAGGAAGAATCCGGGAAAACCCCTGGAAAAAACCACCGACCCACGAGAAGCTATTGGCAAGCTTTTTCACATACCCAAATTGGCCAAATCTGAGACTTGACCCCCGTAGACAGAGGTGAGATGGAAGTGATCCATAACAGAGAGCACTTCACACCACTCGAGGCCCCACATTGGTAACAGTAACAAGATTTTCAAAATGATTGCCACGGTGGCCATATTGGACATTAAACTGGCACCATTTCCACTCTTGACTGACTAAACATGACAAGAACTCTGATAAAAGCACAATAGACACCATAAGAAGTATTTTGTGTCAAAAAACACCAAGGCAGTGGCAATAAGAATATTGTAAAGATGTCTAATGTGAATGTCATACTGGAATCAGATTGGGACTTTATCATTTAAGACTAACTAGACATCATAAAATATCCTTAAGTGAAAATCCAATGTTGATATTACCATCCATTCAAGAAGAGTAACAGTATTTCAGGATGGTTACTGTGGTGATCAGATCAGCATTATTTTCATTTAGGACTGACTAGACATCATAAGAAGTCATCTTGTGAAAACCCCATGTCAATATGACTTTCTGTACAGATGGACAATAACAATTTTAAGACTGTTGATGTGGTAGCCATATTGGACTTCAGATCAGCACCATTTTTTTGAAAGACCAACCAGACATCAGAGGTCTTTGAGAAAATAATTATATGTTGACATGACCATCCATTCAGGTGTAGTAGCAATATGAAGATTTTAAAGAGGCTGTTGTGTGGTGGCCATATTGGCCATCTGCACTGCACTATTTTCATTTAGACCATGATATGAACCTGTGTGGAGTTTCATGCTATTTTCATTTAGGACCAACTATACCATGAGATGAATGAATGTGGAGTTTCATGCTATTTTCATTTAGGACCAATTAGACCATGATATGAATCTGTGTGGAGTTTCATGCTATTTTCATTTAGGACCAACTAGACCATGATATGAATCTGTGTCGAGTATCATGCTATTTTCATTTAGGACCAACTATACCATGAGATGAATGAATGTGGAGTTTCATGCTATTTTCATTTAGGACCAACTATACCATGATATGAATCTGTGTGGAGTTTCATGCTATTTTCATTTAGGACCAACTATACCATGAGATGAATGAATGTGGAGTTTCATGCTATTTTCATTTAGGACCAACTAGACCATGATATGAATCTGTGTGGAGTTTCATGCTATTTTCATTTAGGATGAACTATACCATGAGATAAATGAATGTGGAGTTTCATGCTATTTTCATTTAGGACCAACTATACCATGATATGAATCTGTGTGGAGTTTCAATTTATTTTCATTTAGGACCAACTAGACAATGATATGAATCTGTGTGGAGTTTCATGCTATTTTCATTTCAGACCAACTATACCATGATGTGAATCTGTGTGGATTTCATGCTATTTTCATTTAGGACCAACTATACCATGATACGAATCCGTGTGGAGTTTCATGCTATTTTCATTTAAGACCAACTATACCATGAGATGAATGAATGTGGAGTTTCATGCTATTTTCATTTAGGACCAACTAGACCATGATATGAATCTGTGTGGAGTTTCATGCTGTTTTCATTTAGGACCAACTAGACAATGATATGAATCTGTGTGGATTTCATGCTATTTTCATTTAGGACCAACTATACCATGAGATGAATGAATGTGGAGTTTCATGCTACAGTGGGACCCCGCTATAACACGGTAGTTGGGAGCCATAGAATCCGACCGGGCTATGAACCGAACCGTGTTATAAGCAACCATGTACAATACCAACACATTTTTGGATTTAATTGGGGGGGGGGGGGTTATATAAAGACGGGTGCGAAAATGCATGGCACAATTACCATTTTTGATCAATATATACTAAATGAGAAAAACATTTGCTGTGGTAACAGAAATTGCAGATATAATATATTACTTTATTCAGAGAACCATGCATTGATACATACACGTGTCTAATTTATGTATAAATGTATAATCTATTGCATGAAAAGAGTATCAACACCGTGTACTCACCAGCGAATCTTGTAACATACATTGAATCCATAATACAAATATTTCCATCGAAAATATCCACACACGGATGTAAAATATTCAATAATTATGTCACAGATCATTATGTGACTGAATTCAATGAAAAGAAAAAAAAACAAAAATTACGTAACGGGTGTACGTAATGAATGATGAAATAGTACATGTCCATAGATTAAATAATGGAAGCTAAAGTGTATTCTTATAATAACTACATGTACATCTCAGGATCTCTCTGTCTCTGAATTCAGTCATTGTAAATTTCAGCAAAGTTTCCCACCCAAGCTGCTAGTCAAAGTCCTTTGAACTTGCCGCCCAGCTATTGCGTCATGTTCTTTTGATGTACTCTAATAAATACAGCAGGCAGAACTGGCTTAACCACTGAATTATGTCACAGTTTAGCTCGGCAGTTCACTTTGATGATAAACAATGTACTTAAATTAATTGATTTATACATTCTGGTAAGAATCTTTTATCAACCGCCGCATTGGCTGTTGCTTAGTTGTGTATGAAATTAAGAGAACATATATCGGAGATTATTTTGAGCAACCATTGTATTCGGAATGCATTCAAGAAAAACAAAGTAGACACGATGGCTTCATTACTCGGGAATCAGTAATTATAATATTGACACTTATGAGCTGTAATTTTTCAACAATAAACAATGATCAAAGTTCTCAGTAGGCCCAGCAATTGGTTCGTATTTCCGACGTTTATTTTCGCACAAAACTAGAAGAAATTTGATAATACATTTTCTACACGTTCTTTTTCGCACTGTTTAGACGAATATGAGAATGACAATTAAACTCTTAATTTTTTATTTTTCATACTTAATTTTTTATTTTTTTTGGTCTTTGAGAAAAATATCTGTAATAAATTACCCGAAATTTCGGGAGCCATGCCACGACCGGGTTATATCCGAATTCGGGTTATAGCGGGGCGGGTTATAGCGGGGTCCCACTGTATTTTCATTTAGGACCAAGAATAAAGAATCTGATTCTGGATAATCATGCAAAAGGTCTTTAAATCCTGGAAACTTAACAGCATCCTGGAATACAGGTAAAAAGATTTTCAAATCCATTATGAAATGTATGTTTTTCACTTCATTTTGATTTATTATTCAACTTTATGCATGCTGCATTTTGCATTTGCATTTTCTGTTTTCTTCCTATTGCCTTCATCATTTTATCTGTGTCAATCTGCATTTTGTCCACATTTGTTTTGGATTCCAGTATCATTTCACTAGTAACAATGCCCATTTCTGGCTATAAAACAAGACTTTTGTCAAAAATCCAAAAAGTTCACAAATATTAAACAAGGTATAGAAGTACATACTATAAAAGCCAAATAATTTGATTTCTCTACTATATGTAATTTCTGCATTATCTTGTAGGTTATGATAAAAATGTATTAATCCAAACAGGTTTATAAAATGTGTAATAAATAAAAACCTATTAATGACTTGAAACTCTAATAAGATCATCAATATGTACATACAAATATGGTAGCCAATTTTATTTGTCACTCAGTATTTTGTGCAGTCTTGTTAACAAGCTTCTTGGTATGGATAAACAAATGTGTACACCAACTTAACCAAAATCAAGATGCCCCTGCTGCAAGTAATGTGGTGGACATCATGATATTTTTACCTCCAAATTCTCCCTCTCCAATCAACTCTCCCATTAGCAAATCTTTTAGTTTGATTTCCCAACCACTGCTTTTGAACTGCATGTTGGCACTCTGAAATTCTTTTTTCTTGTTTTGAAGAGGCTTCACTAGTTTGGTACACAAACCATCAGCATCATTCTGGTAATGCTGTAAAGAAAGTTAAGAAATTTTACAAATGATTGTTATAACTATTAATACTTATTTTATTTTTTATTGTAAATTAAAGTGAAATCAATGCTTTGCTGTAAAAAAAATTCTCTAGATACAACAGTTGAAAAAGTCAATAAACTCAGATATAATTGTATCTCATCCATTTTATAATGTATAGCATGCCATCTTTAGAACCAGTATATTATCATTAATATCAATAGTTGAAAAAGTGAATAAACTCATCCATTTTATAATGTATAGCAAGACATCTTTAGAACCAGTCTATTATCATTAATATCAACAGCTGAAAAAGTGAATAAACTCATCCATTTTATAATGTATAGCAAGACATCTTTAGAACCAGTCTATTATCATTAATATCAATTGCCTAAAAGTGCTGGTGTGCCGTAAAAATAAAAAAATTCATTAACATCGTCACAATCATTGTTGCATATCACACAAACCTGCCCTAGCAGTCACCTTCATTTAGTGTTCACCTTATCTCAAATGCCATTCCCATTTCAACCCATAAACTTTCCTCTACAAAAATCATATATTAAATTGTCACATGCAGTCAATGGCCAGGTGTTTTTTAACACAACAGTGGTTTCTTACAGCTTAAAGTGGTCATTCAACTGTGTTGAACATCCAAATTAAGTGTTTATTATAACAAAAAAAACACACTTTTTCACATAAATTAATGTGTAAACATACTTTATCTGGCTTGTACTAACCCTAAACCAACTTCAGTCTGTGTAACATTTAAAAAGCTGTCACAATAACGCTTAGATTTTGTTGCTGGAGTAAATACTCGAGGCAAATTCTCATTCTTATAGCCAGCTTCCCATTTTGAAGGGAGAGGCATGCTCATGACCTAAGTAAATATATATGCATCATAAAAGCTTTTTACTTTGTGTTTTCATTGGTTGTAATAGAACTTTGAACATATTACTGGTTTTATTTTACCAAGGGGCTGAATCTGATGGTAAGTACCTTTCCCAGGAGTGTTGTTATTGTTGTTGTTGTAGGGTTTAATGCCATTTTACAGCACAAGATAGGCTAAACATGGTGGCCATTATTAATGGTTGAGGAAGAACCCGGGGAAAACTCCATAAAGAACCACCAACACATGAGAAGCTACTGGCAAGCTTTCTCACATACCCACATTGGCCGAATACGAGACTCGAACCCATGCAGACAGAGTTGAGATGGCAGTGATCCAAAAAGGAGAGCGCTTTAGACCACTTGGCCACTCGTGGTCCCTCCTAGGATTGTAGGAATGGAGATAATAACAACCATCTTCATCAAATTGTACTTCCTTCAGTGTAGCATCAAATAATAAAATCTTCTGGAAAAAATTATTTCCATGAAAAATATCTTTATCATCTTAAAAAATGTGTCATAAAATACAAGATAGTAAACATTTCCATCAACACAAAATCTGGCAATTTTGTTCCAAGAATGTTAATTTTAATTTTAGCATATACTAGACTAGACAGGTTAAAATATTTAAGGTGGTTAATTCTGACAGGATTTATATTTGTGATCTAAGCATGAGACAGCTTAAATCCTAAATTTAACCACTGCTAAAAATTCCTGCTGTATGATACTGTGTAGACAAAGTACTGTCTTTTTACAAAAATAATATTCTGAGTAGTGTAAGCTGACATAGTAATACCAAAACGTATATTTTATTCAAATGGAATTTCTAGCAAATTTTATAGTACCTCCACAAGTTTAATAAGGTTATCAAAATAGCCCTCCTCATCAATGGTGAATTGATCATTCCTATAATAGATTCGGTAATGTTCAACTTTGTTTTCATGGCAGACACTAAGTGTGTAATCTCCAGGGAAATTTACACTCTCTCTGATAAGGAAAAGGCCATCCTGTCTCGGACGAAGCAATTCTTCTGATTTCTGTCGCTCAATTTTTCCATGGAACCACCTAGAAAAATAGAAAAGCAGCATGCAAACTTAAAATAAGGAACATTTGCTAAAAGCTTTGATAACACTGCCACCAGGCAGTAGATGTCTACGAAGCTTTACTGGCAAATGTTTTGATTTTGACATCTGAAAGCATATGTCTCTATATTTAAAAAAACTGAATGTACAAGCAATGTGTGAAACTGTTCTTCCCTATATTGATGCACACAATGTTGTCTCACACAGGCAATAGGCATTTAAGAGGCATTTCTTGCACAAGTTTTAATTTTTAAAAGTTGAAGGTAATGTCTTACACAATACACATGGCTTTTGATAGGTACTTTACAAACTTAAAACCCACCTGTACTGAGTTTTTGTTTCAAAGGTGTTACTAAAACTGAAGGAAAAAAACTAAAACAATTGATTTTAATAAATTTTCTTAGTTGTATTGTACTTAAACCAGTTACCAAGAATGTTTAGATGACAGAATGACACAATATAGCTTACAAGCACACAAGGGACTGATGTACTACAGATAATTACAGACCTGAGGCAGTTGTTCAATCATGATTTGTGTTAAGTCCAGGAGATAAGATTTCATACCTATTTTGTCTTATGGATATAAAGTATATGAACAATATGTATAAACTAGATATCAAATCAGTCTACACCTTTATTGATAGTCCAATAAAGACACAATTGGTAAGCGAGACCTATTTATGTCATATATATATATATATATATATATATATATATATATATATATATATGAGGACTTTGTATAGCAACTAATCTTTTGATTCTTTAGATGCTCTAAGTGCTTTTCAACATGGGATCCAGTTCACACGACTTTGGTGCACTCTTCATCATGATTGTCTATACTAAATCTACAGAGACAGGTTCAAATGGTCCTAATGGTAGTTGCTGAAATTCTGTATCATATCTGTATGGTGACAAGTCAATTGAAATTGTGTTGTCAAGCTTATCTCTAATGGTTTGTACTTTGTCATGGAATAAATATGCAAACAGATCCGGAAGGTCGACTGGAGAAAGGTAGTTGGAAGTAGTGTACATTTGTTATTATTTTGTTAGTAATCTTGAAGAACTCTTTACAGCTTGGAATTTTTTCCATGATCTTGGTACTGCAGTGGGATAATTTGGCTAAATGGACTATGTGATGTTCTTTGTAGAGGCTTCTTAGATTTGCTTATGAATAGTGAGTCTGGTGGAAAGCCAAAGCCTCTCTGCTTTACAGTGGTCTCTTTTAGCAGTGCAAAGCTGGTCCCTAACACTGCTATACCACGAAGAACACTTCTGAACTGATACTATGCACTTGGTGGCTGGTGTATGTTCTTCAAGCAATGAACGCAGGCAGTTATTGAGTTGTTCTGCTGTCGGAGGTGAGCAAGTTGTTATGTGTGCTTGGATGTCATGCATTAGTTTGGTTCTATTTTCATACGGAGGTTTTTCTTAGTAGCAAATAAAGGTGGAATGTTAGGGACTGATATGTCCAGATGGCATATAATCCAGAGGTGATATGATGCAAGTTCGTGGGATACAAGGGTTGACCATGAATATTATCATCATGTCTATGAAGAAGAATCCCATCTAAAATGTGACTATGTTTATGGGTGGGTTGGTTAACTGACTGTTTAAGCTTGAAAACATGAATGGAATCTAGGAGTTTTTATGTGTATGGGTTTCTAGGATAGTCAAAGTGAAAGTTGAAATCTCCAAGAATAATCAGGTTGCCACCTATCGAATTTCCATACTCCAGGATAGAGCTGTACTGATGTCACTTTTTGCCGATTATGCCGATACCGCGTATAGCCGATTATCAAAATTGACGATACCGATTATGAGACCGATTATTTGATTATCATATTATGTACTCGGGTATAAGCCGACAAATTTAGAAAACAATAAAGGCCTGGACCGTGGGCGATTTTTTTTTTTTTGCAAACAGGAAAGTTTCGCGGCACAATAAATATGTTCTAATCACTATGTAAATTGAGGCAATGCTTTTGAGTTTATTGCCGACTTTCTATGAGCAAAGGTCGTCGGCTTGCTTTGACGACAACAAATACTTGTTATTGCTGCGGCAACATCAGATAATTGTAAAACATTGATATAGAATTGTTTTATTTGTTTAGTATATGCACAGGAGTCTGACGTTTTATCAATAAAGTACGGCGAAATGTCTGACAAAATGAAATACCCTTAACAATAACATATAACAAAATGAAATACCCTTAACAATAACATATTTATATATATGTTATTGTTAAGGGTATTTCATTTTGTCAGACATTTCGCCGTACTTTATTGATAAAACGTCAAACTCCTGTGGTATATGTCGGTGCTTCAAAGATACAGTAAAACCTGTTATGACTTATGAGAGACCGCCCCTTCTGCCAGATGGTGGATTGGTGAAACACTAACAAAAGAAATAAAAAATAATTTTAAAAAATCCGAAAATGATTCTCACTTACTAGTATTAAAGACAATGAGTTCGTTCACCCTCCAGGCATTACGGATTAACTGAAAGACAGACGACGTACTCAAACCTACACTGAAGCCCTTTCAAACAATTTCTCACTGGGACATAAGGACTATCGGTGTTTTGTGAGTTTTCATAAAGATAAAGAAAAAACACAAACCTCAAAATTGACTGTGTATATATCCATCATTACTCCCTTTGATGTTAATCTTATTGGCTATTCACATGACTTTGGCACTACAATGGCGGTTAGCGACATGTAATTTATTCTGGTTTACTGCAGTTTACAAATGTTACCGGACGCTGGAGTTGAAAATTTTGCACAACTGGCAGCAAGATAAATTCTTTTTAAATACTTTATTAGAGCAATCTCTTTGTTACAAAAGATTAATTGATGGTTCGATGTGTTTATCTCGATATATGGTTATTCGACTATACAGTAGTGTTAGTTAATGAGCAACTTGTTTGCATACTGCATTTATCCCGAGCTCTAGTGTTACAAAGGATTAAGTTACGGTCAGTCAAAACGCGACTGTATATACAACTTTTATCAGGAAAAATTGGTTATTTAAAAAAATTATTTGCATCGGCACCGATTATTTTTGCCGATACCCGATTATACCGATTGTGCTAATAATCGGCCCGATTACGTGTACGGGCGATTAATCGGTACAGCTCTACTATAGGAGATTTGGAAACTGATCCAAAAAGAGAGATTCAGTCAGCTTGTTTTTTCTACTAGGAGAAGTGTGGTAAAGGCAGAAAAAATGGACTGACTTTATACTGACTTTATTCCAGTGTGACTAGTTCAAACAATGTGTGGCAGAAATAGAAGGTTGTGGTGTGTTGAAGGCATTGTATCATGGAATTCTTTGTGATGACAACAATTTCACCTCCATGAGAGTGGCAGGGGAATGACTTGATGGAGTAACATCTGCGCAAAATTGGGCTCATCGCCCGATTCTTTTAACCATGTTTCTGTCAGGAGAAAGACATCAATATTCTGATTGTTGATAAAATTATTTATTTATGAGCACTTTTCTGGTGGTCCTAATGATTGGACATTGAATAATACAATACACATTGGTATCTCTGGGATATTTGACACAAAGGTTGACGATTTAATAGGAATATATATATATATATATATATATATATATATATATATATATATATATATATATATATATATATATATATATATATATATATATATATATATATAAGGAGCTAGAGATTCCCTTGGTTCAGGATATACTCTCACTCATTCACACACATAAATTCATGTTTTCAATCCAATCAATTGCATATTTAAATTACTAATTAGGTGGGAACACACTCCAGGTTTTCTATTGACAAGACCAAAGAATTCCTTTTTTCTTTACCTGCAACCAAAATTACCACTTTAAGGCAATGAGCTCATTAGTATAAAAGTCCTTTTCCTGGGACTAAATCCATTACATTTGGGACCAAGTGGTACACAAGTTGACTACTCAAAAGTAATCCCTGGGAAGATATTATAGATATAAATTGGGGGTGGGTGGGACTAAATATATGACTTATTAGAATGGAATAAAAACTCCACATAAATATTATGTAATATTTGTTATCTACTACACCAAGATATTTAAATGACTTTCAGTATTTAACTATAATCATATTTTTTTGTCCCTACAAATATGGTAAGTACCGTAAACTAAACAGTATTAGGAATAATAATTTATACATGCACATTTTAATACTTCATCCTTTTTTTAGTGACTGTTATTCCTTTTCTATTGGGACAATATTTAGAACCTTTTACCTATGACTTTCTCTTTTGTCTTGCTTATAACTTAAGTCAACTTGCAAATAATAACCGTAATGTATATACAACTTAAGAAATCTTGATTAACTTAAGAAATATTGATTTTAGACATCATTCCACAAGATACTCCCATTATAGTTCAACAATTTAACAGCATTGTCAGTAAATCAACCTGTTGTGCAATGTTGTGTAATGTGTGATTCAACCAATTCTGGTCAACTTCTGCTTTTCCAAGGGATGCTACATTTGATGTGAAAATTATACATACTTCAAGAAAAGAATTAACAGAAAACTCCTACTTAACAGTCCTCATTAACAGAATCTATAATTTAATTTGAATGGGTAGTTCCTGCATCACTGATAGGAAAATCTAAGTTTGTTTAAATGGTTACGGATTTTTAAACATTCATATTCAACTAAACTCTGCAATTTACCTTAAATCAAAATCTGGGTCCCAAAAAGAATTACTGACCACAAATGTCAGAAACCTTACAACGAAGTAAGAAATTGTTCAACCCAAAAATTAAGTTTGTCCAAAAATACAGGACAAAGACAGACATTTCCTATATGTAATTTCTCTATATGTCAATTACTAACATATATATAATTTAAAATAAACTTGCTTTTACTCATTTCTTACTGAATTCCATATATATGCCCCATTTGCTGCAATTAAAATAGGTGCCTGACAGAGTGAACTCCCCCTTATCAACATCAATGCTTCATGCTAACTCTATCTACTATCATCTTTCACCTGTGCATATCATTAGATGAACATGTTTTAATCATACATAGTAAATGTATTTGAAATGCCCTGTCACTAGTTCACTGAAGCCTGTCATACTATCTATAATGTATTTGAAATGCCCTGTCACTAGTTCACTGAAGCCTGTCATACTATCTATAATGTTTCACTCTTAGTAAGTTGGGTAGTTAATTGGATTTAGCTACATTATCTAGGGAATGTCCTCCCATGATACAGTGTGAGTGAAACAATAGAATATCAACAGAAACCAGGGCAAGATTATTGGGAAGAAATAATGCCATACGAGCCCCTTTAGACAAGAAAAGTAACAAATTTAATCAAAGAAATTAAGTGGTAATTTAAATTCAACTTAAATATCAGCAGGATTTGATAGCAGTGTCTAATTTGGATTTCTTTCATCATTATAATGAGTGGTGAAAAGAGCGCAATGTCCACGACTGATTGTATCACCTTCCTCTCGACCATGTTCCAACATTTCATATTTCCTCAAGTAATCCTATTTCGACTGCTTCATCCTTTTTTGACTTCCTAGATTTTACTCTGAACTCATTGCTTTTCCCTTTCGGATTTATAATCAGTATGATTCAAACAAAGGAAATTATTTCATATTTATTTCATATAACCCTATGAACCCTTTCACGTATGAACATTATGATTGCATGCAATCAATACATCTAATGAACTAATTACAGTTAAATTAAAAGATATAGCAATTCTAGCATCAACACATTTCCATGAAATTGAATAAATGATACATAATATGGAACTTGGTCATATCAAGTTTGCATACAAGAAACAATAAAAAAAAAAAAAAAAAAGAATATTATGTGAAATTAAAATTGTGTACCTTAATACTGTTAACTTTAGAACTTGTGCATCCGGCACAAAACCCTGTCTTTCTCACAAGACACCTGGTCCCTTTCTTGTTTAACAAGGAAAGAACTATGCTTTTCTAGGATTCCTCAGGGCCCAACCTCTCTCACTCAGAAAATTTCAGACTAAAGAATTTTGATCAATGTTGTCACTTTAAATTCACATTACTTCTAAGGTACATGTCTTAATTTTACTCTGGCCAATCATAAGCAGTGGTTTTAAAAAAAAATTCCTACGAAAATCATTTGTTTTGTCTGTCAGAATCTCTGAACAACATTATATAACTTTTCCCTTTGAAGAATGACTATTTGAGATGGATCAGCTGTTCAGCCGTCTCTTTCTCAAAACAGTGTTAAGATATCCAGTCGATATCATCAAATCGGAACACTGACCCCTTTGAAGTTTTAACATTATTATAAAATAAATTAAGAATAAAGGTCAAAATGTTGCTTCACAAAGACTAACCAGTTTAAATGTGATAAAATCTTAAAGCTCTGTGCATTCAGCTTTAAGGTTCAATGCTTATTCAAAATTCAATACTTCACACTATCCAAATAAAAGGCTATCACAGGATTTTAGGATTGTTGCTAACCTGGGTTGACTAACTGGGTTGACTAAGTCTTTTGGGGCTGATACAAGCTAGAAGAAAGGGCTGTTGGGCCTTATGATCTATTCTAAAAAACGCTATTGACATTATGACTTGTATAAATGACTGTTGAATGGGAAAAAAAGTTATGCACTGAAAAGCATTACTTTGTATAGCAGTAATAAAACAAAACTAATGGAACACTGTGTACACTTACAGCATGGATTCCAAAGAAACCTCTTTTTTCTTCTGTACATTGGTTGCTGCATTCATATCTTCTCTTCTGTGAATTTCTCAACGTGTATACTATTTGCTATTCCTGAAATGCAAATCAAATTATTAATTAGTAAAACAGAATAATCTAGACCTTTTAATTTGTGGAATGCTTCAGTGTTTCCTCTTTCTCTAAACCTCTCTGAAACATTTACTTGATTTGCTTTTTATAAATTCTGAGCTGACAACAAGGACCAGAGGTTTAAATTTTGTATTGGACCTGAAAATGAATGGTGTCAGACTAGCATGTAGACACTACTTTTGAAAACTTTGTTGTTTTAATGAAGACAGCCATGGCCTACTTATCCTGATAAAGTCTTTGAAGTCATATTCTAGTTACAATTGCATTTTATTTTACACTAACTGTACAAGTGCAGTCTGAAAGAAAATGAGTGTTCAACAAGACACTTTAAAACAATCAGATGCCCTGACTCAAAATCCATTTGCCCCAAAGGGCTATATTTTTAGCTTTTTTAAAAAGAATACATAAGGGACCCAATGTAGTTTAGTTTTCTGAGTGCCACATAAATCTTCACACGCTGCTCTATCGAAGCTGAAAGCAACTGATATCAGCGATTGTGGCTTATTATTTAAATCTGCAAAGACAACGACTTCAAGTTTAATAATTAGTTGATTTCACAGTACGAGTGGATGCTTCATAATTATAAAAAAAACACTTCACTCTGTATATTAAAAGACTCAAAAACTATTAATTAGTTGTTTTCACACTACACAGAGTGCATGAATTCTAATTATAGAAAACAATCACCCTGTTTATCAATCTACTCAACAGCTGCTAACTCTGTGAGCTAAATGAGTTAAAACTACAATGCAATTATGTTTCTTTATGGTGAAAAACATTTGTCTTGAAATCGTTTATAGCATAGGTACTGTTGGATACATTTAATTGTGATGCATTACCACACAAGTATGAGGGATAGCTCATTATTCAAGAAGCACAAGTGAATAATCATAGGTAACCAAATAAATATGGAGAAGAAATATGGTACTAATTCTAAATTCTACACAAGATCGGTTATTTTTATTTGGTAAATGAATGTTAATTTCCATTAGAATTATCACTAATAGAAAATACAGAAATTTCCATACAAAACAGCCATTTTTGATGGTCATTGTGGGTCATTCAGGCAAGGTATCATGGGTATAATAGGTATTAAATTCTACTTTGCAAATTTTATTTTGCATTGCTAATTATCCAGTAAAATGTATAACAATTTACCAGTTTTATCTATAATGCCTTTGGGGATTATATTTTCAGAAAATTGAAGGGTAAGCAACCAAGTCTAAATGGACCTTCAAAAGTGCAGGGCTCTCAAGACACATTCCAACGTATCTGATCCTGAATTAACTAACCATCTGAAAATAGATGTCAGTTATGTATAGAAATCAAATGTCATTATGTAACTTTTTCAAAACAATAAACTTATCAAGACAAGTTTTCTGATATTACAACTGTTACATGCCTATCAATTTGACCAGCAGTTAATAACACTGATAATCTGACAAATTTAATTATCTAGTCAAAGTAAAATTTAATTCCATGGGACAAAGGGAATATTTTCAGTCTGATGTAAAAATCTGCACAAATAAGGTTCCATAAATCCTTCCTTGAAAATAATTTTGCACAGATGGGAAGAACTTTTTACTGTAATTGCCTTGGAAATGGTCAGCATATCCTTAAACAGGAGAGATCATCTACTGTGGCCCTTCTCAAGAACAATACGCATTTCACTTCGTCCCTAGGATGCCATATCTCAAACTGAAAAGGAAAGCAATTCACATATGCACAGATACAGATTAATTTCACCGCTTTCATCAGGGCCTGAAAATAGCTGTGGTCTGAGGTCTGGGACCTGCAGTTTCCCCAGTCAGACCCAAGAGGTAAACTTATCAGAAGGCCATCAAACTTTCCACTTTTCCAAAAATGGAAATTAAAAGTATACTTTTGCAGTGTCTGAACTGTTTTGTTAAACAAAATGTAAATACTATATATATTTCAAAATTATGTACAAGCAATGTTACTCAAAGCCTAGATACAATTTTGCTGTGTACATGATAGTCAGACTGGAGCAACATGAATAGAAAAGTGTGTGAACCAGTGCTATTTTACTTTTAAATTCAAGTACTGGGTACCCTTCCACATAAGTATCAGTCCTAAGTCCTCAAGCCTTCAAAAAGGAAAGATACAAATCCAAAGTCATGTTTGAAGCCTTCTTGAAAGAAACTTGAGATCTGTGATGTAGCGACTGTCTAAAAATGTTCACACATATAACACATTAGTCCGATAAATCAACACCAACAACACCAACAAATGTTGATACTGTAGGTCTGATGTCAAAATGTACAATGTTGCTATATGCATATCTTTCTGGAACATATCTTTATAAAATTTTAGACACTTACCGGTATTTTGGTAAAAACCATATCATATGCAAAATTCAGAATGGCCTCATGACAGAGTATTGTGCCATTCCACAAGGATTTACAAACTGTCAAACACAGGATTTGATCCAAAAACATTATTTACATAATGCCAAAAGGACCCTTCAGTGGATGGTATCTAAACAGCTGTGAGAAATACTGGTAAATGCATAAAATGTATGCTAATGTGTGCATTTGAAACTGTCTGTAAAAAATGTGCAATGTTTAATGAATAGGCATTATCAGCCCATAAAACTTTTCAGCTAATATTACAGGTGTGGGGCTGATTGATTATCCTATTAGCATGACTTGTACTGTACAATAAAACTGAATTAGGAATAGCCACCAACTACAACCCTAAAACACAAATGAACCTGCAGTACGTGGTACCGCTCCAATGAATATAACAGACAAACAATAAAAATCATGATTTTATTAATTTCAGCTTCTCAGCCATCAGCAAATCCAAAAAAGCGGCAGAAAAAAAGCCAAATAAGAAGGAAAAGTGCGATGAAAATTATTTAAATATCTTGGTTAGGTAGATAAGAAATATTGCATAATATTTATGTGCATCTGTTATTTCTTGAGTTTTTATTCTGTTCTAAAAAGTCAAATTGAGAGAGAGAGAGAGAGAGAGAGAGAGAGAGAGAGAGAGAGAGAGAGAGAGATTGCATCAGACCACAAAATTTAAATATGATTAGTGTTTACATTTGCTGAGTACAGATACATTCATTATTGTGCTTTCTACAATTTCTGTTTTAAATTAAATTAAAACTTAAACCGGACTTGAATACACACACAAATTACACCCCCCCCCCACTGTGATTATTTATTTCCTTATTTATGAATGAAGTCAAGTTATTTTCAGTTAAAAGATATTAAATCTCTACCCACATGTGAAACATGATTTCAAAGATCAAAGTCTAATAATGGAAAAGCAGGCTTAATTTTGTAAAGGAAATCAGCAGTGAATATATTAATCTGCATCAATATGTTTTATTATTGTCTAACCACTTAAAGAAGCTGTAATGTGATTTACTAAAAGAGTTTACAGATTAATCAAAAGCATAGTTTATAAACTTTCCAAAACTCCACTGTATCCTCTCTTTTTCAAAACATCCTGCTTATAGGGTTTATTTGAAGTACACTAGGGTAAAGACATGTCATGTCTGTCTAATACAAACTTCAGCCACATTTAATCTCATCTACCCATAGGCAATATAAAAGGCAATGATAAAACCTGTCTGACATGATATGTAATGCACTAAATATGTTTCTTAAACTCTGTTTTATTGGATGACCTTGTCAGATCAAAGTAGAATGCATTTTGTTGGTGCTGTAGAAGGTTACTCATTAGAATGCTACTTCCAGTTAAGGCCTGTTCTGAATCTAAAGTCATGCAGTTGTAAACAAATTTTTTTTGAAGTCATATTTCAGGGAATTCCATGACTCCATTATGTTAATAGTATTTGTTAGTCATTTTAATGCATAGTGTTATATATATATATATATATATATATATATATATATATATATATATATATATATATATATATATATATATATATATATATATATAGATAGATAGATATAGATATAAATATATATATAGATATAGATATATATATATACACATATATACATACATATATACATACATATATATTTTTTTTTTATGGTTTAACGCCATTTTTCAGCACAATATAGGCTATACATGGCGGCCAGTATTAAGGTTGGAGGAAGTAACCGGACAAACCCCGGAAAGAACCACCGACCCACGAGAAGCTACTGGCAAGCTTTCTCACATAACTACATTTGCCAAACCTTAGACTCGAACACACGCAGACAGAGGTGAGATGGCAGTGGTCCGTAACGGACAGCGCTTTAGACCACTCGGGGCCCCCACATACATATATACATACATACATATATATATATATATATATATATACACACACACACACACACACACACACTGCTTTATATATATAAAAAAATATGACCTGATGGTGTGAATCACAACTGATGTAAATTCAGCTACATGTACTCCTTAAGTGTGGGTGTGACATCAATTGTTAACAAAAATGTGTGCAATGTATTAAGCACACATAAAATAAGTTTCCAGTTGGCTGACTGCCCTGCCCCTGTTTTTCATTTCCAGCCCTAGCACCACCACCACCACTATAAACATATTTTTCAAAACAAAAATAAAATCCTTAAATTGTTTTGTGCATCTAATTAAGTTGGTTTAGCCCTGGAGTATTTGAAGTGTTTAGTATATTGTAATTGCTAATCATTCATATATATATATATATATATATATATATATATATATATATATATATATATATATATATATATATATTTATATGTAAAAAAAAAAAAAGAAAAAAAAATTATTTATAAAGAAAACATCCAGAAAAATTATTGGTGCATTTAATTGAGCTGGTTGAGCCCAATACTTGGTTACTTAAGTACGTTACATATATATATATATATATATATATATATATATATATATATATAGTATGTGTGGCCCCAATGAAACTGTGTTATAGATCAAACCATGCTATAACCAACCAAGTCAATTAGCTGAAGAAAAAGAAGTATTTACCTAAAATATGGCGAACAGTGTGGTATGGAGGTAGGTAATAAAAGCTTTTGATTAAATGAAGTCTGAAAAACATCTGTTTATTGACAACTTACATTTGTGTAGTACAATCCATAATCTGTTAAGTACTGTACATGAATATAATTAATTGATGAATTTAAGTATAGCTCACATGTTATAAACTTTGTGTACGACCCATATACTGTTTGAAAACTCAAATAACACATTTCTTTTTAAATTACTGGTATTAGTCCTCATTTTAATCTATATCCTATTGACACTTAACAATTGTCTACCACTGTCAGAGGTAGCACATGGCTATAGCTGTAGACATGATACATGTACATATACTTAAATTGGCCTAGATTTGGTCAGCTAGATTCAGTATGATCTTGCCAGGTTATCCTGGGGATGAGGCAAGTGATAGGCAAATGAAAACTTGAATAAATTACAAAGTTTAACAAACATCTTTGCAAGATACTCTATCTCCAGCTAACTTGGTGGCCATATATATATGGTTTAAAAAGATTGGAAATTTAATTTGCATTTTATGCTGCTATTGGTAGTGACTGTGAGCAGATTTGTTTTTTTCCTGCAAAAATGAAACTTTCACGGCACAATAAATGTGTTGTAGTCACTATGGCAACAATCTATTGGATTCTATTGGTTTTATTTAAGTTTGCTGCTGACTTCCTTTGATGAAAGGTTATTTGTTTTTATCAAAGATTTTAGTCGACTTTCTTCAATAAAGGGTGCATATATTATTGAAGTTACCATTAAAGGACACCTTTGCAGAAGCAAACTGATGTCTGCATTTTATTGTGGCGGCAACATGAAATAATTGTAGACTGAATTTTTTTGTATCATTTGCATTTAGAACAATTTGTCCAACAAAGGTGATCAATTTCCTTTGAAACTTCAGAACAGCTATATTTGTGTACATTTTTAAAACAAAAGGAATTAGCCATCATTTGGTCAATTGTAGCAGTTACTACAATCCCCCCTCCCTGCTGCTCTTCACCCTACACCATCCATATAACAAGGTCAGTCACAATAAATATATTATTTACTAGCGAGCTGCTATTAATCTGACATTATTTTATCTAAAAGATACATTGACATATAATTAATTGCTATATCCCCAACTGATGAAAATGAAGTTAAAAGTGAAAGTAGAATAAAAAATCTCATTGGACTATATCGCATGTTCAATGTGTGTGGATTGGCTGCCAAATAAGTACTAATATCTGCTTTCTGTATTACGACTGTTCACATCCTTTGCAACTGAATAATTGATAAAGCTGCATAAAAAAATCCAAATCACACATTCACACAACTTACCTGAAATGCTCAAAATAAGATACATTTGGGAGCATTATGAAGAAAAATACAACTGACCAAATGTACCCATGTGACTTATTTTACAAGATGTATGCCTGATTGTACCCAACATTCAGGCCTCTCAATTTTTCTTGCTATCAAAAGGTTCCATACAGCTTTAAAAATAATAAATACAGCCACCATGATGAGAGCTATCTGTTTTTAATTTTACTTTCTCTTGGTCGATATCACAGAGACTAACAATTTACGAGTTTCATATAGTTAGGTGACTGAAATTACCTGCCTTCTTTACCATAATAAACTCAAACATCTTTTGTTAATGACGAGGTACATTTATCATCTCCCTGCCCTTTCTTTATTTCAATGGCCTAGTGGTTAGAGCATCTGCCTCAGATGCAGGCGGTCATGGGTTTGATCTCCAGCTGAGTCATACCAAAGACTTACAAAAATGGTACAAACAGCTACTTCACTTGGCGCTCAACATTAAGAGGTTAGTGTTAGGACTGGTTGGCCTGGTGTCAGGATAATGTGACTGGTAGGACAAAATGCGTTAAAATATCTGAGAATCCGACATTTTAGAATGATATAAGAACACATATTTTTGTTCATCTAATTGTTTTCCAAGCAGTATGTATCGAGCTTCCAGTAATTATTAAGAAAACAATTTGTCATAAAGCCAACTGTTGGTGCTACATTTTCCTAACATAATCACACTTTGAATGAAATCCTCATGTTAGTTCATCTTTAGAAACAGGTGCTTTTATTTCCAAACATGCACATGCCAAAGAAAACTCACAAGTTAAATTTTTAGCAATTAAAACCTACTCATCATGAATTCTGAGATGTGCATCAAAATAATCTTTGAAAAGCATTAGGAACTGAAGACAACCCATTGACACTAAATTAGTTCGCACAGAGTTGCTATATTTTACTCAGACTATCAACATTCATACAGTTACTTGTATCTTGTATCCCTCTCTCAAATTTGTAGACTTGTGTGCCAGCTAGTGCCTTGCAAATTTTAAAATGCCTGAATCAAATTTAAGCTTAAATCCCTAAAGAACATATTCTGTAATTAATAAAACTTTGAAAACTTTTGAAAATGTTTTACAAAAGTGAATCCATAGAAGAGATAAGCCATCTTCACTAGCCAAAATGCTGATGTTAACCCTATCTACACCTTGGTGGATCGATCATATATTTCAGTGCTATGTTCTAGCAACATTTATTGGATTTCAGTTGCTTCCTTTAGTATGCAATGTCAACTAACCAGTGGTGTAACAGTGGTGCCTCACATGCTGGTTGAAAATGATATAAGCACTTGACATAAAAAGCATATTTTGTAAGCTTAACATAGAAAGTATGACCATGTACCAGAGAGAAGCCATTACAGGTATATTTGAGGGGAAGGATCTATTTGTAAAAACATGGATCAGCAAAGAAAAATTGATTGTTTATGAGTGCAACTGCATGCTCCCGTTGTCACTATCAGGTAGGAAAAGTGTTCAAATTTGAACAACTTAATTTTGCATGGATGCAGTGGCTTCACAGATCTGATGCACTGAAATATCTCATTGAACCACAAAGCTGTAGATAGGGTAAACATATTGAAGCTTTGGCTAGTGAAGAATGAGATAAGCTGGTGACCAAAAGTCAATAGCAGATGGGATCATAATATACCTGAACATAGAAATTCTTGGCAACTGTAGTCCATCTTTGCAGAATGTGACTATAGCTTTCAGTCAGTCTGACAGTCTTCATTATTCCAAAAACAGTGTAAACAGAAGATTAAAGAGTTTTGGATTCTGGAGATACAGTGTAAGGAAGATAAACTATTTCTCAGCAGAATAGGGAATTAAATATTATATGGTTTAAATGGAGACATAACTGGACTACTAGAAGCTAGTATGTCTGTGTTTGAACGAATTTTCAGTCATATCACTTGATAGTATGACATCTGCAGTCTGGCAGTTTATAGTCATGTCTAGCACTGGGGCATCATGTTGCAGACATGTAACATCATGTACAATTTTTATGTCTCTGGTATGATTCAGCCAGGGTTCAAATTCATGACCTCCTGAATCAAAGGCAGAAACTCTAAACACTTAGGCCAAAAGAGTGGTTGACTGTTAGAATAGTAAATAGTAATTGCATTACCTTCAACGGTGCTGGAAATCTTACCACAGACAATTGTGTCAAGTGCATACAAATTCTTGAATAAAAACTTAAGATTTTCTAACAAGTTTATGAATAAGGAATTGTGATAGTATCTATATTTACAATATCTAAGTTGATTTTGCCTCAGTGTGCCTTTTTCAAAATGGTCAATATTGATGGTTACATGTAGGAGAAATGTCAGGTTGCCCATCGTCCAGTTAAAAAAAGGGCAGAATATAGTCTACTAGTGACCTTATATATTGCCAAGATGGGTAAAACTCTGGAAAGTTAACCCTTGCCACGATTAAAGACTGCAGACATTAATAATAGTAAGAATATGTAGGAAACAATTAAATCCACTTTTGAAAAATGGCTTTCTTAAGATGCAACACTCTTTAAATCAGTCTTAGGCAGAGGACTGTCTATGCCAGGGATGGGCAAACTACGGCCTGCGGGCTGCATGCGGCCCACCAAAGGTTTTCATGTGGCCCAGGAACAAGTCCTATGTTCACACTATTTAATTTTCTCAAGGGTAAAAATTTCTTTCTAATTTTGAGAGAAATGTAACCATGCAATGCCATATACCCACCTAGTGGGAAAAGCTATAGCTTGTTTCGCATTCTATTCATATATCTATGATTCTTTCCCACCGAACAGTGGGAAAAGCCATAGAAATTTCAATACATTTTTGTTTGGCTTGTTTCACAATCTATTTATATATCTATGATTATTCCCCACCAGGTGGGTTGATCGAGGTGCACGCGTGCATGCGCTGTCTTTCACTATTCACACACTCATGACTGGCTGAGTGCGTCGTCATTGTGTCTTGACTGTGTGTCATCGGAACCAGTGCACTTAAGCACCAAAAAGATTTTTTTAACAGTGTATGCACTCACTATGGCAAACAAGTGACTTGCAGTTAATGTGAAAATGTTGACTAGAACAATTTACCGGGATTGACAGTTCCTTTTATAATTTGCCAAAGTTTACCCAAAATGAGTTGTTCTAGGATATCTATAAAGAGAAAAATTGAAGACAAAAGACATTGATTTAACATGGAGTGGACTGACAAGTATTTCTTTACTGATGTTAGAGTTAAAGCTGTGTGTTTGATTTGTCAAGACAATATTACCATTTTCAAGGAGTTCAATTTGAAACGTCACTTTCAAACTAAGCACAGTAACTTGAGATTTTTTTTCAAAACAAGAACTTTAAAAAAAAACTACTGATTGGCTAAAATAGTTGAAACAACAGCAAGCTATTTTTGTGAAAACTTCATCTTTACAAAAGAATGCAACAAAGGCAAGTTTTGTGTTGGCCAAAAAAATCGCAAAGCAAAAGAAACCATTCTTGGAAGCAGAATTTATTAAAGATTTGTATGATTGATGCTGTCAGTGTTGTGTGTCCTGAAGCCAAGTCAAAAGTAAAAGCCATATCATTAGCACAAAGAACTGTTGTTTGTCGCATAGACGCAATTGCAGTGAATCTTCAAGAACAACGGTTAAAGGTCAGTGATAGTTTTCAGTGGTTTTCTATTGCTTCGGATGAGAGTACTGATCTTCAGGTACTGCAGTTTTTTTATCAGAGAAAGAAGAAACTTTGACATTACAGTGGAATTGTTATCTATGGAATCTCTAAAAGACACTTGTAGTGGGAAAGATTTGTACAACAGTGTCATTAACAGTTTAATAAGATCTGGATTAAGCTTAGATAAACTGGTAAGTATTACAACTGATGGGGCTTATTCACTCACAGGTAAACATTCTGGCCTTGTAAAGTTAATGAATGATAAAATTAAAGAAGATTTCCCACTGCACAATGTACTGTTCTTTCACTGCATCATACATCAAGGAAGCCTCTGTAAGTCTTCTTTAAATCTTAAGCATGTTGTGGATCCAGTCGTGTGTGCAGTGAATGCACTAAGAGCAAGGGGACTGAAACACAGGCAGTTCCGAAGCCTGTTGGAAGATATGGAAGCTGATTTCACTGATGTGCTGTACAACACAAATGTCCGCTGGTTAAGCATGGGAAAAGTACTAAAGAGGGAGGGGCCCTGAGTGGCCGCTTGGTCTAAAGCGCTCTCCGTTAAGGATCTATGCCATCTCACTTCTGTCTGCGTGGGTTTGAGTCTCAGATTTGGCCAATGTGGATATGTGAGAAAGCTTGCCAGTAGCTTCTCATCTGTCGGTGGTTCTTTCCGGAGGTTTTCCTAGGGTTCTTCCTCCACCATAAATACTGGCCGCCAAGTATAGCCTATCGTGTGCTGAAAAATGGTGTTAAACCCTACAATAACAACAAAAACAACTAAAAAGGGTTTGGGACCTCAAAGCAGAGACTCTCATTTTTTTATCTAATAGACTATGAAAGATATCTCTTGTGACTTTTCAAAACAAATGCCGAGTGAAGAATGGATTTGTGATTTTGCATTTGTTGTGGACATAATGCAAAAATTGAATGAGCTTAACACTAAAATTCAAAGAAAAGGTGAATTTGCTCATGAATTGTATGTGGAAGTGAAATCCTTTCAAATGGGGCTTAAACCTTTTGCAAAGCAGCTGAATGAGCAGAACTTTGCTCATTTTCCTCTTTTGAAGATGCATGCTGTTTCACAAGCATTATCTGACAAGTACAGCTGTCAGATCATGGCTTTAAAAGAAGAATTTATCTGGAGATTTTGCTGATTTCAAGGCAATGGAACAACAGTTCGACCTGCTCAGCTCACCCTTTGCTTGTGACATTGAAACAGCCACTGAAAAACTGCAGATGGAACTGATTGATTTGCAGTCCGACAACTTCTAAAGAAGAACTTTTTAAACCAAATCCCTTATTGAGTTTTATATTTCTCTATATATATTTGTTTGCATCAACCTACATTTGTGAGCAGACTTTCTCTATTATGAAAGTCAACAAGTCAAAGAACAGATCGGTTCCACACAGATTCAAATCTTCACTCAGTTTTAAAGATCAGCATGAGCAACTTGTCACCAAATTTTGACAAACTGGTCAATGAATGTGATCAGCTGCATCATTCGCACGGACTCTGTTTAATGTGCTTCTTTTAAAGTTAGAGTTTTCAAAATATTAACAACATATTAACAACTGAAAATTAATTATGATGTTTAAAAAAAAACTTTTGCTTTTGCTATTTCAAATATTAATTATTTTACTTAATGAACTATGCGGCCCGCTAAAGTTGTAAATTTATGTATGCGACCCTTGCACTGGAAAGTTGTCCTACCTCTGGTCTATGCTATATCTAATCCTTTACAAGATATAAAAACCACGAGATCGATTATCAAATATATGTTTATTATTATTATTTAAAATATATTTTCATGAGATTCTTAAGAAATAACATTGGCGTTAGTTGAACATATGTTGTTACTTACTTCTGACTTTACTGTTCTCCTGTCGATAGTTTTCGATCTTTAAATCCTCTATGACAAAAAAAAGTAAAATAAACAACAGTAACTTTGAGACTTGTAAATTGTTATCCTCATAAAAACTTGATTTGTCAGGTCAGTTCCTTAATCTCACCAAAATTTGCACTTCCTGGTTACCTGCTAAACCACTGTTCTGTTCAATAATACAAAGACAAGGAAGCAATTTAACCATTTAAACTCAAGATGCGATTACTTTGTCAGGTCGATATAGATATTGGGCGACAACTGGAATAAGCGATTTCTGGGGATATTAAGCGCAATAAACTGGAATTCCAACTTTTTGCGCTCTTTCTAAAGAAATAGTTTGGTCTATTTAGTTGGGTTTTTCTCTTTCTCTTCAGGATTTAATGGGGAGGGGGTGCGCGCGCCTGCTCCGATATATATATATATATATATATATATATATATATATATATATATATATATATATATATATATATATATATATATATATATATATATATATATATCGGAGCAGGCGCGCGCACCCCCTCCCCATAATAATATATATAATATATATTACAATTAAATTAAATATTCAAAATTAATCAACTTTTAAATTGTCGGGAAGGAATTATTGATATTCATCTTAAACTATTTAAATCTCTAAGCACACGTTTGTAAGTTTAATATTTGGTGAAAATGGCGCTTTTGCTGCTGCAGATAATGGGGAAGTACCATAAGCCACAAGGGCTCATTACAAAGAAAATTAGGAGTACCCGTCCATGAATCAAGGTCTAACCTGTAACAATGGGCAATTCGTTCCACGTCGCCGGGCCCTGGTATGCAAAAGAACATTGTCCATATGGACATAGACCACAATTAATTTTACTATATGTTCTCTACATATATTTCTCAGCACTGACCATTCCACAGTGTGACAATCAATACAAATCATATGAAAATCTAAAATACCCCCAAAGATGACTTCACGGTTAAATTCTTGTCAGGGGTTGATCGGCATTATTTTGAGCTGCTGCACTATAAACATAACAGCAGAGGCGTGGGGGGGGGGGGGGGGGCAGGGGGTACATATGTCCCCAGGCGCCAAGG
Source organism: Unio pictorum (assembly GCA_030141615.1). Classification (NCBI taxonomy): domain Eukaryota; kingdom Metazoa; phylum Mollusca; class Bivalvia; order Unionida; family Unionidae; genus Unio; species Unio pictorum. The sequence goes on along the minus strand of JARLTB010000042.1, from coordinate 3,266,358 downwards.
TACAGGGGCGCCAAAATGAGGCTTACAACATTACATTATAATAAGTAAACAAGAGTAATAAATCGGTCGCCAATTTTATAGTTCTTCCCCGGGCGCAAAATATCATCGCTACGCCTCTGATGGACACTGACCACATATTTCACTTCCGGATCATCACCAAGGCCTTATTACTCCATGTGCACTGTCGCCAAATTACACACTGACAACCACTCTCTCTGCTCATATTCTAAAGAATAAACAATTACCTTTAAATCCCTACCAAATATGCATCAATATAACTCTTCTATCACCACCAAAATGAGAGAGGAAAAAATGTTCTAAAAATAGACTGGAACTACATTCGTACTGAACTGGAAGTTTTAATTGTGGTGTGATTCCATATGACTTCGTTTTCAAAGTGGGAACAATGAATATACCCATGTCAGAAGAAAAGCGTAAGTATCTAGCTGGTGTATACACAAGGGTGAGGCTGGATAGGTATGTTGGACTGGAGTCTGTCGTTGAAACATAGCACAGAGAACAAATTTTGTGTTTGATTCTGTATCGAATCGATAGCCAATGTAGGGTACAGAGCAGTGGTGAGGTGTGCTCTGATCGAGGTACTCTAAAGATGATCCGTGCAGCTGAGTTTTGAACTTTTTCTGGAGTAAATATTGTGACGAACCAGACAGAATTGAGTTACAATAGTCCAGTCTTGAAAGTACTAATGAACACACAAGTGTTTCAGTGGCATCAACTAAAATACATTTACGAATGGAACTGATGCGTCTCAGTTGAAGATATGCAGCCTTGCATATGTTCATGACATGTTGGTGCAATGGTCTAGAGTAACGCCTAGGTTTCGTACTGACTGTGAGAATTTAATGTTGGTGTTGCTGATATTTATTGTCTGAGGTAAAGGATGTGAATGAGAAAGTATTCGTGTTGTGATCAGAATAGCCTCAGTTTTATCGTCATTCATCTGCATCTTGTTACATGTCATCCATGATTTCACATCAGAAATGCACTTCTCTACTCCATGGATGGTAACATCAACTTCAGTTGGGTGGCTAGACTTGTATATTTGGGTGTCATCAGCATACAATTGGTGCGACATTGGGTGATGATCTATGACACTTGAGAGCGGCTGAGTGTATAGAATGAAGAGAACATGTCCAAGAACAGATCCCTGTGGAACACCACAACATACGTCAACTGGGCTGGAGAGTATTCCATTTGCAGATATAATTTGTGTCCTGTAGGACTTCAACAACTATAAGACTATATTCTGAATGCGAAATACATGCTGGAGACGGTGAAGTAATATATCATGGTCTATTGTGTCAAATGCTGCAGATAAATCCAGGAGAGCGAGGACTGTAATCTTTCCACTATCCAAAGCAGAGAGAATGTCATTAAATACTTTCAGAAGAGTAGTTTCCGTACTGTGGCAAGGGCGATATGCAGACTGTACATTGCTATAAAGACTGCTTGAATATCGATGAGATACAAGTTGGGTTAGAACAACTTTTTCTAAGATTTTGTATATAAATGGGAGATTAGAAACTGGGCGGTAGTTCTTTAAATCGTTATGGTCAATATTTGGTTTCTTCAGCAGAGGCTTTACGATGGCAGTTTTGAAAAATGATGGGAATTCCCCCCCCCCCCCATGAGAGAGAGAGAGATATTAATAACATCAGTTAGTGAAGGCAATATTGGGTCTTAGCACTCAAGCAGCAGTGATGTCGGAATTGGATCAAGTTCACAAAACTTTGGTGAACTTTTCGTCACGATTGTCCGTACTAAATCAATAGAAACAAGTTCAAATGCTCCTAATGGTTGTCGCTGAAATTCTGCATCATAACTGAATGGTGACGAAGCAGTTGAAATTGTGCTGTCAAGCGAATCTCTAATGGTTTGTACTTTGTCATCAAAGAAATTTGCAAATTGGTCCGGAAGGTCTACTGGAGAGAAGGTTGTTGGAAGTGGTGTACATTTGTTCCTTGACATTAGTTTGTTAGTTATCTCGAAGAGCTCTTTGCAGCTGGAACTCTCCGTGATCTTAGAACTGTAGTGGGATAATTTGGCTAAATGGACTATGTTTGTGACGTTCTTCTTAGCGGCTTCATAGATTTGTTTATGAATAGTGAGTCTGGTGGAAAGCTAAAGCCTCTCTGCTTTTCGGCGATGTCTTTTAGCAGTGCGAAGCTGGTTCCTAACACTGCTATACCTTGGAGAACACTTTTTTTTTATTGATACTTTGCATTTGGTGGCTGGGGCATGTTTTTAAGAAATGAATGCAGGCAGTTATCGAGTTGTTCCGCTGTTGGATGTAAGAAAGTTGTTAGGTTTTCTTGGATGTCATGCATGAATTTGGTTCTATTTATCATACGGAGGTTTCTTAGTAACAAATAGAGGTGAAGGGTTAGGGACTGATACGTCGAGATGGCATACAATGCAGAGGTGATCCGATGCAAATTCGTGGGATATAAGGGTGGATTGCAGAATAGTATCTTCGGATCTATAAAGAAACCAGTCTAAAATGTGACAAAGAGTATGGGTGGGTTGGTTAACTGACTGTTTAAGATTGAAAACATGAATGGAATCTAGGAGTTTTGACGTGTATGGTTTTCCAGGACAGTCAAAGTGAAAGTTGAAATCTCCAAGAATAATCAGGTTGCCACCTATCGAATTTCCATACTCCAAGAGATTTTGGAAACTGATCCAAAAAGAGAGATTCAGTCAGCTTGTTTTTTCTATTAGGAGGAGGGCGGTAGAGACAGAAAAAATGGACTGACCTTTGTTCCAGTGTGAGCGTTGTTTGGACTAGTTCAAACGATGTGTGACAGAAATTGAAGGTTGTGTTGCCTCCACGTTCGGAGAAAACTTTAAGTCCTATTTAATTAAACACTTTAACTGGTGTTCAATTGATAACTTTAATGAAAACGAATGGTTTGTACTTCGAACCTTAACAGTTACAACACAGCTATAGACGAATAATTAAAGGACGGTGATTACAGCTACAGCATTTGATATTGCCACAATGTGCTAAATTTTGGGCGCAACGACTTTTAACAAAATGTGTTTAATGGTTCGGAGAAGAAGAGAACAAAAAAAGAACACTATTGGTTCATGCACACCCTTCCCAGTTGCTGTACTGATGACACATTGAAGAGACATTACACAATATAATTCGTCTAAAAGCCCAAACCACCTCCCAACATATTATCAACCTTCAGAGTTTAAAAACTTTGGTCTAAGGATTATTTTTATTTTTATTTTTGAAGGAGCAAGTTTAAGTGTGTCTTCGCTAGCCAAGGTTTCGATGTGATAACCCTATCTACACCTTGGTGTATCAGCCGATATGTCTGTGCTTCGGATCTTTAAATTTCAATAAATGCAGCAGCAAGCCACTTCATTCAATAAAAATGAAGTTATTCAGATTTGAACACTATTCCAACACAACGTGAATGGACTGATAAATAAGCAATTTTACAGTGTCGGTTCGTGTTTTCAAAAAGACCTTTCACTCAAATACACATGTAATGGCTTTCCTCTGCATGTCAAAGTTTCAAGGTATCTTTTCGGGTCAATTGCCCCCAATGTACAATGCACCACGCTATTGGTTAGTTTGTATTACAGTACATACAAATGGGAGCAACTAATGAAATGCAATAGATGTAGCTAGGACAAAGCATCAATATATCTGTTCGATCCGCCAAGGTGCAGATAGGATTACCATATCGAAACCTTGGCTTGGTTTAAATAATCATATCACCAATGCAGACAGACTGATTACATAATTGAGCAGTATATGTCCAGGCTTAGTTCCGGTTATGTACGTCACATGAGGGATTTTTCAAAGGTTGTCCAAAATTTTTCATAAAACGACAAATGCATATTTCATTTTTTAATTATACAGTACACAAATTTAAATGAACATGTGACTTAATGATATATGCAATAAATACAAAACCACATGGGTTTTTTTTCGGTCGGGGAATGAACTCGTCTGATAATGCGTAGGAACATTTGACTCGGTCTGACGGCATCGATATATTCATAGGCCACATCAAACTCATTCTTTCCGCCCAAATGGAACAAAAAACATACGTAGTTTTGTCCATATACTTACGCATCTTTAACAACAGCAGAGGCCAAATGAAATGTTGTGAAACATATCTGAACCAAATCCAACTTTCGCAAAAATTTCCGATAAAAAAATCAAAACAACAAAGTACGCGTCGTGTTTTCTTTTTTCTTTTCTTTCTAGTGTATGTGAATGTTTTAAGTATGTATATTTCTTTGTAAGGTTGCTAATCATCCTACGATTTTCAGGAGCGCACGTGTTTCCTGTCTGAACTTTATGTAATTATCCACCAAATATTGTCTCGTTTTAGAGTAATTTTGTTTCATGTTTGCTGTGTTGTTCCTATTTAACCAATAGTGTAGCTAGTACAATTGTTGGCGTCAGTATCAACACTTTCTATTTATATCAACGGCCTCTCAAATGCGAGGACGATGTCTTTAACAGCTTAATGATCCCACTTTAGTTACAGATGCTAGATTACAACAATTACACTTATCAACATCAACGGCGTTTGGAGTGGCAAGTATAGCGACCATCCCCAGGCCCCGCTTTTCAGGGGCCTCATGCTTCAGTGTTTGCAGTAGCATACCAATCGAGATACCGCTATTTTGGCCCCGCGCGGTCATGGTTGGCCCTGGGTCCCGCGTACTCCTAACGCCGCTTCTGCTTCAGCCCAGCCTTGAAACTCAGCAGAGAAAACCACACCTTCCCACTATATGACCACGTGGTGGGTGCTCCTTTTGCACTCTCCCCGGGGTTGATAGTGTGTGTGTGTGTGTGTGTGTGTGTGTGTGTGTGTGCAAAAATTTGTTGAGCGTAGAGAATGACTCCCGTGTATGGTGTGCTATACTTAGGTAAGATTTATGTACTGTGCCATTCTTACTGGAAACACAGCTTCTTGAACCTACTAGACTGTTGTTTGACAGGTTAGGGGTTCACATAGGGTGTTGTGTGTCGTGTGTCGCTGAACCAGCAAGGATGTCATATGGCACCCTAGAGGTTTATATGTGGTTGTGTCGTCTTTTGTATAAAGTATTTTTTTATTATAAAATTTTAAATATATATTTAGTATATAATGAACTACGAAAATATCAAAGATATTATTTCTGCTATTAAAAAATTAGAAAAACACGGCATAACTATATCTGATGAACTAAATTGGGGAAAAACTTATTTCTGATTTTGAATCATAACAATAACGTAAAGGTGAAGGTGGATACACGCTACCATCAGAATACAAGTTCGTAAAGCGAATTCAAACGGCGCTGTTTCAATCGTTAGCTTAATTCAAAGAAAATGAGGTGAGGGAATCTCTCTCTCTCTCTCTCTCTCTCTCTCTCTCTCTCTCTCTCTCTCTCTCTCTCTCTCTCTCTCTCTCTCTCAGTAGAAAAATAGATCTGAATTATCTCGTGAATTTAAAGTTAAAAAAAAAATACAATTAATAACCGTATAAGACAATTAAGAAAAATTATGTCAGATCGTGAAGCAAGCTCTGGTGAAAGTGAAAATATTTACAGTCTGGGGTCTCTTTCGCTGAACACGTGTAATATTTGTTTCAAAAATCTTTGATCTTTCATATTTATCTTTGCTAATTCTGATTATAATATTTTTCGGGTTAATTTTCTATGCCAAATCTGAGACATTTAGTCAAATATCATCGGGTTCTTTATACCTATCATACAAAATATTGAGTCAAACCTCGGGCGATTCTCTACATGATTTATTAGTAAATCGATAAATTCATGTATAACACACCTAAAAATTATATTGTTCATGTACTGTTTGTCAGTGTTTTGACTGATTTTTGATTTTTTTTAAAAAGATAATTTATCGATCAATCATTGAGAGAATCGCTGGGGTTTTCATTCTTAACAATTACAAATTCTGACAGATCTTCTTTGATAAATTAGAAAAGCAATGAATTTTGACTAATTTGTCATAAAAATAACAAATATCAGAAGAAGAAAATATATCAGAAAAAAAAATCATTATAATCAAAATATTGTCTGTAGATTCCCAAAAGACAAGAATAAAATGTTATGGATCATGCTATCAAATCAAAAAGTTTTATATGATACTAAAATATAATGAAAATTGTTAAGATTATAATTCTATGATTTTGCGATAGATTTATATTAAGAAATTCTCCGCGTAACTAAAATATTTTATTTTGTCTAATAGTTTTTTATGATTTTTTTCTGAAATATTCTAACATTTTTGTTTTTTATAACATCCGAGAATTGTAGTCACAATTCATCTTTTTTAATACCTATTTTATTCGTTTTTTTTAATCAAGAAAAATCACAAATTTTCCACCACCGTTAAGGTCAAAGCTCAGCATTTCTCTATTTGATTTTGGAGGTTTTTTGATATTTTTTTAATGTGGTCGAAAAATCGCTAAAATTAATCATTTTGTATTCTATTACAACCAAAAAATCCTAAACATCAATTAGAGAAAAGGGTGCCTGGGTTATTGCCTTCAAAATTTTTAAGACATCTGGCGATTTTTCTTGATACAAAACGACTAAAATAGTTTGTTTTTTTTAAAAAAAATAATTTTGTCATCAGCATAAAATAAATCTGATTTAACGCTGAAGTTGAAAATCAAAGATTTTCGACTTTAAATACAAATTTATATTAAGAAATTATCTACGTAAATCAATTGGTCAGTATGTTTGAAATGTATTTGCAATAATAGATTATTATGACACTGTAGATAAACAGGATTGATCGGTTCTTCTTTTACAATCAACTATCCAGGAGAAAATGTATATATAATATATACTTGTTGAACTTGATTTGATTTTTCAAGATCTATTCGATAACTGCCATCAGTTATATCATAAACAAGATTGACTGCGATCGTTGAAGTTATATTAAAACGTCCCCGTGAAATATGTCGCCCGCCTCCGAATGGATCATTGTCACGTTTGAGAATACTTTACTTGCTGGAGGATTTATTTTTCTCCATGACTTGACAATTTTAGGAAAGTTTTATTAATATTGAATGACGTTACTAATTCGTCGGATCTAAATTCTGGTATTACAAATGTTGATTATCTGATTCAGATATATTTTAATGTCTGTTACAATTTATCTTTTTATTTATTGAATGGGATGTAATTCTTAAACCACCTTAGAGGGTTTTGATGCTTTATTCCTTGATGTTATAAAGATCTTCTGCAGTCTTATTCAAATGTTGTAACGTTTCAATAGTTTTTCTCTTTAAATCGTTATTAGGATACTCATTAACATTATCGTTGAATAATTGTTTTAATGTTTCAGAAAAAAAGAGTGTCCGTCTTTAACTTCTGTAGATAGTCTTGTGAATATTTCGACAGTTTCATCAATATTATCAATACATACATACATACATACATACATACATACATACATACATACAGACAGACAGACAGACAGACAGACAGAGTATCTAGTTTGACCACCGTTTAATGGAGATTTGATTTTTCTTTATTCTGGATCTGTTATAAATTTATTTTCATTAGTGATAAATCATCTCGTCGCGTTCTGGTATTTGATTATAAACAGATTTAATTTCAGGTCATCCTAACTCTGATCTGATCGAAATAATCTTGCGGATATATTTCACTCGTGGATGATAAAGTTGGTTCATGGACTGAAATAGCTATTTCTTAAATTCTTTTTTAGTTAATGATTTAATTCTGCCATGCAATTCATCATTGATTTGTTCGATTTGATAACTCCACTTAGGAATAGAGATAACCTGCCAGTCTGGGCTTCTATCTGGTTTATTTTCATTTGCAAATACAAGCGAATTTTTGGCATGTAATCCACCGAATGATTTAGGTCTTATATGGCAAACTGTAATATACTCGTAATTGTGCTAGTGCAATTTCTTTTACTGGAATCGCAGTTGGAAAGTTGACACAAAATTCAGGATTAGTGGAATTTATTGATATCATTGTTGTCTTTGGTGTAGTTGTATTAACTATGATATGTTGCAGTAGTTCTATCAACATTATTATTATTATTATTATTATTATTATTATTATTATTATTATTATTATTATTATTATTATTTAAATCAGACGTTGCCTCGTCGTAAATCTTGATCATCGTTGTGAATTCTTTTGGAATATGCGGACGCCGCTGTATATAACATTATTATATACTCGTGTAGTTCATTTTCGCAACATGTAGATATTTGTTTTGCAAATATATTAAGAACACCAGCACTTGTTGTTGAAATTCCACGTGGATCAATCGCGGATGCAACTCAATGAGTTCCTTTACCAGTACTATTGTCGAGGTTAATGATACTGGTTTCAATTTCATTGTGCTGGTTAGGTAATTGGTCTCGCATAAAAGAAGATTGACATTGGTGTTACTAAACCGTCCCTCGAAGTCTCAGACTCTTTCCATACCAATGGTGGTCCCTGGACATCTCAGACCCTTTACTCTTTTTTTAAAAATCCTTTTCATGTTGCTTTCTTTAGTGCTATTTCCGCCGCTGTTCTGACTCCAAGTGCAGCAGCTTTTGCAACAGCAAGGTCCGTGGCTGAAATTAATGCTAATATTTCCGCGAGGAGTGGAAGAATATAACCAACTAACATTAACGTGACCTTGCGACATTTTTATAAAATGATAAGTGATTTATTTACATATTTTCTACTGGAGCGTCATTCTTCACTTGTGTCTTCAAGTAACATTGATTTATCTGAAAGATTGGCTGCAATTGCTCTGCAATTACACCAATAACTAGGTTTACACGAGCTCAGAAGTGTATTTCGACGACAGACTGTCTATACAAATCATAAAGTTCTAGTGGGGAAATAATAGATTAATTTATCAAATCTAACTGTGATATTTGATGTCCGGTATCTATATTTTGATCACGTCTCTTAAAAATCATTGAACGATGATATGCGCGTGCTATGTAATTATTTTCAAAATTTAAAGCTTATATCTTCGGATGGTTCATGATGTCCTTTTATCCGTAAAGAAACCTCAGTAATATAAAAATTGTTAAATATTATATGACTACATTGTTGACTATTTAATCGTCTAGTGTTTTGTAAAGCGATAAATATGTGTCGTGGTGCAGAAATTCCTTGTCGTGAAGCTATGTGCCATGTAAATAAACCAGCAATATTACTCTGAATGTGGTTTTTGTCAACCATGATAGAAATGATTTACCACCTGAATCAATAATGAAAGTTTAAATAAAATTACATTACCCTCAGCAAACAGCGGCTGGTCGCCAAATTGCATCATTATCGTTACCCTTTCTTACAAATACAACTGTATGTTTCGCTCCGAAGATAACTTTTCTGATATTTCTACAAAATTCAAAGATATGAGATAATGGAATAGCGCATGTAAATATTATACGATCATCTTTCATCATTAATTTACGTGTAGCAAAACCTAAGTTGTAATTTGGTCTGGTGTTAATAATCATGTTCTCAGCATCATTATCAGCAGCGCTGCATTATTTCTTGGTCGTCTTGTATCATGCTGGTTACTTTCAGGATGATCAGTGTTATCTTTGGCAAACATCATTGACGGTCCAGGTGATCTAGTATAATCATCTGAATATCCTGCTAAATCTATTACCGTTGTAGCAACATCAACGTCTTTTTGAATTATTTCAATATTTCTTCCATCAATTGTGTAAGTGGCACTATCAATTAACGCCATAATACAGTGGTTAAGAAACCCAAGCTGACGTCATCTGCATATGGTGAATTAGCGGCGACGTCTGTTACAAGATCTCCTTCTACTTCGATAAAAGCCTTAGCGGGATTTAAAAAAAATAATATCTACTTGTATCTTGAACCTGTAATTCGATTCGACCACGTTGATTTGGTTGTCTTGCATCATAAGAAAAAATCGATAATCATGTATCGATTCATCTTTGAGAACCGGTGCGTATATATCCAACGCTGGATAGGATGCACGTTTGAACATTTCAAGTTTGTGAGGAAGATCTCGTAAAACCTTTGTGCTTTTTTGTTGTTGTTCTTTCTGCTTGGACGAAGACTTTTGGTAGCTTTTGCAACTCTCTCAGTAACTTTTGTAACAGGTCTAAATAACTGATCTGAACCTTCTGCAAATTCAACTTGAGATTCGTGACGCGCTTGTAAATTTTGTTTGACAGAATCACGGACTGGTATAATATTTTTAATTGCTTCTTTTAGCTCTCGAGCTAATCGAGTTGTATACTTTTCTGATACCATATTATCGATATACAACGATCATCACCAGTCTCTTGACCTAGTATGGTCATGAAGGCACCGTGCTGCTCAACAACTGACCAATTCCCTCCACTTGTCTCATCGTGTGGCAATGCCCGTGATTCCGGAAAACTTTTCCTGGTTCATTCTGTGATATTGTCAGTCCACTTTTTTCTGTCCCCCTCGCATTCTGCCACCCTGGACTATGCCCTGTAGTACTGTTGTGGATAGACTGTTGGCTCATGTGCTGAATATATACTAATGATCTAATTAAAGCAGAAGAGCGGGTGCGACCTCAATGAAATGTCTGGGTTGGTAAACAAGACTTAATACAAATTTTAAAATACACTAGCGACAAACATAAAGTAACAAAAACAAGTAACACAATTAGAGAAATTCTCGGTAAGCTAGAAATTTTGTTTTGGCGTTATTGTCTTTAGTTTTTTCCATTTTCGTGAAAAGCTTTCTTTTTAGGCCAATGACGTTTCAGCAAAAGGTCTGTTCACACCCTCAGCTGCTTGCGTTGTACATAGGCCGAAAATTCGAGGCAATTTACCTAAAAAGGATACTTTTGTAAGTTTAACATCGAAAGTATGACTATTTACCAGAGAGATGCCATTAAAGGTGTCTTGAGTGAAAGGTATTTGTGTAAACACAGACCGGCTGTGGAAAACGACCTATTTATCAGTCCATTAAAGTTGTGTGCTCCACTTATTTTGATCATATAGGTCTCACCTATGCCTGCCTGAATCCAGTGGCAAATTAATGTGGAGACGTCTTGAGACCAGTCCGGAGGTAGAGGATTGCTACCAGTTCCCACTGCACGTGGGCTGATTCTCTGCGCTGTCTAAACAGCTCTTGACACCTGCCTTCGTAGCCGGAGGATGGGCATTTCTGTTTTACTGCCTGATTTACTAGAAATGACTTTTCGGAGGAGCCAGTTGTAGACAGCAGTCACTGGTAGTACATTATATTGTTACTTCTGGCAGCAGTGTCACATAATTTACCCCCCCCCCCCAAAAAAAAAAAAAAAAAAAAATTGGAAATGGCTTAGAACTATTTAACTGTTTTTCGTTGTATAAGTTATCTAGGGTGAATAAGTATTTTTCCCGGTAAGCGACGGAACTAACATCTATATAACCGGCAATTACTTGCGACGAGGAACATTATCAGCACGGGCATTTTACCCTGAATATTACTCACTCTCCTATGGTTTTAAGGAAGATCAAATTATATCCGACACACTGGTCGTTTTGGATCTCGTCCAGGAGTGTACGCTCTCAATTGTGTTCTTCAGCCATAGGGGTGAGTGTTAAATTTATATTTCACTTGATATGCAAAGCTTATTCAGTTTGTAATGCCATGTTGTGTAATGATTCATTTATTACAACGCAGATTTGAAACTCTGTGAACTTTGAATTACAAGTTGTTATTAGAGTTTAATGTATTAGCATATATCTAGAGATTTTTCGGAATCCATTTTTATAACCAGTTTGGTTTTATTGTAGCTGACGAGTAGAGCTTACTAAAGCTTGCTAGAGTTGACTAGAACTGTCTATATGTATGTACGTATGTCAATACATGTGGTGGAGCCACGAATGTAGATGTAGCTAATTCAAGAGTGCTGTATGCTGTTTGTACGTGTGTATACGTATGACTTGTTCATGTGGTGGATCCGTGAAGGGTGCGAGCGGCCGATACAATCATGGGCCAACCCAAGCACTCTGTGAAACTGTGCGGTTTATCAGTTTATGAATTCGTACGACTGTATTAGGGTCAAGAGACATATGTTTGTTCCAATTGTTGTTTCAATTGGGTATATTTTTTTATTTACATGAGATTATATTGAATCATAGTTGAATTCCAGCAGATTATGTGAATCTCACTTACAATGCAGAACATTATTTGAAACATATTTGAGTACCTTGAGATTGTTTGAATCTTAATCGTAGTCCATACATGAAATTATGTGAATATCTTACAGTGCATACTATTATTTGAAACGTATATGAAATCCATGAGGTTTCTCGAATCTGTATTTCAGATATCATATTTTCAGTTTTTTTTATGTGTGAATGTTTTGTATAGTCTGATTGGGTCAATCGTATGTTGTGAAAATCATTGTATTTCTACAACATATATTTTTCCTTGTTAATTCATTTCATAAATATCCATCCTTCACACATTGTGTTTATGTTATTCATTTAATCCAAAACCCACTCTGTTTCTATTCTGCAACAAGCAGGCGATGCCTAACCTCACCTATTTGCTTTGTGACTTACTTGGATTTGTTGTACTTATTTGTACTATTTGTGTTATATATTGTTTGTTCTTATAATAATAATAATAATAATAATAATAATAATAATAATAAGTAGTAGTAGTAGTAGTAGTAGTAGTAGTAGTAATTGCAAGGGCCCCCAATTGGCCGAGTTCTCTAAAGCGCTCTCCGTTACGGATCACTGCCATCTTACCTGTCTGCGTGGGTTCGAGTCTCGGATTCGGTCAATGTAGGTATATGTGAGAAAGCTTGCCAGTAGCTTCTCGTGGGTTGGTGGTTCTTTCCGGGGGTTTTCCCCGGGTTCTTCCTTCACCATTAATACTGGCCGCCATGTATAGCCTACCGTGTGCTGAAAAATGTTAAACCTTACAACAACAACACATTATTAAATACAAATTTCATTTGGATGTCATCAGCAACAAAGCATTACTTTCTGCACCATAGTCAATATCGAATCATCTAAGAACAGCAGTCATTGATCTTTGTGCGGGGTTTTCTTGTTTCTGCTTTATGAAGTTTGGATGCCCATTTAAGGGCAATACACGTGACCACAAACAGCAATGGCGAGAGTGAGTCTCTGCTTTTAATCTTGACATTCTTAGTATATTGCTTTGAAATATGAGTTACATTTCTAAACCATCATGTTGCTTTTGATGACTTTATATATCTGACATGGCCAATCAGCTCAAGTAAAAAATTATTGTCATATATTTTTTTGTAGTTTGATCCAAGTCAGGCAAATTTCTTTTTTCCGTCATTTAAAATTCCAAAGAACCTTTTATCTATCAAGCAGCAGGTCATTGGTTCCGCTTGATTGTTCTATACAGTTCTTTTGCTCCTCCGGTATTCCCTTTCTTACGAAATGTCTGTATAGTCATAAATGCAATGATTCTTTTTTGTAATGTTCATGACATTGCAGGTTATTTGCATATAATTTTTAACTGATGGACCCTTTTCCTTACCTTTCAACGCAGACAGTTTAACATTTTGCCATCCATGTTGGAAAACTGAATATGTGTATATAATAATGCAGTTCAGCTGAATTTCATTACGTAGAGTCTCTGATTCTTGTCTTAGGCTGGGGTTTTCCTTGTGTTCATTTCTAAACTTTTTCGAACAATTTGCATCACCTTTTTTTCGAACACTTTGCATCACCTTTTTGTTCCTTTGGTTTGTATCATATGCTCCAAATTATTGAAGTTTCCTGTTTATTGAGCGAGGTGTTCCATTCATGTGTATTTCACCATGGAGCCATGTACTAACCGTTTGTTCGCCTGTATTGCTTCTTTTGTTTGTGCTGTTTACCGTTATCTTGGTACTGGTAATCTCTTAGCTTTAATTGCTTGATAGTGCTGCAACAAGTTTCTTCTTTATTTATGTCATCCACAACTCATTGTATGTTGAGTGATATTAGACTGTGTCCCAATTATTATTTCCAGGTTTATTTTCTTCGTCTTTTGCACTGTGGCAAATACATTTGTCAAGTTAGTCTTTATGTCTTGATGCAACATTTTCTATAATCTGTGGTGGCTTAGCTTCTTAAAGCTCGTTGTTCCTGGATATACATCACACGGGTCAACCATCATTGTTCCGATACTAATCACATGACTCTTTTCCTATTACGGTGGCGCATTATTTTCCAAAAATGGTGATGGATTATTTTCCGACTACGGTGGTGCTTTGCTTTTTCATCCAGTTATGGTGATGTTAACGCTTTCTTTCTGCTTACTTCTAAACCACAGGTGCTCAACGCGAGCTTGATGTGAAGAAAAACACCAATAATCTACAGGAACAAAATCATACAGAGTGACAAAAATATCTCAATTTACTCCATGACCCATTCTGACATAGGACATTCTCTATCGTACTATATACAAAGAGTATGCTAGGGAAGGTCCTATCAATATTTATATTCCTTTACTCTCCTTCTTTTTCGGCATATTAGAAGCTTTGGCGTGACGATTTTGATAAGACCCTGCGCAACTACCACGTGATTTTATTTAGCCAGAGATGTCCTTTACTTGGAGGTGTGGGTGTGTGTACGCCTAAATCTAATGTACGCATTTACGCTAGACTGATGTTTGATTTAATTACTGTTTGAAAAACTAAGCATGATTATACATTGACAAGTAAAATTTCATTCCCATAGTCCTTATGTTAATATGCTATGCCTTTGCGTGAGGGTTATTTTTGTTCTTTGTCACAAAGCCCGTCCTTAGATCCTAAGTGAATAAATTATTTTGACAGTGATTGGAGAATGAAATATATCTCCATTTTCTTCGACATAACAGTACTAGCAGAAATCGAACCTGACAATAATGTCGTCTATTGCTTAAAACAATTATATCACACCGACACAAGATGTTATATTGGCAAACCCCATACCATGCTTTAAACAAAAGATTAAAATGTGTCATGGCACCAAAAACAACAGGGACAAAGAAAAGAGCACGTGAAAAAGGCGTAAAGATCCATGGCCTTATAATCATTGATGTTGAAATGAGATAGGATATGACCGCTCCGATGGCCTAAGTAGATGCTTTGCATGGCACACATTATTATGAGGATAGTTTGGACTAACAGGTGTCAGGATAAGGACAGGGTTAGGATATGATGCTACATATCTGCGACATGATGCCCCAGTGCTAGACATAACTGCAATATTGCAAACATCGTATCCATATGACTAAAATTGTTACAGCTACGTTTAAAGTCTAAATCACACACACACACACACACACACACACACACACACACACACACACACACACACACACACACATAAGGTTTCAACAGAGGCGTAGCGATGATATTTTGCGCCCGGGGACGAACTATAAAATTGGCGCCCCAGCGATCTTGTGACCGATTTATTACCCTTGTTTACTTATTATAATGTAACGTTGCAAGCCTCATTTTGGCGCCCCTGTACCTTGGCGCCCGGGGACATATGTACCCCTCTGCCCCCACCTAGCTACGCCTCTGGGTTTCAAGTATGTAGAAGACCGTGGCAGTCAAGCTTGCCCTGAAGCTGAGAAAAGCCAAATTGGAGAGAAAAGATAACGTTTCAGCGTTGCTGAAATCGACGATTCACTGGTCCTGGAAGACTTCGCCTTTATACTCAAAAACAAGCTCAGAATACTTCGGTGTATCCTATTCTATTTGCCTATATGAAAAACGTTTGAACCGCTTCGGTGGCCTAGTGGTTAGAGCGTTCGCCGCGGAAGCGGGAGCTCGTGGATTCGATCCCCGGCCGAGTCATACCAAAGACTTACAAAAATGGTACTAACAGCTGCCTCGCTTGACGCTCAGCATTAAGAGGTTAGTGTTAGGACTGGTCGGCCTGGTGTCAGGATATTGTGACTGGGTGGGACATCATGCTACATGTCTGCAGCATGATGCCTCAGTGCTAGACATCACTATAAACTGCCTCACAGCAGACATCGTAGCGATATGACTGAAAAATTGTTAAAGCTACGTTAAAAATCCTAATCAAAGAAAAAAAGAAAAACGTTTGCATAGGAAAGCATTAGGCGCACAGACGGACAAATGAAGATGTATTTAATAAGATACATACACAAATTATATACTGTTGGATAGCTTGAATGTTATGCTTGAAATCTAATGTATTAGTATCCAAATATGTGGCACATCGCAAAAAGGCAAAGGCAGAAACACATAGCAGGGATAAGTTGGTAAAGTCGCCAACTCCAAGCGATGCGGAGTTATACACACACAAAAAAAACCCAACATTTTATGTTGCATTTTACACATTTATGTTCCCACTGATCGAATTAGAATGATGAGAACCATATAAATTGCTATAAAATTTGTCAAAATCGGTGGCTGTATACGATTGACTTTTTGTCCTATACGGAAACGTTTAAATAAGTAGGCATTGGGCGCACGGGCAGACAAATGAAGATGTACCAAATAAGATACATATCCATATTATAGACTGTTGTATAGCTCGAATTTTATACTTCAATTTCATAGTATTAGCATCGATATATGTGGCACCATCCCAAAAACGGAAGAGGTAGATGCATATATCAAGGATATGAAGATGGGAAACGTTCGTATGGGAAGGCGTTAGGCGCACGGACAGACAAATGATGACGTACTTAATGAGATATCTATACATATTATAGGCCGTTCTATAGGTTGAATTCAATGCTTCACATATGTAGTATTAACATCGAAATATATGGTACCATCAGAAAACAGCATGGGTAGATGCACTTAGGCTGGATATGAAGATGAGTACATTTGCAAACGATATTGAATAAAAGTACAAACGTTTTTATTTGGCATCTGCACACACTTATATTAGCACAGATGGCTTTAGAGTGATGAGAAACTTATCAATTGATAATAAATTTGTCCAAATCGGCGGTTGTTTACGATTGATATGACTTATCTGCCTAGATAAATAACGTTCGTGTATGAATGCATTAGGTGCACGGATAGACAAATGATGACGTACTAAATACGATACGTACACATATTATATGATGATGTATAGTTTAAATGCAATATTGCCTTCACTAACTGATGTTAGTAATATCTCTCTCTCATCAGGGGAATTCCCATCATTTTTCAAAACTGCCATCGTAAAGCCACTGCTGAAGAAACCAACACTGGACCATAACGATTTAAAGAACTACCGCCCAGTTTCTAATCTCCCATTCATAAAAAAAATCTTAGAAAAGGTTGTTCTAACTCATCTTGTATCTCATTTGAATTCAAACAGTCTTTTTAGCAATGTACAGTCTGCATATCGCCCTTGCCACAGTACGGAAACTAATCTTCTGAAAGTATTTAGTGACATTCTCTCTGCTTTGGATAGTGGAAAGATTACAGTCCTCACTCTCCTGGATTTATCTGCAAATAAGCAAATAAGACTAAAGTTTTCAAGTTGAGGCTTTACCACATAAATATTCTTGGAGTCCTTGGAATGATGGAAGTTAACATCCCGTGTAGCAAAGGCTTTAAATCTTCCAAAATAAGGGCTCAAGAATGATTTTGGCATCTTCTGGCCTAACAAGATCAGAAATGACGATTTTCATAAAAAGAATCAATTGCAAGGAAAAGATGTTGATTGCTGGGATATAAAGAATATTTGTCACTAGATGCAAATCCCAGGACTGCCCTCAACTAAACCGCCCCTGGCGATGAAAGCTGTGCCATCACAATGAGACATCAATGATAACTGTGGAGAAAGAGATGAAGGAATGTGGCTGAATTAGAAAACCATCACCCATAGGGCTGCAGGCTGTCAGCATTGAAGTCTAATGTGGCTACTTGAGGTATGATGAGGAATGAGTGAGGAAATCATGGTTTCATACACAAATTGCTGGGAAAGAGACAATGACATGTTAAACAAAGTAAAAGTACCCATGGCTTAATGACAATAACAACAGGAAAGATGTGGCGACATGCTAAAGGGGATATAATGGCCGATGGTCTTATGGACAACAATGTGTAGAAAAGACTAGGACACATTAAAAGAGATAACATTTACAGTCTCATAAATCCATTTGTTAAAGGCTTGTTTTATGAGATGAAATGAACTAAGATTTCATGGATTGTTTGCAGAAAAAACAAATCAGATGTGAACATGAATATATATATATATATATATATATATATATATATATATATATATATATATATATATGTGTGTGTGTGTGTGTGTGTGTGTCGTTAAACATGATCAAGATCTCCTGCAAATTAAATCTTTACACCAATTACCATTCTAATCCATTTTAAATGTCCTGGATTTTACCTACAAAACATATATATATATATGCATCTATCTATATATATAGCTGTATGTATGTATGTATGTATGTATGTGTATATATATGCCCTCATCGCCCTTATTTATATTAGAAAATATTTGGATATATAAACAAAATTTGAGTGACCTTTGCTTGATAACCAGGAAAATATAAATAAAATAGAAAAGCAGATTTTGTAGTGGTCTTAAATTTATTATATGATGTGACCAGTGAATGTAAAACATTGTCAAAATGACCCATGGTCTGGTTTTTGGTCACCATGTGTTTTTTATATGAACTTATGGCAAGAAACATGATGATACCAAGAGAGAAAATTAAGGACATTTTGACTGTTTTGCAGTTTGCAAAGTCTTGACCCTGTATTTTCTGGGTTTAATATATTTTTGCACCTTTATCTTCTATTGTTTATACCTTTTAATGAAATTAACCATTTTCCCCTTTGTCTTGTCGCACTTATTATACGCTGATTTGTTTTTGAAGGGTTTATCTCAAAACATATCTTTTCTTCAGTGCTTATGTGAGGGCCATTTTAAGTCATTTGTCAGGCAACATTTACCACACATTTGTTATCACTACTCCAAAGCACTGTAAAGACTTCTATGAAACTTTGCAAACACATTCATCCCATGGTCAAGTTGGTCCAAATGGCCACCACATTAAAAGTCTTGATATCACTAATATTCCTGAATGGATGGTTGTATCGTTGTAGAGTATTCACTAAATACCTAAGAGGGGGGAGTGGATTTACAAAAATTCTAATGTTTCCACACAAAAATTTAAGTAACAAGAGTTTTGTTTTTAATTGTGGAACTAGCCTTCCCATTTAAGTGACTATTCAACAATCCAAGACATTGTTCAATAAGATTTGTATCTTTGTTGCAGTAAGTCAGATGAACTCTTGTATAGAAAGACTTCTGATCCTGGGCTTCACTAGGGTACTAAGCACCAATATGATGAATAGGTATTGCCTATTATAGCATCAGGTTTTAAGCTCAGTACTGATCCTTCCTGAATGTGATATGAGTTATAAAGGATGGAATGACATACACTGTCAGACTCAAAAACTCAGATGGACAAACTGACAGACTGGGAGGAGGCAAATATTTCAAACATTAAAGCATCAGAACAAAATACAAAATTAAACTGTCACAATTCAAACATGATTTATTATGTTACCAGTTTAAAATTTGATTCATGCCTCTAATGAAAGAAGACATTTAAGCATGGGAATAATAATTATAATTCATATAATTTATTAAACAGAAGAGCTATTCAAGTAACGTACATTTGCAATTTGCATTTCTAAATGAAAGTAGACACTGAAGTACCGGTACATATACTGCCATCTGAGTTGAATATATACTTTGAAATGCTTCCATACTAAATGGAGTATTGTTACTATCAGTGATAAAATTCCACCAAAATAGACCATGCAATTGGAAAATGCAGTTTAAATGTACAGACATGGATTTATCCAAACAATGGAAAATGGAGACAGATATTAACAGCCTGACAGGTTCTATTATGCTTGAAATTTTCATGTGACCTTGAGTTTAAACTCTTTTGCAGTTTGCTAACCTTAAAAATGCTTTTTCGAAAAGACTTTGCAAGAAGAATATTGATTTACCTGATGGTCAAAAATAGTTATGTACATGCTATCTCCAAATTTATCCCATGAGTTTCACTATAGCACTATAGAACCTAACCTTACTTTCTGATATCAGGGGTTTAAAAATGTATAAAGTATTGCATAATTGTTGTGATTTTTTTTTCTCTATACCTCTTGTGCAGACTATTTTTACAATACTGATATTGGCAAAAAAATGTGACTGGTTGCCTTTGGCCTTTGTTCAGATATGGGCATACTGGGTAGCCAAATGGTCTAAGGTCCTCAGTTTTATTGATAATTCACATCTCACCTGTCTAGGTGGGTTCAAGTCTAGTGGTAGCTTCCAATGGGATGGTGGTTGTTTCCTAGATGCTTCTTGGGTTCTTCCTTCACCGAATATATGGGCAACTATGTATAGCCAATCATGAGCTAAAAATGGCATAAAACCCACAAAATCAAAAACCACTCTTCAGATTTACATTTTTTGGGACATGAACAGGAAAAAGATGCATTTTTAAAAAAATAATACTAAGAAATTTTATCATCTCTCTAAAAGGAGATG
Organism: Unio pictorum; assembly: GCA_030141615.1. NCBI lineage: Eukaryota > Metazoa > Mollusca > Bivalvia > Unionida > Unionidae > Unio > Unio pictorum. Next base: position 3,245,818 of record JARLTB010000042.1, on the reverse strand, counting down.
CTTTTGCTCAGTGGTATTTATGCCAGACTTGTGACCAAAAGGTGCCGATTCAAAGCCCAGTATCAGATCAGCCCAGGTCAGTTAGTGTGGTGTGCCCTTGTTTGAGGCATTTTACGCCAATTGCTTCAGCACTAAGTTACCTAAGTTACTGTTCTGTAAAGTACTAAACAAAAACACCTCATCTCCTTGAAACAACTTAACCTCATACATATATATATATATCAGTCACCTTGTTGATAAACAGTATTTTGAAATAAATCCCATTCAGACAACAGAAAGTTGTCTCTTGTAGCACCTCATTTCTCTTTTGAGGAGCTCAATTGATCAGAAACTGAAATATTGGTCTTAAATGACTGGTGGTCTTCTGAAAGTGGTCTTTGAAAGCAATATTTTACCAAAATAAAAGACTTGGTCTGTTAGTCATAATAAAGTGATATTGCAGTCTAGATCTCTTTCCTATAGTACACTGAGATATATGTAAGTTCTATACGATTTCATGGGGATAAATGATTATGAATTAAATGAAATCAATCAATTCAATTATACAAATATTTGATTAATGTAGCCTAGATAATCAAAACTGTATTTCTACACTCAGTTACCCAAACATTCAAGTTTTGTATCACTTTTACAAAAGAGAAATGCAAATGGCATAACACTCCTTAGGATTATATTCATTACAGATTATAAAATGTCTATTACAAATATTATAGCATATATTTTTCAACATTTAACTTTTACAGACTGTAAATGATATCAAATTTTTCTAGTTCCATATAATTCCATTCAGAGTACAACTCATAGTTTACATACTACATGACTAATACACGAGATTACCTATAATTAAATTACATACTACATTGCATACACTTTCAATATACATCTGACTAATACACGAGATTACCTATAATTAAATTACATACTACATGCATACACTTTCAATATACATCTGACTAATACACAAGATTACCTATAATTAAATTACATACTACATGCAAAAAACACTTTTAATATACATCCGACTAATACACGAGATTATCTATAATTAAATTACATACTACATGCAAAAAACTTTTAATATACATCCAACTAATACATGAGATTACCTATAATTAAATTACATACTACATGCATACACACTTTTAATATACATCCGACTAATACACGAGATTACTTATAATTAAATTACTACATGCATACACATTTTCAATATACATCCGACTAATACACGAGATTACCTATAATTAAATTACATACTACATGCATACACTTTTAATATACATCCGACTAATACATGAGATTACCTATAATTAAATTACATAATACATGCATACACACTTTCATTATACATCCAACTAATACACGAGATTACCTATAATTAAATTACATACATGCATACACACTTTCAATATACATCCGACTAATACAAAATGACATCCCCTATAATTAAAGAAAGGCGATTGTTAAAGATGCTCTGGATATTAAATAGTTAAGGATGTTCTTGTTTTGTTTGTATGATTAGGATTTTTAATGTAGCTTTAACAATTTTTCAGTCAATTCTCTACGATGTCTGCAGTGAGGCAGTTTATAGTGATGTCTAGCACTGGGGCATCATGTCGCAGACGTGGAGCATGATGACCCATCCAGTCACATTTTTTCCTGACAACAGCCCGACCAGTTCTAACACTAACCTCTTAATGCCAAGCGCCAAGCGAGGCAGCTGTAAGTACCATTTTTGTAAATCATGACTTGACCAGGGATCGAACCCTTGACCTCCCACTCCCACGGCATATGATCTAACCACTACGCCACCAGAGCGGTTGAGGATGTTCTCGATATTCAATCAGTAGATAAGCATGTTATTGATATTCAATAATTAAGGATGTTCTTGATATTGAGTAGTTAAGGATGTTCTTGATATTGAGTAGTTAAGGATGTTCTTGATATTCAATAATAATGGATGTTCTTGATATTCAATCAGTAGTTAAGCATATTCTTGATATTCAATCAGTAGTTTAGGATGTTCTTGATATTCAATAGTTCAGGATGTTCTTCATATTCAATAATTAATGATGTTCTTGATATTAAATAGTTAAGGATGTTCTTCATATTCAATAATTAAGGATGTTCTTGATATTCAATAGTTAAGGATGTTCTTGATATTAAATAGTTATGGATGTTCTTGATATTCAATAGTTAAGGATGTTCTCGATATTAATAGTTAAGGATGTTCTTGATATTTAATACTTAAGGATGTTCTTGATATTAAATAGTTAAGGATGTTCTTGATATTTAATAGTTAAGGATGGTCTTGATATTCAATAATTAAGGATGTTCTTGATATTCAATAGTTAAGGATGTTCTTGATATTTAATAGTTAAGGAAATTCTTGATATTCAATAGCTAAGGTTATGGATGTTCTTGATATTAAATAGTTAAGGATGTTCTTGATATTTAATAGTTAAGGATGTTCTTGATATTCAGTAATTAAGGATGTTCTTGATATTAAATAGTTAAGGATGTTCTTGATATTTAATAGTTAAGGATGTTCTTGATATTTAATACTTAAGGATGTTCTTGATATTCAATAGTTAAGGATGTTCTTGATATTTAATAAAGAAGGATGTTCTTGATATTAAATAGTTAAGGATGTTCTTGATATTTAATAGTTACAGATGTTCTTGGTATTAAATAGTTATGGATGTTCTTGATATTTAATAGTTAAGGATGTTCTTGATATCTAATAGTTAAGGAAGTTCTTGATATTAAATAGTTATGGATGTTCTTGATATTTAATACTTAAAGATGTTCTTGATATTCAATAGTTATGGATGTTCTTGATATTTAATACTTAAGGATGTTCTTTATATTAAATAGTTAAGATTGTTCTTGATATTCAATAGTTAAGGATGCTCTTGATATTCAATAGTTAAGGATGTTCTTGATATTCAATAGTTATGGATGTTCTTGATATATAATACTTAAAGATGTTCTTGATATTCAATAGTTATGGATGTTCTTGATATTTAATACTTAAGGATGTTCTTTATATTAAATAGTTAAGGTTGTTTTTGATATTCAATAGTTAAGGATGCTCTTGATATTCAATAGTTAAGGATGTTCTTGATATTTAATAAAGAAGGATGTTCTTGATATTAAATAGTTAAGGATGTTCTTGATATTTAATAGTTACAGATGTTCTTGGTATTAAATAGTTATGGATGTTCTTGATATTTAATAGTTAAGGATGTTCTTGATATCTAATAGTTAAGGATGTTCTTGATATTAAATAGTTATGGATGTTCTTGATATTTAATACTTAAAGATGTTCTTGATATTCAATAGTTATGGATGTTCTTGATATTTAATACTTAAGGATGTTCTTTATATTAAATAGTTAAGGTTGTTCTTGATATTCAATAGTTAAGGATGCTCTTGATATTCAATAGTTAAGGATGTTCTTGATATTCAATAGTTATGGATGTTCTTGATATTTAATACTTAAAGATGTTCTTGATATTCAATAGTTATGGATGTTCTTGATATTTAATACTTAAGGATGTTCTTTATATTAAATAGTTAAGGTTGTTCTTGATATTCAGTAGTTAAGGATGCTCTTGATATTCAATAGTTAAGGATGTTCTTGATATTCAATAGTTAAGGTTGTTCTTGATATTCAATAGTTAAGGATGTTCTTGATATTTAATAATTAAGGATGTTCTTGATATTAAATACTTAAGGATGTTCTTTATATTAAATAGTTAAGGTTGTTCTTGATATTCAATAGTGAAGGATTCAATACATAAGGATGTTCTTGATATTCAATAGTGAAGGATGTTCTTGATATTCAATAGTGAAGGATGTGCTTGATATTCAATAGTAGAGGATGTTCTTGATATTCAATAGTTATGGATGTTCTTGATATTTAATAGTTAAGGATGTTCTTGATTTTAAATAGTTATGGATGTTCTTGATATTTAATACTTAAGGATGTTCTTGATATTAAATAGTTAAGGATGTTCTTGATATTAAATAGTTATAGATGTTCTTGATATTTAATACTTAAGGATGTTCTTGATATTCAATAGTTAAGGATGTTCTTGATATTTAATAAAGGATGTTCTTGATATTTAATAATTAAGGATGTTCTTGATATTCAATAGTGAAGGATGTTCTTGATATTCAATAGTAGAGGATGTTCTATATTCAATAGTTAAGGATGTTCTTGATATTCAATAATTTTATTATATAAAAAAGTCTAGCACAGATGGCATTTGAACCCATGTCTTTGCTCACTTAAGCAAGAAACTGATGACTCGAACTATGAAATGGGCACATAACTCAATTTGCTTCATGAGATAGAGAAATATGCTAAAGAGATCAGAATTGAGAAATATGCTAAAGAGATCAGAATTGAAAAGTATGCTAAAGAGATCAGAATTGATAAATATGCTAAAGAGATCAGAATTTGTGATTTGAAGCAATACAAATTTTCTTGAAAAATGAAACATAAAGACCATCATGGAAGAAGTAACATGTCTGAAATATTGTCTCTTCTTTATTAGTTTTATGCATGAATTTCTTAATACATAGACTTCTTATTCAATGAGAAATGACTATATATCAATTGCTTCCTTTTGATATCAATCCTTGGCCTTGATAAACCAGAAAACAATCACATAGTTATTCAAGATAAAAGATAAAAGAATGTTATGTTTTGGAAAAAAGATGTATTTCTTATTTAATCTAAAGAAATAGATACAATTTCAAAATTTCACAAATGGAACAGAGAAGTAAATACTTTATTGTACACTAAATGCAACATACAAACTGCTACAATAAAATAAAATGAAGATGAAACCAGGGTGACAAAGTTCTCTCAATCATAAAAATATCCTTAAATAGATCGTTTTTATTGCCTGCCTCTGTTTACATGCAAAGCATTTCACAAATATGCAGTCTGAATAAACATAATTTGTATATATGTAGTAAGATATCAACACAAGAAAATGTATAAACAAAACCATTATAACAAGTATTTGTAGTAGTAGTATTATTTAGAAGTATTATTAGTAGTACACAGTTGTAGATGTTGAAATCTGTTATCAAAAGATCTCTGTGAATTTCTTAAATTCTTTATCTGAAAAATGTTGAGTCATATTAAAGTTTTAATTATTATTTTGATTCCACATGCATATGTTCTTCTTATTTCTGTATTAATACTACTATTAATAATAATACTGTACTAATACTACTACTAATAATACTGTACTAGTACTACTACTACTACTCTATTAATAATAATAATACTTTACTACTACTTCTAATAATACTGTACTATTACTACTAGTAATAATAATACTATACTACTACTAATAATAATACTGTATTAATACTACTATTAATGATAATACTGTACTAATACTACTAATAATACTATACTACTACTACTAATAATAATAATACTGTACTAATTGTACTATTAATAAAAATACTATACTAATACTAAAAATAATACCCTATTACTACTACTACTAAATAATAATACTGTACTAATACTACTATTAATACTACTAATCTATTATTATTAATAATAATAATAATAATAATAATAATAATAATAATAATAATAATAATAATACTTTACTACTACTACTAATAATACTGTACTATTACTACTACTAATAATAATAATACTGTACTAATACTACTAATAATAAAAATACTATACTACTACTAATAATACAACTACTAATGATAATAATACTTGATTGTTACTAACAATATTAATACTGTACTACTACTGCTACTAATAATAATAATACTGTACTGTCTACTAATTATAATAATAGTAATATGGGCTGTTCCATGTAAATATGTACAACACTCAAGAGAGGCAATTTTAAAACAGGTCTATGCCTGAATTATCTGGTTACTCACCGAGTTCACATGAAAATGATTCAATGTTTAAAACTGCACCTATGTGTGACTATTCCCTGGGTCCCCAAGTATGAATGTTTTGGAACAACTTGAGATCTTGCTGTTATATAGATAATGTTCTTGCAGAGTTGGGTTCATGTTGTTTGTTCTACTAATTACTACTTACAAACTGCACACACCAAGATCTACAGGCACATTATACAACAGCAGGTATAGGTCTGTGCAATTTGTAGTTGGCCTCTTCTTCTAAGCAAGTATATAATGTAACAAAATTGGACAAAAATCCCAACTCTACTTGCAGGGCATTGTTTTATGATTCAAATAATTTTCTTCACCCTAGTTTTGTCCAGCTGTAGCTGTTGCTGCTGAGGTATCTTGCAAATGTGTATGTGTGTATATATATATATATATATATATATATATATATATATATATATATATATATATATATATATATATATATATATATATATTAATATTACTTAGCACATTTCAAACCATACCGTCATCCATCATCCATGCAAATTTGAGAAATTTACTGGTATGTCATCAGTTGTTGCTGTAATGTTAAATCCATGTTAAATTTGGGAGATGGATTAGTGTAATGTGCATAGTCAGGGCCCATGGCATAAACAATGGACACTCCTATATATAATATGACTTATTTCTTACCTAGGAGTGTCCATTGTTTATGCCATACAAAGTTATGTAGTTGCCTCCAATTTATTGAACTTGTGTGCTGTTTTTTTTTCCTGCCAGTGTTTTCCCAGGGTTTGGTTATAAATGAAAAAATTTTTTGTATATGTTTGTAGCACAACTTCTTCCCAACCGCAGAGGCATTCCCTCTTACATCTTAGTCATGACAAAAACGGGTTTAAATGAGATCACCCTGCTTGCTTCGAAGTGAATAAAAATGTAAAAGTACATTATCATTGAATTTGCCATTAGGCATATTTTCAAGAATTTAAACAATAATCTTTAATAGAATTTTGATGGACAAGGCACGAAAAAAAAATGAATAAACGCCATTTAAAGGTATGTGTAATCAAAAAGAAATCTAAACTGCAAAAAGTGACTCCGAGCATGCACATGAGCTTTGTGTGTTATACTACACCGTGTCTCAATCACTGTTGTTCCCCATGTTGTGACTTTTCAACATAACATATATTATTTCTTTTTACTGAATGCTCTTTTTCTTTTTGTGTACTATTACAAGTTTCTTCCAGTATATCCACTTACATATGTCAAGAGTACTAAGTGTATATAACCTGTTCAGGTTTTGAAATTTGAGGTTACCCTGCACTCAGATCATGTCATTAATGAAATTGTTATAAACCAATAAGGACACATTCATATTTGTAAAATTATAAATAGTCAGCAGTAACTTGCGCAATGGTCTTGATGTAATATATTACTTACTGTATAGAGGCCCTGAGTGGCTGAGTGGTATAAAGTGTTCTCCGTTATGGATCACTGCCATCTCACCTGTCTGCGTGGGTTCGAGTCCCAGACTTGGCCAATGTATGTAAGAAAGCTTGCCAGTAGCTTCTCATGGGTTGGTGGTTCTTTCTGGGGATTTTCCCATGTTCTTCCTCCACCATTATGTGCTAAAAAATGTTGTTAAAACCTACAACAACTTACTGTATAGATAAATGCATACATTTTCTACCTTGATGAGACCTTTGTTCTTTAGCCAGCTACTGTGCATAATGAATGAGAACACTACAAATTATGAATTTTTTGTGAATTGTAAAATAATATATATTCATTCATCAATAAAGTTTAAAAGAATAAAATTTAAGACGAAGACACCATAAAGTCAACTAATTTGTGGATTGCTTCTATATTTCTGAAAATCTTGAAGAAAACCTATTCTGACAAGTATGGTCATTATTTTGAATTCACTGACAATTACAATCCTTAACAACTCAATTAAAATCATACAAGACTTGGAAATAGTTATAGAACTTACACTTGTCTCATAATACTACAACTGTATCTAAATTTATTGAAGAATGTAATAACATTGTAACAAAAAGGGTACATTAACTTAAATGCAATCTTTAAATCAATGCCAGAGTGCTGATGATCAACATGGTCTTAGGAATACAATACTAAGTCTGATCAAATTTCAACTGTATAAGTAAAATTCACTGTATTGGTATGCTCAGAGAAGTATACAAATAAAAGCAATTACTTTTGACTTAATGCCCAAGTCAGTAATGGGCAAACCTACTTCACAAAATACAGGTATGTTGGTGGTCAGACCTGTATAGTTTTCATTGTCCCAAATAAATACTGCAACAAATGTTTTAGTGAAAATTCCATGTCAATGCCACCACTCAAGCAAAAGGAGTAAAGATAACAAGACTTTCAATATGGCAAATATTGTGCCATGGTAGAAGTCAAATGAACACAAATTTCATTTAGAACCAGTTATATATTGCTACTGTAAAGGAAATCCTACTGGATGTCCATGGAAGAACATTGCTAAGTTAGGACCAATTAAACATACTAAGAGATCTTTCAGCAAACAAAAACGTTGATACTGTGGTCCCACTCTTTTGCAGCAGTAAAGTGGTCTTTTAGGAGAGTAATCTGATGTAACAAAGTATGAAAGGTGTAACTAAGTTTTAAATAATGAATATTTTAATATGAAAATCACATGAATAGTATAGAATCAATGCAATATACCTTTTATTATTGCAAAATGATTATGAATAATCATCGATCATGGTGCAAGACCACCGTGTCAGAACAATCTGGGTACAAACATCTGGCCATAGTGATCACTGTCTGTCGATTCCATTTTCCTGCTACTGTAACAGTAGAAAGTAATACTGAAAATGTTTAATTTAATATTTCTGGCATCAAAGTTCACAGTGATGATCAAAGAGCTCTCTCTTCACCAAGTCTAAATGTTTTCCCTTTGCCATTTAAATTGAGAATGTTGGATGACGGTTTACACTTCTTGCATCTTCTCCCTTTGTTGTTAATCTTTACTGAAAACTATATTACAAGTGGTTTTTGGTCTGGTACCTTTCCAGGCTAGCATATTGCTTTTACTTGCTGGCAACTGGATCAAACTTCAAAAGTGTTATTTAAAACTGCTTAGCCATAATGACAGTGGCAACTGGATGTTCTGCTTGAGCTTAACAATGGTGTGATTCTCAGCAGTGATCTTTCATCATCTTTATAATTATGAGTGTCAACAATAATCAGTAATTATCTAATTAACAATATCAACAGCTAAAGATCATGCAGCAGAAAGAATAATCCAATTAACTCTATGTACAGATTAAAGTTACTTTATTGGCAAGTTGGAACCACTTTTAATGTGTTGAATTTAGAAATCAACAAGTATTCTTGAAACTTTTATCTATGTGGCTCTCAGAGGAGTAATTTTGACAGTTTTTGCAATAACATGTTGGATGGTGGTCAAGTTAGAGAATTGGCTGTCCCAAAAGGGTTCTTTTAAAAACAAAATCATTGGTGCCATAGGATTCTGGCTGCATAAGAATTTGTGGTTGCTGGTTAGAGGGACTGGTCAAGAGGAGGAACACTGTATGACTATCCATTTAAGAGAAGTGAAAAGAAGAGTTTCAAGGTAGCCACTGGATGTCAGATTGGTACCATTTTTGCCACACTGGACGATTTTTAAGATGGCACCATGGTGGCAATATTGGCTGTTACATTAGTACCATTTTTATATATGACATATTAGACATTATAAATCATTGACAACCTTATGTTAATATGCTCATCCATTCAGGTGCAGCAATAACAAAATTTTCAAGCTGGTCACTGTGCTGGAAGTCAAATTGGCACCGTTTTTATGCAGGACCAACTATGTTTTCAAAAGTCTTTTAGTAAAAGAATAACCAATGACAATACTACATTTCATTCAAGTTCAAGATTTTCACTATCTTAAACTTACTTTTGGACACTATAGCCATACTGGCTGTCTTAATAACAATATTTTACTTTAGGATGCATTATACCCTGGGATGAATGTAGTATAAAGTGTCATGGCAGTCCTCAGAGTAATTTTGGTGGATACTTTCTAAAACATTCAGACTAATAGATGAATAATGGATTTACAACAAGTTGGATGATGGACACAAAACAGACAATCACATAAGCACTACTGGACTATGACCAGAAAAAGTAAATAGGACATTTAATGTATTTGCAAAAATTAGGTCAATGTGACTTAGACTTAACCTTATAAAAACAATATAAACATTTTTTAAATACTACTTCTGGAAACTTTAACTCAATGGAAGAGCTTATAAACAAAAACAATCAAGGTCAAAGCATTTACATGGCATCATTTGGCATTTGCTTTCCCATGATTATGTGCCCTTTTGGAACTGGCCCTCTGTGGATTATCAAAATCCCTTTTCCTCTCCAATCCTGATCATATTCCACAACATGAAATCATCAATATAATGTGCATGTATCATATTCACATACATTAAAACATGCTAACAAGAAAAAAAAGAATGTACAATAATATTTATTAATTTTACTCTATTTCCTTTTTTAGAATTGTGATTTAAAAAAATAACACAAAAGCTAAAAAGTATGTGCAAATAGTTTCACAGTTTAATCTATGCTTCATCAGGCATGAAATTTTTAAATTTAAACTCGATTTTTCTTTCATGTCAATAGCTATTATGCATGGTGACATGAATAGACTCATAAAAGAAACTTATTGGATTCACAAGTTAGATACTTTGTATCCTAATGGACTTAATGCCAATACCCTATATAAAATTGTATAATTTAAATTGATATACTGTATATCCTTCATAGCAATATAATGATATTGTTTGTCTCTAGTTTATTTTATTATTTTACTCTATTTCCTTGATATTCACAGGGGAAAAAAACGAAAACTTTGATCACTGCTATTGATATGGAACATGTTTATTGCTATTTAGAATCAATATAAATGAACAGTTCAACAATATGTGATACTAGCCCAGACTTGAACCTAATTCTCCCACAAGTCCGCATTCAAAAATTTCCTCTATTTAATTTTCTGTACATACAAAGTTTCTACTGCATTCTAGCTGCAAGAAAAAAAAAAGCATAAACAAAGCATAAAAAAGAAAGAATACCATCATCCCTTCTTGGTCAATAGGAACTTTATGTGATTAGTATCACTACGATGGTACGATGATACAGATAATACAATGAACATCCTCAACAGAGTTATCTTCTTTGATTATCACATAGGGTCCTGCCCTAAAACACTCCTTGTGTTATACTGTTATGGACTGAAGATTGTGCAATTTTTCTAGAACAGATGAAAATGTAGGGCGCTCTTCAGGTTTCGGCTTCCATGCATCTGTCATAATAGCATATATTTCCCTAGGACACCCCTCTGGTGCTTCCATTCGATAACCTCTCTCTACATGCATTACCACATCTGACAGGGGCTGAAACATTAAGAAAGATCATTGTACATTTAAATCTCACAACATAACAAACATCAGTACCAAAGTTTATAACAACAGCAACGTACCAGATATGTACAAACATACTTACACTGTAATTCATATTTTAATGGACCCCCTATAACAATTCTTTTCAGTCATATTGCTACAATGTCTGCAGTAAGGCAGTTTATAGTGATGTATAGCATGGGGGCATCATGCCGCAGACATGTAGCATGATGTCCCACCCAGTCACATTATCCTGACCCGTCCTAACACTAACCTCTTACTGCTGAGTACCAAGTGAGGCAGCTGTAAGTACCATTTTTGTAAGTCTGTGGTACGACTCTGACAGGGCTCAAACCCACGACCACCCGCTTCCGCAGTGGACGCTCTAACCACTTGGCCACTGGAGCAGTTTTTTTTAAATAAAACATGATTGATTGATTGATTTTTAATGGCGCACCAGCACTTCTAGGCTTTTTAGCGCCATACAATAGGTTGTATTTATACATGGTTAAAAATTCTAAAGGTTTAATATCGACCGGCGAAATATAAAAAACCAAATAGTTCAATAAAAAATGATAAGTTGTTGGTAACAGTAAAATATGAAGCTTCCCAATCAACGGGAGATGTAAATGGTGTATGTTGATGAAAAGATGTTGAAAAATAATGGGTGGTATTTGCATTAGATAAAAATGCACTAGGTGATGACATACAAGTAAAAGTTTAAAATAAAGATTTACTTCCTTCAGGAAATCTAAAATACAATGAATAGATACAGTATCAAAAAGTTCCTTCATGTCATGTACATTATAGTACTTATCACGTGTAGATTGCAGGTCAGAACACTCGGTCATAAAGTGCTTAACAGTGAATGGTTCATTGCAAGAGACGCACTCTGGTGGATCTTCACCTTGTATCAAAAGGTACCTACGTCAAAAGTGGCAGACGTCATGGGATGATGCAGTCAACAACAAACTTCATGCCATCAAACCAACCCAGAACTATCCGTAGGGAAGAGACTGTCATTGAAAGAATCAGAATCGGTCATTCATACATAACCAACTCCCACATACCAATTAAAACATAACATTTGTTTCACTCCTGAGGCAACAGCAAGGGTTGCTTCGACTATGAAATGTTCATTATATAATAGGCTAAATCTTTGTCCTAAGTTTGCATAGTTTCACTTACGTACTTGTCACCTCAAAACAGCTTGCTAGTTTTATCCCCCAGGAATATTGCTGTAGCTTGAAAAAATAATACAAATGCAGAGATCTTTGCATGAATTACCTTTGAATATTTAAAAAATTAAAGGAAAATTACAAATATAGTTAAACCTGTCTAGAAAAATATTGGTTACGGAGACCAACAGTCATTTATGACCAGATCATTAGTGCATAGGTCAGTTTTGCTCAATGCACAGTACACCCCTTCCAATGGAACCGATCAATTCTGGCTTAGTAACTGAAGTGGCCATAGAGGAGAAATGAAATATTTTCAGGAAGTGCGGGAACAATCTTACCCTGTATATATATGCGACACTGCTGCTTAAGACATGTGATCGATTTTGGTAGCTGAACTTAATTTTACCAAACCAGCTAATTTATTGTGCTTTCTGATGTGCTAACAGTCCAGATTTCTGGTAATTCAATATATGATCTATCATATAAACTCCCAAGCCAGGCTGCAAATAACAGACCCTGATCTGCCAATGGATAATGCACTGAGAGATCAAGGTCTATATTGATTGTTCTGCTGTTTACTCAAAACAAATTGCACAGACCCAGACAAACTGGCACATTATGCAATGGCAGATCTTTATATATGGTACCTTAAATGGTACCTTAAGAAACTTGGACATCACCATGATGCAATGTTTGGCACTAATTTTGCTAATTTTCCAGATTTGCTGATTTTAATTGGTTAGTATACTGTCACAAATGTTTAGACTATTAAACTTGACATTATACATATGTCAACAAATATGAACATATGGTACTATTAACCTCTGAATGTGATGGCCTCCATCAAAGAGACCATACGTCATGAATGACCCTTAGTTTTCATAGAAAAATTTGGTGGTCCTTCAAGACAAATTTTACCATATGAGACAACACAATCAAGGAATAATTTTTATTTATGTCTGAGGCAAATGGGTTTTGAATGAATAAATAAATAAATAATGTAATTGTTAAATTATCAAAATTCTGAGATACTTAAAAATGATGTTGATAAGCAGAAGTTGAGTCAATGTATATTAGAAATAATTGGAAGAAGGCTTTGTGTAAACCAAAACAGATAAATATATATAATGAACTGGAAAGGAAGCCATAAAAATAAAACAAAATTTTTTACTTATTCTACTTACACCAACTCCATCCCTACCATTTAGCTGCAACTGATGTAGATGAAGTTCTGGTTGCAAAAATGAGTACATATTACCTAGGAAAATATTATCTTTGAGCTTATCTACCTATAGGGACTGAATGCAGGATTTGAAAACCTTTCTTGTTATCTATTCAACCTCCAAAAACACCATTACCTATTATGATCAATCTCCCCCAGCCAGTGTATATGGAGTTCATATTAGAAGGATAACAGTGTCAGATGAATGGTTGGATAGAGTGAAACACTTGTGGACAGACAGAGAAACATGACCTATCACAATATATCCATAAAGTGCATAATATATCCATAAAAGGGTAGATGTAAGTAAGTACACAGCTGTTAAATGTGATTAGTGTAACCTACTTGAAGTAAACAGCTGAAAAATGTTTTGCTTAGGGTACCTAACAATCAAACAAATTAATGCTCTTTTAGAATTGTAATGTCATTACAACTACAAAAAGAAATTCAGAAGTTGAATGAAAATTGAATTTCATACATCATAATTGATTTCCTGGTATACCTATCTTCAACTAGGGTAATTAAAAAAGGCAAGCCATATGGTAACAAAGTGATGAGAAGGCTTGTTTATACAAGAAAAACAAGCAAAGAAGAAAAGAAAAGCATTTCAGTGACACTTTAGGTATTAGTTCATCAACCATACCTGGTTAGCATTACTTGATCGTTCTCCAGTTTTCAGATTAGGTGAATTAAATATAATGCTGATGTAAAATAGGTGAGTAATTGGAAAATGTCAAGCCCACGAAATGACATAATACCCAAAAAAAATTCAACAGTCTTGCTGGTATGGCATTGATTTAATGACATGATACTGACTGTGTCATGCATATAACTTACATGATAATGGTACACGTAATGTACAATAGCTGACAAAAAAAATCATAATAGTTATGCACATAATATCTGAGTATTGCATTAAATCAAACCTGTTATAAGCAGCCTCTTATAGGAAGTGAGAAAACTGACTCCTGATGACAGATAATTGCTTAATAGAATTTTATTCTCACAATAATCTAGCATAAGAGACTATGTGATTATGGATGTTTAAGACATGTGATTGCTTAAACAAGCAAACTTATAGGTAAGAGTGACTGGTCTGCATGTAGACATGTTTACATGCCAAATGAATTTTCAAACATTTTCAGATACTTTGCAAATTTTAAGAGATTCACCATTTTCATTTTCACCACCAACAACAAAAAAAATCACAAAGAAAGCATATTTAAGAGGATTATAGTATTATAGTATTTTTTAAAATTTTCTTAGATTTCTGTACAGTCTAAACTTTCTGTACTTCATCCAACCTAAACATTTGAATTCTGGACAAGAAGACAATTTTTAAAGTTTTCAGTCCTGAGTGTATATCAATCAAACAAATCCTTCCAAATGATAGTTATCACATGCATGCAAAGTTGAACGCAAACTGCACACAAGCTCTATCATTGTATTGTGCTAAAAGATCTAGGTCTAAGCAGTCTGTTAGGAAAAATCAGCAGAAGAAACACTGATCTGCTCACATGTACTATATGATGGTAGATCAGGGTCTATCTTGTTTGCGGCTGGACTTGACTTGTATGCGAGTTTATACGGTACTATAAAGATGCTAGTGATGTCTATGGCATTGTGGTTAGGTACAGCATAAAGTATTGTACTGTAAATATCATTTAAAATTAAACAAATATTTCTATGACCTGCATGTTAACAAGAAAATTGCAATAATAGGTCTAATACAATTTCTAATACCAACAATGACTTTGGGTTTACATAATAAGGTATCTTAAGTGCATGTGAACTAATAAAATGTATATTAGAATGCATACAACATCTACTTACAATTCTTGGATAAGGTACTCTCCCAAATGAATAGAGTTCCCAAAGTAATATGCCAAAGCTCCACATGTCCGACTTGCTTGTAAATTTCTGAAGAAACAAAACCTTGTTAACAAAACTTAAAATGAATGAAAATTAGGTGATAATATTGTTGAAATCAAATATCAAGCTAAATGATTGTTTTGTTTAAATGCATTTTGAAGCACAATGAATGTCTCGTGTACCTATAAATCCTACTAAGAGTATACAATACAGTATGGCTCAAAAATAGTGTAAATCTACTAGCGTGAGGTAGTAAATAATCCTGTTGGACTATCAGCTTTTATAATTTCAATTGCTAGTAAAATTTCAGTTGTGACCAGCATCTATATTTGTTTTTAAAAATCTGACAAGATGATGTCAAGTTCACTTAGAGCTATTTGCATCAATCCTCCAAATTCAAATGTCCCCTATTGGGTTAGAAGTGGGACTCAACTTTGTGTATTTCAGATCAAGGCTCAATTGATATGTGTCTTGTATTGTTTTGTATGATAGTAGACTAGTGATTATCCAGCAGACTAGCAAACTTCTCAGTCTACAAGTTCTTATGGCTACAAAGAATCTCATAAATTCAAGGCCTGAACAGTGTACTCTTATAAATTGTTCATCATTAATAACCTAACCCTCATTACAATGTGGTTGTTTGTGTGTGTGTGCATGCACATGTGTATGTACCTGTTCTGACATTCTATATTAAGATGGTAAAGCTCATTGAAAGTGCATGACAATCCTCTTTAAATTCAAAATGCATAGTGATAGCAATCCTCTTTAAATATTAAGCACATGGTGATAGCAATTCTCTTAAAATATTAAGCACATGCTGATGTTATTGCTGTTATAGGGTTTAACGCCATTTTTCAGCACATGATAGGCTATACATGGCGGCCAGTATTATTGGTGGAGGAAGAACCCGGGAAAACTCCCGGAAAGAACCATGACCTATGAGAAGCTACTAGCAAGCTTTCTCACATAACTACATTAGCCGAATCTTAGACTCGAACCCACACACATAGAGGTGAGATGGCAGTGATCCGTAACAGAGAGAGCTTTAGACCACTTGGCCATTCGTGGCCCCTAAGCACATGCTGATAATAATCCTCTTTAAAAACAGCTCTCATCAGCAATTTTTTTTTTTTTGGTCTTAAGAGTTTATTGCCATTTTTTATCACACGATAGGCTATACAAGGTGGCCAGTATTATTGGTGGAGGAAGAACCCGGGAATACTCCCAGAAAGAACCACGACCTACGAGAAGCTACTGGCAAGCTTTCTCACATAACTACATTAGCCGAATCTTTGACTCGAACCCACACACAGAGGTGAGATGGCAGTGATCCGTAACAGAGAGAGCTTTAAACCACTTGGCCATTCGTGGCCCCTAAGCACATGCTGATAACAATCCTCTTTAAAAACAGCTCTCATCAGCAATTTTTTTAATTTTTTTTTGTCTTAGAGTTTAATGCCATTTTTCAGCACACGATAGGCTATACATGGTGGCCAGTATTATTGGTGGAGGAAGAACCCGGGAAAACTCCTGGAAAGAACCACGACCTACAAGAAGCTACTAGCAAGCTTTCTCACATAACTACATTAGCCGAATCTTAGACTCGAACCCACGCAGAGGTGAGATGGCAGTGTTCCGTAACGGAAAGCGCTTTAGAAAACTCGGCCAATCGTGTCCCCCTCATCAGCAATAATATGATTCTAAAATTAACTGCTGTGGTACACATACTGGATACCAGCTTGGTATAATTTTCATTTAGAACAAAGCAGACATCATCAGAAGTCTTTGAATAAAAAAAAAAAACCATGTTGATATGACCATCGATTAATAGGGAGTAGAAACAATAAGATTTTAAAAACAGTCACAAACAAACAATGCAAATTAAATATATAAAACATTATGCCTCTGTACGTTTTCTAGAGTTTCTTCCTGCTGATGTAATATCACAAGGATGTCACAAGAGAACTAAATGTATTTCAACAAAATATACAATCAGGATATACATTTAAAATCAAAGAAATAGAGGCAGCCATCTTTTTTACAGTTAGGCTGTTGTCACTAATGCTGTTCATACATCCTGTGAATATGTCAAAGGAATTTCATACAACTTGTCTAACATTCTGTACACTTAGAACTACCAATACCATATCATATTCACTGATCATAATGTGTTTGTGATTAAGAGTTTTAACACAGCTTTAACAATTTTAGTCATATTGATACATTGTCTGCAGTGTGCAGTTCATAGCATCTAGCACTGGGGCATCATGCAACATATGCAGCATGATGTCCCACAGAGTCTCATTATCCTGACACCATGATGAATAGTCCTAACAGTAATTTCCTAACGATGAATACCAAGCGAAACAGCTGTTGGTAGTAACATTTTTATAAGTCTTTGGTATGATTCAGCTGGGATTCAAACCTGCAATCTCCTGCACCCTAAGCAGATGCTCTAACCACTTAGGCCATTGGAGCAGCCTCGTATGCACTGGCAACTGACGACCAATAATAACAATAATAATAGCGCCAAATCTTTAGAAGCTCTAAGCACTTAACAACATACATAATGACACAAAAAAAAACATAATGAAATTAGAAACCATAAAAAAATGTTGAAAATATTTAAGGCAGGAAATATTATTAGGTTTTTAAGTTTGTTCTAACAGTTGAAAAAGGTGAGTTTTAAAAGCACTCTTGAAAGCGATCACAGTCTTTGTGTCTAATTTCAATGAGCAATTCGTTCCACGTTGCAGGACTCTGGTATGCAAAGGAACATTGTCCATATGACTTCATTTACATAGTGGGAATAATGAGTATACGACTGTCAGAAGAGGAGCTTAAGTATCTTGCTTGTGTGTACACATGGGTGAGGCTAGATAGATATGTTGGACTGGAGTCCGTCAGTGAAACAGCACAGAAAACAAATATTGTGTTTGATGATGGATTGAATGGATAGCCAGTGTAGAGTACAGAGCAGTGGGGAGGTGTGCTCTTATTGTGGTACAAAGAATTATGTCAAGTTTTACTAACCTTGTCTTTGAGAGCTTCAGGTGCTGTCCACTTAATAGGAAACTTTTCCCCTTCCACACTGTAGTCTTCATGCTTTGCCAAACCAAAATCTGATACCTAGATAAGAATGTTTCATGTAAATGCTATGTACCATATTTATTCACACAGAAGACAAATCAATTGCATAAATGCACCAGCAGATCTGGGTCTGTGCAGTTTATTTGGAGTAATCAGCAGAACATACAACACATACCCTGACATGCAGTTGCATTATGTTACAGCAGATCTGGATTTTTGTTTCTTGCAGCTTTACTGGAATTATAAGTGAATACATACGGTATATAATTTATCAATGAAAATATAACCTATGTCTCTTCAAAGAATTATGTCATTTTAACTTTGATTAATCTCTAAACAGAAAAAAACAAAGTGTGTCAAAGTACCATGACTCCATATGTTGGTCATGTTGTGAAGTGATCTTGTCTACATTTAATATAGTAAGTCTGATCAAAAATATTGCTGACAGTGTTGATTAACTCTCTCTGCCAATATGCAAGGTCATATCATTTATTTGTTTTAATTTCATTATCAATCATAATCAACCAAAATCTTGATCATATAGGCCTATTTACCAGGTTGGATCAAAATCCAAATAAAGATACAGTCCAGAGAATTATTATATATATATATATATATATATATATATATATATATATATATATATATATATATATATATATATATATATATATAGACAGACAGACGGAAAGTCTGGAAAAGCAATTTTCAAATTTACAACTTTTTCTAGAAATCCAGACCTGCACAGGAATCCTTTGAAATGTCAAGGGCCATAACTAATTCCAAACTGGTAAAGATGAGACAAAATCCATAAAAGGCACATGTCTAAGACAATGCTCATACCAAACTTTATCAGAATACACTTAACAGTTCATGAACATCCCATGTGAAGAAGTTAATTGTCAAGGGTCATAACTTTCTTCAAATCAACATGAACAAGACAAAACCAATAATGGCACATTTATGCCTATGAGATAATGTTAATTTCAAACAGCACCTGAATGTTAAATGTATCTTGTGCTGCTTCATAGATTAAGATGTAAAGTTTATCTTCTTTTTTTTTTAGTAAGGTGCAAATGTTATCCCCATTTCAAAAAACCTCTGCCATCTTGCCATACTAAGGTTTATCTGTAATTTTAACATCTTAAGACTGTAAAAGTAGATAACTGACACAGCTAACATAAATGACTTGAAACAAATTACAAACCAAGTGACCAATGACATAGTTTACCTAACTAATAAAGATCACAAGTTACAGTGGTTTCAAAGTTATTAAAGAAAATGGAGCAGATTTTTTAAAAACTTAACCACCCAAAATTCACACATGAAAAATAAGTTCTGAAAATCTTGACTTTCAAAACAATCTGTTAAAAGCATGAAAGATAAGTTGTTAATATCCTGATTACAGATCACACTACATAGTGAAAAGGTTACTTATTTCGATCAAATGCTCTGTAAAACTTTGGTGCTCACCTGTGTCCATGCATGATGCATCCTCCTCCATCAGACTTGTAAAAACACAAACTGTTGACAAAATTATACCATAGCCTCTGGAAAAGTGGCACCTACATCTCACCATGCTAACACAGAGCAGACAAAAACAGTGTAACAAATAACTGATATGTACAGATATAGATTAATTTTTTTTATGTTTAACTAACCTTGGCTGTCCCCTGATCATTTACAAGAACATTCCTTGCTGCTAGATCCCTGTGAACAAGGTTTTTTCCTTCAAGGTATTCCATGGCAGAACACGTGTCTCTGTAAAATCAAAACAAAATTTGCTCTAACTATATCAAACTACTCCACACTGTTACATGGATAACAAAGTGATAAGAAAAATGAATGTATCAAAGGCCTATAACTTCCAGCCCTCATTGCGGTATAAGTGTAATTGAAGTGGCTAGTGTAATCTGAGCCAAGAAAAATGTCATATTTATACTATGTGTCAAAATTACAATTGAGTTCTTGTCATAAAATGAGCAAAATTTATCATGACTGGTACCAAACACAAAACATACAAATTGTATATTCTATACACACTTCACCTTGTCATGTCTAACGTTACAATGAGTAATAGTAAAGCCAATTAAACAAATCCTTCAACAAGCACGATGATGTACACACATGCTGTATTATATCAGTTTTACATTCTTGCATTAAAATCATTAAAAAATTACTGATATCTCATTACTCTAATATGACAGGTTTCAAATTTTAAAAAGATCCCTCTCCTATAATATTTTTCAGTCTCTTAGCAGCCATGAGTCACACTGATAAAGCCTTCTTTGCTTAACATCTTGCACCATTACCTACAGTATGGACTGGTCCTGTAACCAATTCTCTTCATTAATATAATGAATCTGTCTTTTACATAAATAAAGTTTCTCGAAGAATACTTACCCAATCATGTCAATGTCTCAGATAAAAACCAAAATCCAGCCCTACTAAAAAGACTACAATTTGTCTTTTCTATCTCTTATAGAAAAATGGCAATAATTCTTGGCTATTACTTCCCATTCCAGCCACAAGGTGTTGCAATTTTTAAACTGTGATATGCCAGTGAGGAAGCTCTCATGGTAGGGACAGTACTTAATAATGTGATCGAGTAAGTATTCCAGAAGAAATTGTTTTTTTTTTTGGGGGGGGGGGCTTAATGCCATTTCTCAGTGCAAAATAGGCTATATATGGCAGCCAGGTTGTGTAAATGATATCATGCTGTTGCTCCAAATGCAAGGACATGAATGGTCCAAATGTTGTTGTTGTTATAAGGTTTAGCACCATTTTCAGCAAAAGACAGGCTATACATGGCAGCCATTATAACTGGTGGAAGAAGAACCCTGGAAAACCCCACAAAGAAAAGCCCACCCATGAGAAGCTACCGGCATGGGCCAAATAAACAATACATAAAGGAAATGTAATGTAATAAATACATAAAGGAAATGTAATGTAATACAGTACATAAAGGAAATGTAATGTAATACAATACAAAAAGGAAATGTAATACAATACATAAAGGAAATGTAATGTTCTATGTCAGCTCAGATTATTAATGTAAGAATTTATCTGAAAATGTAGAAATTCAAACTTGACCAGTCATCTTAATATAAAACTCTCTATCAAATTGGGTTTCAGTCCATCAAGTCCTTCAAACGAAGCAGATATTAAATATGGTGAAGACACAGAAATACTCACAAAAATGTACTTACATTATAAACATTTGAGTACCAATCTAATGATGCAAAATAAATATGATTTAGAATCAGAAAATGAGAAGGGCAGAGGCATTTTGAAAAACAGTGGAAGTATAAAAAATCATCATCATCAGTGTTTCCTCTTTATTAAAGTTTTCTCAGTATTATAAGCTACTTATAACTTTATTGACTTTCAGATAAGTAATACACACCATCAAGTTTCTGTCAGCAGATCATGGTGAAAACAAAACTGACACATCTACCATATTTACCAGCCTATAAGTTGATGCAAAGTATAAGCTGAATTAACAAATTTGGTAAAATTTCCATCCTTTATCCATAAGTAGATGCCAAGTATAAGACAAGGCTAGATCAATACCTCAGAATGTATTTTTCATTTCATTCCACACAGCATCTTGAATTTTATCCTATCTGTAACTCAGTAACCTTTCCAGTCAGGATCATTAATGTAGCATACTAAAAGAACCTATTTTTTTTCACACAAAGGATATTGCAAACGTATTATCCGTTTTTAGCTACATATAATGACACTGACCTGAAAATTTATTGAGTTAATGAAATGGATAAAACTCGCGATGCTGTAATGTCTTGATAACTTCTGGTTTCATAAATATTAAAAGTATCACTGTATGCTATTGCAGATTACCAGCAGTAGGAAAATTGAATCATTAATATTAAAATGCTATTTCCAGTTTTTTGGGTTGGTGGGTTGGTGGTTAAGGGGATAGAGATACAGAGAGAAGGATGCATGTGCATTCAATCACATTTTTCTATTTGCACCTCATGATCAAAATAAGGTCATATATATATATATATATATATATATATATATATATATATATATATACACACACACACACACACACACACAGACAGAAAGAGTTCAGCTCTTTGTGGATTTTGTTTATTGCTTTTTTACCTTACTGCCTACATGTTTCTGAAGCTTTTGACAAAGAGACAAACATTACTAAATGAAACAGTAAATGTAAACTATGAAAATACTCTTTCAGGGTTTAAATATTCACAATAGTTATATCCATATGGTCTCCCTTAGGTTAAATCTCATGACCATTTTGCATGCTGTCTAATTTTCTTTACAAGTATAACAACTTCTCCATTCCCAACATGTGAAAATTTTGTTTAAAGTGCATGTACTCTTACTTTACTTAGGTGGTAATTGTTTTTTTTATCTTTGCTTATGCTAGATGTACTTTAAATTGCTGTTGTTTCCACGGGCAAGTTGAGAAAATGTCACTGGCTGATAAATTGACACTAGTAACCATATTATGTAATCAAATTTAAACAACGTATATTACAAACAACTTATGCTGATGCATTATGCTTTAGTGCAATTACATCTATGTTAATTTTTATTAGTGATGATCATGAAATTGTTTTAAATACTCACTGGCTTATATATTTTGCATACATGATCTCTTCTTAAAAATTAAATATTTTTACACATTATATTTCAAACTCTTGGAGCATTTTCCATATGAAAAATATCATAAAGCAATTCAGATGACATAATCCATATATCTATTTGGAGTATAAGATGAAGCTAAGGTTTTCTGGTAAAAAAGCATCGTGTTATAGGCCATCAAATATGGCACACATGCCTGTGATTAAATCAAATATGGCATGTCAATGATAAATTGCTTACGTGGCAAAATTGATTTGATCCTTTTTAGTTATGACATTTCTCCCCCTGGATCTAAGATACTCAACAAGATTTCCTTTGCCCATATACTCTGTCACTAGGTATACTGTTTCTCCCAGTACCACTCCAATTAAAGACACAAGGTTAGGATGCCGCAAGGACCTAAAGAAAAAGTTAAAATAATTCTTAAATCAGTTTCAGACCTGCAAGGGTAGTGAATTGACTGCTTAAATGGAAATGGTAGAAAAACATTTAAATATTTCAGACTTTGGCTACTAAAATGCTTGGCCATGTTTTTCTTAATGATCTCCAATATACAAAATCTCTTCTTATTATTCTTACTGTCTTCATCACCAACATTATCATCCTTGTCATCATCACTGTTATAATAAATGTCATAATTATCATAATTATCAACATCAGCCCCATTACTGGAATGTACAACTTTAATTATCTTTTTACAATGAACACCTATAACAAGAAAATAATATATTTACCATACTCACTATGTAACATGAATTGAACTTTGAATTACAAAATCAAATCTTGCAACACATTCATAAACAATTTAAGTTTCCTTAATTTGTTGATGGTTTATCATCAAATTTCAAAAGTATTAATTCCATTATTCTGATGGAACTGAAGCAATACCATTTCTACAAGATTTACAAAGTATTAGTTCTAAATCTTTATTATGTGAATAATCATCAAAATTCTATGATAGATCATAAATTTGCAGGTGAAAATAATGATGGTACTAAATGAAAAAAAACCTATTCTGACAGACTTTAAAAACACTACAATTTAATGCTTTCTGATCATTCTGTCTAGTTTAGCAAAACTCAAAAACCCCAACTTCCTCTTTGAAAACTATATACTTTTAAATTTGCTAAATCATGTTAAAACTGGAATAATATGTCAATAAAGCATGAGAACATTCTATCTACAGTATATAGTTTTCATGCATCTTCAGCAATTGTTGCATTTTCAAAGTCGGTCTGTTTACATACGTCATAAAAGAAGCTTCCTTGAGAAACTGTTGTGCTGCCCTGTTCTTGTCCTTAAGTGATTTAATTGCAACAGGAATGTCTTGGTAAACTCCCTTATATACCTCTGTAAAATAAAACAAAGTCATTATATCATTGCAAGAATGCATATATTATGGCAAACACTAAACATGAGGCCCAAGTGGACCAGATATTGTTCACCTAGGTAGTTGACATATGTCAGCTTGTGAATGCAAATTACAGATGTACTGCAACTGTCAAAAAAAAAGATTGAAAAACTCAACTGCTGGACTAATAATTAATGCTGCTGTCATTTATCTTCTTTGGTTATATTGGATCACTTTCTCTACATAAAAAAGACATTTCATTTATACAACCAGCATTATCTTCTGATTCTATCCTAACAGATTAAACCTTGAATTTACAACTTAAAAGCTATTCATAGCTCAACCATTAAAGTTAAGACACTTATTTTGACAATAAGTGGAAGTTATTCTATAGTTACATGTAGTTCTTGAATAGTTTTGATTACTGCAGTTTTAGGCACAACTGCTGTAATGTACTGGGCAACAATAATATTTTTAGACATCCAGTTTGTCAAAACTGGATGCAGAGGGACAACCATGGATTTTCAAATTTGTTCTATCCCTAAAGCAAACTTTTTCTAATGCTAATTACAAATTTAGCAAATTCCATCCCTAAATCGCAAAAGCCTTGTTAATTATAGCGCAGTAATTGAAGTGTCATGGACAGATGGGAGTACAGATACTATGTCTGCTACCATTCACAAAAAGACTTGGGATAAAATCTGAGTAGCTCGCATCAGGTGAATAAAGAAAATGTAGTACTTTCCTTTAATGAAACTGAAACTTAACTGTTTTACTTTTAAAAGCATTTTTCCATTTGAACACAGCAGACCAAATACATTCTTTAAAATTAAGAATAGTAAAGTTCAGCAAAACAGAATAAAAATATGGGAATCCCTGAATTTAAAAGAAATTAATATAGATTTAAACCATCTAAGTTTGACAGCAGGATCTGATGATGCTACTGCTGGTTTGACTAGTCCAAATACTTTTTCAATGACTATTTGCAAAAACATTTAAGCAAATAACTAGTAAATATTTACCCAACTGATATTGCTCTACTTCAAAGATATTATAATGCCAAGAAACATTTGGTTCCCCCACTTCATCAAGGATTTTATTGCTGCTAATTTTATTTCAATGATATTAATTTTATTTTTATTATAACTGGAACTGCTATGTGGCCTAGTGGTTAGTACCTCAGATGTGGGAGTTCACGGCCCAAAAACTGGCTGAGTCAAACCAAAGACTTGTATTTAATTTTTTTTTTTATCAACATATGTCTCACTAGGCACGCAGAATTAGAGGATAGCATTATTATTATTGGTCTGCATGGTGTCAGATTAATGTGACTGGGTGGGACATAATGATACATGTCTGCAGCATGTCACAGTGCTAGACATCACTTTAAACTGCCATACTGCAGACATCATAGCAAACTCACTGAAAAACTGCTAAAGTTACATTAAAAATCCATCCAAACATACATTATTATATCTACACATTAAACTGAAAACAATGTAAAATTGGAGATAAACCAATAATCTCAAACAAATCTGCACAAAAACTTCAAACTCAATCTTAAAACCCCCAAATCAGATATATTTCTGGTGCACACACATTATGGACTTATGTGGTCTTTCAAATGGACTCGACACATTACGGAATTTCTGTGGTCTTTCAAATGAACCCAGATATCTGCTTTTAAGTCAAGTTCAACTGCAAAATAAAGAGACCCATATCTGCCATCATATAATGCAACAGCATATTCGGGTCTATGCAGTTAGCTAGGAATAACCTGTATGATAAACAACATGGACCCTGAACTGTTAGAACATTATGTGACATTGGATCAGAGACTATGATGTATACAGTTGGATTAAAAGTGAGTACATATTGTATGATGTCAATTGAAAACCTTACCTCCAAACTCTCCCTTTCCTATCCGTTCACCTTTTTGTAAATCACTTGGTTTAATCTCCCAGCCACTGCTTTTAAACTCATGCATGTTGACTACAGCAAAAGCTGTTCCCTTCTTTTGAAGAGGTTGTATAAGTCTGGTACACAAACCATCGGCATCCTTGCTGTAATGCTGGAAAATTCCATATGAGAAAATATATTAATTCATAAATGTAAAAATGTAAATTTTAACTCATTATAAAATGTAAATCTCACTAAGTTCCCACATATCCAACTGTTTCCATAGAACATTCACCATTATATTATATAAAAATGACAATGTTATTGGTATCTTTATCATTTTGATGGTGTAAAGCAAGACAATTCTAAAAAAAACTAATGCAATTTATTATTGTTATTTTAATTATTGTTCTTATTGTTGTTGTTTACAATGTCATAAATCTTATGAAGAAAAGATATACAATCAGAAAACACACATCGCATAAACAGTATAACCTTTGTTTATTAAATATTATTTTTCACACATATTTTTACCTACAAAATAAACTTGATTAAAAGTAAAATCCAACTGCAAACTGTAGACCTTGATCTGCATCACATGATGTGGTGGTAGATCTTGTTATAAGTTTGTCAGGGGTAAACAGTAGAAGAAATAACTCATGCCCTAATATACCGCTGAAGTATGTGGCTGCAGATCAGGATCATTGTTACTTGCATATAGACAAATCTTATAATGACAGGCATAGCTGCGATTTCACTGATACTGTTCCTACTAAAGAATGTCACCTCCACCCCACAATCTTATAGAAAGGACTGATATACTGGGAAAACCCAGCTGAGACCCAAAAACAAACAAGTTAATAAAGACAATACATATGTATAAAAAAACAAATTTCAAGCATATCATCACTCATTGGCCATGCATCATCCAGTTTACATTGGCAAGCAAGAAGTTTTAAATTCAAGAGCACAAAAAAATATTTCCATGGAAAAATAATGATCACATTATCATTTGCAATCTGTCAAATAATCTCAAATTTGCCATTCAATATTGTGTTGCTAATTAAAAAGTCCTCTTCTGAGCCAAAGTTTTGTTTCTTCCTATTTTGAGAAAGCCCATATTTTTAACATGGCACATGCAGGTGAAGTATTTTAATGAAGACATCTGTTACACAGAATCTTAAATTATTTCAAAAGATTTTGTTTTCAATTAAAAGAAAAACTAATAAAGTTTCTGTCAACTAATTATACAGTCATCACATCAAAATAAAGACATGGTAATTACAGATGATGATTGCATACTATTTAGTAATTTATGTATATCTGTCCCACACTACAAAGCACTCTGCCTCAGTGTAAAAAAACTACGCCTACAAAACTGGAAACTTATATACCTGCCCATAACACGTCTGTACAGAAAACAAATAGTTTTTCTCTACTAGATATAAACTTTGTTTCTGCATTTAAAACTTAATCAAAAGCAAAATGTGTTTTCATAAGTAATACTCTTTTTTCATACCTTTCTTTTTATTTCTTTGTTTGTATTCATATGTGTACAACATGCACCAAACTATCACTCACATAATACACTTTACTCCTACACATGTTCATTGAACATAGTAGAGAGATATGCCAATTTAAACTGCGTTTCAAGCTAATGAATAATAGGTATTTAAGCAATATAAAATAAATGCTAATTTTCATCCTATTTCCCCAAATTTATAAATTAAATCAGTTTCAAAGGTGGTGTCACTTAAAGTGATGGATGCTCTATGAGTAAATATAATTCCCTGAATTTAAGATAAAGAATATTTCTTCTTTTGAACTGCTGAGTGTAAAACCATATCTAATATTCTTTTGCGATAAAAAGATTTTCAAATTAACTGCTGTTGTGGACATAAAGGAATTCATATTGGCACCATTTTCACTAAAACCCAAAGACAACCTCATTTATCCAAGGTAGTAGCAACAATAGTTTTTAAGACTGATGTTGTGACGGCCATTCTTGATCTATGATTGATACCATTCTCATTTTGGACCAACTATGTATCGCTGGAAGTCTATTTGTGAAGACCTCATGCTGATATAACAATACATTTGGGAGAAGTAGATATCAAATATTTTCAAATAGACACCATAAAAAGTCTTCTTACGAAAACCTAATGCTAATATAACTTTCCATTGAAGACATAAGAAGTCTACTGGTGGAAATCCCATGTTGATATGACTTTCTGTTTTGAAGGAGTAACAATAATAAGTCTTTTAGTGAAAGAACAACCTCGATATGACCCAGCCATCAAGAAGAAATAACAAGAGTAATGTTTACCAAATTGCCATATTGGGGCTAATTTTATAGTCAGTTTGGCATGAATTCAATTTGTAATCAACTAGACATTATAAAAGTTTTACAGTGAAAACCCTATACTAAGATGATCATTTATTTAAATTAAGTAGTGATAACCATGATTTTCAAGATGGCCACTGTGGTATAACAATAAGTACAAACTTTCAAGATGGTTGCCATGTTATCCATACTGGATCTAGTAAGGACCAGTTTTTATTTAGGACCAATTTTCACATCATAAAAACTTATTTATTGAAATTTCCATATGGGTATCACCATCCCTTCAGGAGGATTAAAAATAATAAGATTTTCAAGATGGCTGCTGTGGCAACCATATTAGGAATCAGATCTGCACCCTTTTCGTTCAGAACCAAATTGACATCAAAATCAGTCTTCTGTTGTAACCCCAAATTAATATGAATTTTTGTTGAGGAGTAGCATTATTGGGATTTTAAAGATGGCTGCCACAGAGAACCAACTACACTTCATCACAAGTATTTCTGTACAAATTCCCATGTTGATATGAATATTTATTTAGGAGGAATAACAACAATAAGATTTTAAAGGTGCTGCTGTGGAAGCCACATTGGAGAATCTCAGTGACACCATTTTCATATAGGACCAAACAGACCATGAGAAAAATGTGTGTAAAGTTTCAAGGCAATCCCCAAAGTAGCTTAGGAGTGCCAAGAAGCTTGTGTGACCATCCCATAAGCTCTTTTGGACCATGACAAGTTCAACAAAAAGTGCAGAATGCATCAAATTTGTATAATGTCAATCAATAACTGGAATATGTTTGTTTTACTAAATGAGCTGAATTTAAAAAATCTGCAAAACTTATATGATGATCAATGTAATTTTATGATACAAACATGAATAATCTACAATCTTGTTCCCTCTAAATAACAAAACATGACCATTTATACTGAAACATCAGACTGCTGATGCAAAAATGTGAAGAAGACATTCTGATGATTCATGTACAATGCTAAAATTAGACATTATTACAAAATTTTAGTACCTCCACAAGTAATGTTAGGTTGTCAAAAAAGCTCTCTTCATCAATGGTCAGTTTATTATTGCTATAAAGGATTCGGTAATGTTCAACTTTGTTTGCAAAGCAGACACTTAGACTGTAATCTCCAGGAAAATGAGCACTCTCTCTGACAAGAAAAAGGCCATCCTGTCGTGGCTGAAGCAACTCTTCTGCCATCTGCCTGTCAATTTTTCCATGGAACCATCTACAATATTAGAGCAAGCAACATGCAAACCTAGAAAGAAATAACTATTAGAATGATTAAATAATTTTCTTTTATAAAATTTAATCACTAAAGAAATAGAAAGGAGTACAAATCAAATACCTCCACAAGTTTAGTTAGGTTGTCAAAATACACCTCCTCATCAATGGTCAGTTTATTATTTCTATAAATGATTCGGTAATGTTCAACTCTGTTTCCAAGGCAAACACTAAGTGAGTAATCTCCAGGGAAATTGACACTCTCTCTGACAAGAAAAAGGCCATCATGCCTCGGCTGAAGCAATTCTTCTGCAGTCTGGCGCTCAATTTTTCCATGGAACCATCTACAAGAACAGAATAAGCAACATGCAAACTTAAAACAATAAATAAAACCATGTGTTGCTAAAATGCTTTGAGAATACTACCACCAGGCAACAGGTATCCAAGAAGCTTTTCAGGCACATCTCTGGTATTTATACCTGAAAGCATTTGACTCTTGATTTTAGTAAACCATCACCACCACCCAAAAAACCAAAAGTATGTAAAGGTAATGTGTAAAAACATACCCCTTCGAAACAAAAACACTTGCCCTGACCTGAAACTATCAAGTGACTATAAAAGTCCAACTCTGCTCGAAGATTAAATCACGGGCATGCAGGGTTAGGTAAGAAGCTTTGTTGGTTGAGGGCTTCTGATGTGTATTGGGTTCTTTCTGTAAATTTCAACATACTGATTCTTAATATTTGCATAACACCTCACACCATGCAAATTCATGGGGTAGGGGAACATAGTCTGCACATGCTGGTAGCTTTGCTGTTAAAATCATCAAACTCCAAATTCATGTTGTGTGTTTTCCATACCCACCCAGGAATGCCTGAGTTGGCTGTCTTAGTTTGTTCTTCAGAAAGACAATTACACTTTCTTGGCAAAACAAAAAGAAAAGCTGAAAGTGATGTTTAAATACAACAAACTAGCCCACATTCCTTGGGTCTTGGGATTGAGAGCCATACTAAAGGCTGACACACTCTTTAAGTACCATACAATGCCCAGATGACTTCCTTTGGTCCTATGGAATCATATCATTCAACAACCATGAATTTCCCTGGTATTGTGAGCCTAAATTATGATAATGGTTTACATCAGAACTCTTCGTTTTCATCAAAAGTTCATGGTAAACATATCATATGCTTATAATCAGGGTAGAATGAATTGTGATCATTGATAAACTTAACAATTATCTATGTTTCAATTGTATCCACTTTAACAGTTGTATGTGTGAAAACCAATTTTTCTTTCAATCAATCCATAAGTTATTTATTCCCAAAAACTTACACCTTGAGAAACACAACAAAGATAAGCAGAAAATTAACTGAAAATGATACTATTCACCACAGCTTAATTTTCTTTTGACTGTCCAAAAACATGTTCAAAAAGATTGTACAGTGGGTCAAAATACATCCCATTGATTTAGAAAGACAATTCCTTCTTTATCTTTTATATTTATACTTTATAAATTATATCAATGGACATATGTATCTATACTAAATTATGGACATAATCAGAAAAATGATCTATAACAGTCCTTAGAATTAAAACTATTTCCATGTCAGAGGTAGATATGTTTCATTCAAATGATCAAATGTTCTGTACCTCTTTAATTTGTATGATAACAATTTGGAGTTTTCCTTAGCAAATTTTATATTTGAATATTTAAAGCCACACTTGTCAAATATATTTACACCTGTATTTCTTACTATTTATCATGTGACCATTCCTTACCTTTTAAACAAATATTCAATGTGGAAACTTGCTGCAATTTCCACTATGATCATTCATTCAGCTCAGCATCACAAATTACATCAGCATTTGTAGCTCAATGAATTTTCATGTGAGCAACTATATATGCAGATACAATTATCAAATTCATTTAGCACATTCTTGATTTTAACACCATTTGCATACAGAGCAACACCACTCAATCAATACATGCTGAAAAAGAGTGATCTGTATACTTGTAAAATGCCATGTTTGTCATGAAGTTGTGAAAGAGTCAGCATCTGAAGCAGAATTAAATGGTTATGGAAACTGCCAATGAAAAACAAACTGTGCATCATCTGGTTTTTATTAAACTATTTAATATGTCTATTCAATGACTGTTTAGAAAACAATTTGTATTATGAATAGATGTGTTTACCCATGGCATGCAATGGTTCACATATTTACAGAGTCTTGTATCAGAAATCTTCCATAATTCTAGCACCAAAATTGAAGATTAAATGTATAATGACCACTCTTTTCTGCATGTATCGAATGAGTGGTGCTGATGTGCACATCGATACAAATATTGTTGAAAACATTGGATGCAAATTCAGTAAATTTTAGGTATATTTGACATGCTCACATAAAAATTCACTGAGCTATAGATGTGGATATCATTCGCAATGCCTGGTTGAATGAATACCATATATCTAATTAAGCATATATGCACTTTCATATGAACAAATAAATTATCAAATATTCCCAGACATCTATCCATACAGAGACTATTACAGCATAAACATATTTCTACAATTCATAAGAATATAACAGAAAAATATGCATGCTATAATAATCATGTTAAACTAAATGAACACTGAATCAATCACAACCAACATGCTTTTAACACACTGCAACTTCTAAACAATGTTTCACTACTCTAATGCTTGCAGAGGAAGACTGCCATGCTTAGGGTGGTACTACAATTGTCTGCTGACAATCATGTGACTCCTACCTCTACCAAATGGAAAAGATTATAAAATGAACAATCTCCTCCATCTATTTCTAACATGTAGTTGGAAGTCAGAATGCGATAATGGTCCACTCTCCCCTCACAGCATACAGATAAGGTGTAATCGCCTTGAAAGTGTACACTATCACGGATCAAAAATACCCCGTCTGTGTGGCCTGCTAACAAGGCTTCTGCCTGATCTCTAGTAATTTGCCCATGATACCATCTATAAAAAGATATTAACCTTGTTTTATCAATCTTATTTATAAATTTTATATTTCACAGTTAATAACACAATAAATTAAAAGCACCAGCATTCTTTGACAAGCAAATGCTGCCATGAATCAGACTGATTTGATTGAGCAGACCTATTTTATTCTCAAACAGGAACACTGGCATCTCTTAACAGTGAACTTTGACTTCATTTTTAATAAATTCAAAATATATTTAACAACTATCACAAGAGGCAGTGAGAGGGATGATAATCTTGTGACAGAAATTGAAAAGTAGGAAATCACAAAAGTCTATGATTCACAATATTCTAGTGAAACCCCAGCATATCAAATTTGAAAACAAAGATATTTTCTTATTATGTTGGAGTTCAAATGTTCACAAGATTCAGCAAACAAACTTTCCCTGATCGTTAAGGACCTGTGCTGAAAGATTATTACTATATCTGAGGGAACCAGAGTGGCCAAGTGGTCAAAATCACTCACTGTTACAGATCACGGTCATCTCACCTGTCTGTGTGGGATCGAGTCTTGGGCTCAGCCAATGTGAATATGTGAGAAAGCTTGTTGGTAACTTCTCATGGGTAGGTGGTTCTTTCTGGGATTTTCCTGGGTTCTTCCTACACTATTAATACTGGCTGCCATGTATATATTGGGCTGAAAAATGGCATTAAATCCTATAACAACAACACAAACTACTGTATTATCATCAATATTTGTGGCAAACAACTTTTTGTGATTTTCGTTGTTTCCATGAAACACAAATTTAAATCCCCAATGTAAAATGAGCCACTTAGGATGATGCACACCCCGTTTTCTTAGTGTTTCATTCTTAGAGATTAACACAGCTACTTGTATTTGATACATCAAGGTCAATAATGTAATTTGGTAATTAAATATTAGCTTTCACATGTGTTTGTTCTATTTTTTTAAACTTTTTGAAGCAATAATTATAAATCATTTTATATTGTTTCAATGAACATGTTTGATAAGGTACTATATCCAACAAGTGTAATTTTATACTCACTGCCTTAAATCGATATGTGAGGTTAGTAAGGATAGAAAGAAAATATTGATGTTATGGGTTTAAAGCCATTTTTTTCAACACATGAAAGACTACACTTGATTCCAGTATAACTGGCAGAGGAAGAACCTGCAGTAACCAAGAACCCACAGGAAGCTACTGGTAAGCTTTCTCACATAATCATGCTGACTGAGCAACTAATCAAAAACTAATGTGGACAGAAGTGACCTCTAAAGTTGAGTGCCTTGGGCACCCGGGGCTCCATTCTGGAGAAATAGCCTGCATGTGTGATTTGGTTTCTTAATGTAGCTTTAACATATCACTATGATGTCTGCAGTGTGACAGTTTATAGTGATGGCTCTCTCTGGGGGTCATGACACAGATATGTAGCATGATGTCCCACTCAGTTACATTATCCTCACACCAGGACACCCTGTCCTAACACTAACCTCTTAATGCTAAGCACAAAGTGAGGCAGCTACTAGTACCACTTTTATAAGTCTTTGGTATGACTCCTGCATCCAAGGTGGATGCTCTTACCATTTAGACCACCTGAGTGGGGGAGGAGTAGCAATAACTATTTTAAATCTGGTGTCCATGCTTAATATCAAATCAACACCATTTATGCTTTGGATCAACTACATGTCAGAGAAAGCTGGGAAAACAATGTTGACATAACCATATGTTCTCAAGGAGTATATTTAACAAAATGTTCATGATAATTGCTTTAGAAGGCACACTTGGTCATCATGTCTATACCATTTTCATTCAGGACAAACAAAATACCAAAAAGTCTTGTAATGAATACCAAATATTGATATGACTAGTCATTAAGAAAGAGTAGCAATAACAAGATTTTTAAGATGGCCATTATGGTAGCCATGCTGAAAGGCCAGATTGGCACCATTTCATTTAGGATACTCTACAAGTCATAAGATTTTGTCAGTGAAAACCCCATTACTAAGTCCTTCTGGAGGAGTATAAATAAAACTGCATGGTCACGGGGCACTACATTTTCATATTATTTACATTGCAAGATTCTGAAAATAACAACATTTTCATTAAGAACCAACAAGACCTCAGTATGAAACCATGACAACTTTCAGGACTTTCCCTGATCAAGTACTAAGGGAGGTAAAGCAATGGCAAACAACATCTAATGGATACCAATAGATTGATAATAGATGCAAGCATAGTTCGTAAACTCATTTGTAATTGTGTGTGTAATTAGGATTTTTTAATGCCGCTTTAACAATTTTTCAGTCATATTGCCGCAATGTATGCAGTGAAGCAGTTTATAGTGATGTCTAGCACTCGGGCTTCATGCCGCAGACATGTAGCATGATGTCCCAGCAGTCACATTATCCTGACACCAGATCGATCAGTCCTAACACTAACCTCTTAGTGCTGAGCACCAAGTGAGGCAGCTGTAAGTACCATTTTTTGTAAGTCTTTGGTAAGACTCTGTCGGGGATCAAGCCCATAACCTCCCGTTTCCGTGGCGGATGCTCTAACCACTAGGCCACCGGAACTTGCCTGGTCTTCTACCAGTTCAATTAATTAGTTGATCAATCATATAAAGAAATTATTGCAAAATCGAACAGTATAAAGCTTTGCGGTTAAACAAGAACATCATTGTTTCCCTTTACCCTCATTTGCACTTCATACACCCTCAAATTTGTAATTTGACCCCCAGTTTTGCTACCAAAGTTTTTTACTCAGTCTGTCCCCCAGTTTTGACACTACATTTATTGTGATTTTTTACTCTCATTCTTGCACCCCAAAGGGATACACTGAACATTGCTGTAAAGGACCTTTATACACAGCCACACATTACCATAACTTTGGCCAGCTAGTTAC
Organism: Unio pictorum; assembly: GCA_030141615.1. Classification (NCBI taxonomy): domain Eukaryota; kingdom Metazoa; phylum Mollusca; class Bivalvia; order Unionida; family Unionidae; genus Unio; species Unio pictorum. The sequence continues at coordinate 3,209,710 of JARLTB010000042.1, read as the reverse complement.
ATTAACAAAATGTTCAAGATGGCTACCATGATGGACATACTGGATGTCATTCATATCAGCCTGTTTTACTTCTGAACCAGCAAGAGATTAAAATAAGTCTTCTGGATAAAACACCATATGACATGACTTTCCATTTTAGAGGAGTAAACAGAAGATGACTGTTATAGTGGTTGCCATGGTGACTTTACTGGATATCAGATGCATATTTTGATTTAGCACAAGCCAGACATCATAAGAAGTCTTTTGAGGAAAGCATAATATTTATATGATAATCCATCTAAGAAGTGAAAATCCCATGTTGATACAACTTTTTGGTTTGTAGGAGAAACAAGATTTTCCAAATGGCCATTGTGGTGGCTAAACTGGAAGTCAGACTGATACCATTTTCACCAACTAGATATAGAAACAAGCCTGTCAGTGAAACCCCATGCTGATATGGTCATTCATTCATCAGAAATAAGGATAACAAGGTTTCATGATAGTCACTGTAAAGGCCATATTGGACATCTGAGTGGCACCATTTCACTTGGACCATCTAGACATCATAAAAGGTCCTTTAGTAAAATCCCCATCTTGATATGACCATCCATTCAGGAGCAGAAAATAGTGGAAGTGCAAGCAGGACTTTTTTTTCATCCAGGACCAGCTGGACATCATATGAAGTCTTCAGGTGAAAAGCCCATATCAAATGACTTTTTGTTCATCAGGAGTAGCGATAACAAGATTTTCAAGATTTTAATTTATGAACAGCTACATATTATAAGAACTCTTTTAGTGTAAACCCCATGCTGGTATAACCATCCATTCAGCAAGAGCAGCCATAATAAGATTTTTAAGATGGTTGCTGTTGCAGCTGTGCTGGATTTTTGAGTGGTACCGTTCATTTAAGACCAATATACCAAAGATAAATGTGCATGTAAAATTTCAAGGCAATCCTTGAAGATGTTTAGAAAGAGTAGCAATAGCAAGCTTGTGCTACTGGACAGATGAAACGCAACCCAAAAGCTCTTCAGGTCTGTGACAAGTGGAGCTATTAAGAAAGACACACATGTCCATTTATGAAACTTTTCTTTTGAACTGTGCTTAAAGGCTGCACTTCAAAAGCATGGAAGTCAAGGACTATTATGTTAACTTTTTAAGTGATTATGTACAACTTACTCTTTATTACATACCCAACTATTTAATCCTCATAATTCCAATTTTACTCTTATGTTGTCAAATCAGAATATTCCAACAACAATACATTTGATTCTTGGTGATATGTCTGTTTCATTCATTTCCTTCTTCCCACTGTGCCAGAATACAAAGACCCAACTTCATTAGTCAATAGTAGTCTATCCACACTATTTGTCATCAATGTAGAAATTAGTGTATCATCAATCTTTAACTAACAAAAACTACCTAACCTGCATGAAAATCGCCACATGATTTTAATGGGTCACCATAATATTTTAATATGCAAATATAATTTATGTGTTTAACATTCACTAGAGCTCAATTTACGGATGCTATTTTATTATGTATGGAGGAAGAATTAAAAGAGAGAAGACGTGCATGCAAATAAATTATAAAATTTAGACCCAAGTAAATTCTGGAAGCAAGTTAAGCATGATGCTATGACAACTTCCAATTGTTATTGAAGGGAACCTTGACCAAAATAACATATCCAATTGCGGAAAAATCATTTTGAGGCCTTACTCAATTGTGTTGGAAACTATCTGAATAAGAAGTATATTCTTTTAGCATTCAATACCCCTTTTAGTCATACTGAACTATATTATCTGAGTTCCAACATGCTATAGCCCTGCAACAAAAAAAATAGGGTAAATATCCTGGTTCATAATTTTTATATGTGGAACATTTTAAATTTCAAAAAGTAAACATCATGTCCTATTTGATTATTTTATTTTATTGTATGTTTGTACATAACTTTGTTCCACATGATTTCACAAATGATACAATTATCCTGCTTCTGAAAAGTAAAATTGGTAACCTGATGGACAAAAATAATTATAGACCTATCGTATTTTTGATAATTTTATTTAAAAATAATTGAAATTAAAATTCTACAATGATGTCTAGTCGCAATCGTTGTTAATCAGTTTGGTTTCAAAAAGCAGCATTCAACAGACCTATGCATCTATGCATTTAAGGAAATTGTCAACTTTTATGTAAAACCTGATGGCCCTGTTTGCATGTCTTTTATATGCTAGTAGGACACTGAAAAGGTCCATCATTGGCTCTTTAAAAAAAGCTCATTGATATTCAAATACACATCAACATAGTTCATATTTAAGTTATTTGTTATTGCAGACAGTTGTACTATGTGCATCAGGTTAGTGTTGTATCCTGATCCTCATATGTAAAAAATTGGATGAAGCAGGGGGTGTACTTTCACCTTTGTTATTTAACATATACAAAGATGAGTTAAAGCATAATTGGGTCATTGTCACATGGAGCTACACTTGACACCAAATGTATAATTTCTTAAAAAATTTTAGTTTTGCTGGCGATATCTCACTGAATAAGTCCTTCTATCACACGTTTCAGGAAATTATAAAAGATATGTGAACAAAACACAAATTTAATGTTATCATCTATAATGCAAAAATATCAGCATGCATAGTCTTTTATTCAACATTTTTCAAATTACCATCTTCTGTCTTCTGCATATCTCAATGGTTAAGTTCTTACATATGTCAACAGTTATATGTATTTGGGTAATATTTTAAAATTCAATCAGTCAGATGATTAAGATACAATGAGACATTACAGATTTCTGATTACTTAAACAAACATGCTCCTACATAAATTTAGAAATTGTTCTTAAATATTAAACTTAGATTATTCAAATCTTATTGTTGCACAATGTATTGCACTCCTCTGTGGGCAAATTTTAGTGAATCTATGAAAAGAAAACTAGTTATTGATTGTAATAATAGTCTTTGTTTACTGTTAAGCCTTCCATGAAGGAACAGTGCCTCTAATATGTTTGCAAACAACAGCATTCAATTTTGAAGAAGTAACAAGAAATCTTATTTTTCTTTTATTTTTAAAATACTTTTATGGTATGCTTATGTTTTAATTTTGTTGTATGGATTATGAAGTCTGAAATAAATAATTCTTATCTCATCTAGTCACTGTTCTTTGACACATCCTGCTCTTTCCCACACATCTACCCATCCAAAATATCATGTCAGCAAGATCTATTGCATCACATGAGTTGAATATCAACTGAATGAAACACAATGTTGAAACAAGCATGCAAAAATTTAACTTTTGAACTCCACCTCCCTATTCCCATCCCTCCAACATGAGGGAGAACCCCATAATTGATAGTGGAATTAAAAAACAAAGGCAGAAAAAAACAATATTATTAGCAATTTTCATGCATTTTTTTGTTTTCATTTTTGGTGCCTTGTTTAATAAATTAGTGTGAATCTGACAATCAAATGTCCAAGCATTGACCCTGCAACCAATGCTAAACATGGTGACAATAATATCCACCATTTTTTATATCATAGACTTACGGCATTGCTTGCAAGGAGACCTCTTTTCTTTTCTGCGCATATGTTGCTGGAATCATCCCTTCTTTTCCATGAATATTTCTAGCCCTATACCAATTTATGTCCTGCAAAGGGAGATAAAGTTGCTGATATATTTTTTTAGAGGTAAAAGTCAATGGCTATCTCAGCATTTTAACTGTTAAGTCAATATTTGTTGAAATATTACCATTGTGTACTCTAATAGATAAAGAGTCCTTAGAATACCATCAGTGTTGTCCCTAGCTTATTTTAGGAAGTGCTTCAACCTGCCATCCCTACTACTCCAGGGTACACACCAGCCTATCTGAGGGTTATTCTGTTCAATATATCCATAGCTTTTTGTATGTTGAACGTTAACATTCAACATGTTGATTTGGGACTTTAATTTGGTATTCTTAACCTACATTTTTCAATTCTTGCATATGGACTATCCTAGTCTACAAGGAAAGGGAAGAGACACTTCTTTCTCTGACAAGAACTGGGAAAAGTGAAATATCATTATGGAGACCAGGTACATTTTGAACAAAATACCAAAGTGATACAGTTTAAAGTTTTTAATAATAATAATAATAATAATAATAATAATAATAATAATAATAAAATAATATTTTTAAAAAATTATAGCAGTAAAGTTATGCAAACAAATGTCATCATTCAGTGACCTTGACCTTTATGAAGACTTCTTCCATACACCATGTGCAAGACATCAACAAAGTTTGGTCCAAAGATGTTTTGTAAATAATGGTATCATGCAAAAACCATTTTTTGTTCTTTCCAGTCGATGTGATATTGACATTTGAGCTGAAAAACTAACAAGGTTATCCTTTTGACTGGGTTTCTGGTAACTGAAGAGGAAAGACAACATGAGCTATTGTGTGAAAACAAAATTGGTAACAGTGTGGTGGATGATTAGAAGGACCACATAATATGCTCTGCCTTCTTGAGGCTGGCATAATAAAGCTTTGAAACAAGCAGCAATATAAAGTGACAAATAAAACTTCTCTTTTAAATGTTAGTGAAGCTAGAATCAATATTATTCCCAACATAGTAACCCCTTAGGATGTTTTCTGCTTGTATTGCAAATATTACCTTCAAAACTTGTTATAATTTGGGCCAGCAATTAGTGAAGCACTTGGTAAAATCATTCAAGCAGTCTGAACATTTATGTCTTCAGGTCGAGACTAACAGCATGTAAGTAAAATAGTACTTTTCACAATGCGTAGAAAACTTTTGTACAAATATGAAGTGCTGAAATTACCTTTGTTTGCTTCACAATAGTCAGCACATCCCCTTTGGCAAATGGAAGATCATCACTTGCAGTCCCTCTGAAGTTGTAAATACATAACACCTCCTCTCCAGGCTGCCAGATCTCTGGCTGCAATGAAAATTAATCACTTACTCAGATCTATATGAATTCATTTTTGTGAGAAGAAGTCACCACATACTACAGCTAAATACAGTTAATAGTTATCCTGGTCCTGTAGTCCTGAAACTTAGGAAACCAAAAAAAAAATATAAAAATAAAATAACACTACATTAGACTCTAGACTTCACAGAATCATGTCTACAAGACATAGATGCCCAAACTAATATGGGTCATAGGCAGAGTGATAAGTGAAACATGGGTCACAACAGTATATATCTGTCTGAAAATGTTGAAAATCAAACTTGAACTGAGTCTTCTTAAAAAAAAAAGTTTCACTCCTAAATCTGATTTACATCCCTGAGGTTCTTAAATAGTACATGAAAATGGAATCTGTCAAGGACATATGGAAAAACCTTTTGTAATGGATAGAGATGAGTAACAATATGATCCCAAATCCTAAGAATATGGCTGGGAGATTTAAAAAAAAAAACAAAAAAAAAAAATGAAAAACATTACATATAAAGTACAGGAAAGATTGTTTATTACATTCTTGGATAAGATGTGTCCATTGTTCAAATATTTGAGATTATTTTCCCTAGCCATATTTCTAATGTTATAAAATTCATCTGATGTGATGTCCACCCGAGAAAATTAGCAAAATTATAGCTTTTATTTCCTGATATGCAAAAATCCAGATAAATAATGGTAGTCATTTAGATAACATGGCATGATAATTACATATTATTAAAATCTTTAACTTGAAATAATTGTTGGAACAGTGCATTTTAAGTATGATAAGAAATGCTTCTGTTTTATATTTTTCTGACCAAATAATTTATAAATATCCTGTAGCTTTTGTTCTAAACCCATTAGGTTCAATAACTGAGTACAACTCAATGACACACTTGATTTATTTTTGTGATTGTATATTGCTAAAAAAAATTAAACAAAAAAAAAAAGAGATAATTTAAAAAACAAGATCACTTTACTGATGCACTCCAGTCCAACATAGCTATCTGGTCTCACCCAAATAAATGAAGGACTAATTTGAGTTGTCCTCATATAAATTTGAGTTGTCCTCATATAAAAATAATAATGCATGTAATAATAATAATAATAATAATAATAATAATAATAATAATAATAATAATAATAATAATAATAATGAGGACTTTGAATAGCGCCTAATCTTTAGAAGCTCTAGCGCTTTACAATATTTATAATGATATGACTAGACAACAAAAAACAAACACTATGAAATTAGAAAACAAAAAAAAATGCTGAAAATATTTAATGTAGGAAACTTTAAGTCTTTGTTCTTTAACATTAGGTCAATGACGGTATCGGGGCCGAATGAGTTAAGTTTGTTCTTGCTGTCAAAAAAGGTGAGTTTTATTGAAAGGGATCACTGTGTCTTTGTGTCTAATTTCAATGGGCAATTTGTTCCACATTGCTGGACACTGGTATGCAAAAGATTGTCGTCCAGATGACTTTGTTTGCATAGTGGGAATAATGAGTATTCAATTATCAGAAGAGGAGCGTAAGTATCTTGTTGCTGTGTACACATGGGTGAGACCAGATAGCTATGTTGGACTGGAGTGCATCAGTAAAACAAAGCACAGAAGACAAAGTCTGTGTTTGATTCTGGATCGAATGGACAGCCAGTGTAGGGTTGTGAAGGGGCAAATTTCTGGGGTAATTATATCAAGGGCGGTCATTTCTTAGAGAACGAGTACCAAAAAAATAAAGGGGGTGGTGGGTTATAGTATTTATTATTATAGTGATACAACCCCGTGACAAGTAGGAAAATAATTAATAATCAATAAATCCATCATCATTCTCACCAACGTTCCCTCAGGCATCCCCACACAGCTGAATTGTCAATCCAACGTTAAATTTTGCTCATTCTAACATTAAATTTTGCTTGTCTCTGTAATGCTTGCACAATGCAGCGAGCAATGCGCTCACATCTACCATTCGCTTAGAGGGAGCATTGATTCTCACCACCAGACCCGCCTCATAACAAGGGTACAGAGCAATGAAGAGCTGTGCTCTGAATGTCGTACTCTAAGGATGATCCGTGCAGCTGTGTTTTTAACTTTTCTTGAAGTTTCTGGAGTAGATATTGAGACGAACCAGACAGAATTGAGTTACAATAGTCTAGTCCTGAAAGTACTAATGGACACACAAGTGTTTTAGTGGCATCAACTGAAAGATATTTGCATCTCAGCTCAAGATATGCAGCCTTGCATATGTTCATGACATGTTGTTGTAATGTGAGAGTATGTCCAGAGTAACACGTAGGTTTAATACTGATTGTAAGTGTAATTGTGTATGCGTGTGATTCAGACTTTTAACATAGCTTCAAAAAAAATTCAGTCATATCACTATGATGTCTGAAATGTGGCAGCTTATAGTAATGTCTAGTACTGGGGCATCATGCAAAAGACATGTGGCATCGTGTCCCACCCAGTCACATTATCCTAACACCAGGTTTAACAGTCCTAACACTAAACTCTTAATGCTGAACACTAATCGAGAAAGCTATTAGTACCATTTTTTTACAAGTCTCTGTTATGACAAGGCTGAGTTTCTGAGGCTGATGCTCTAACCTCTACATCCACCAGAGCAGTCGAAATATAAGTACATGTAATGACTGACCAGCAGGTGTATGTGCTTGTACGCTGACACTTTCAGCAGATGGTAAAACTTAAAAAGTTCGTTTTTCATGATCCTATGTATATATATATATATATATATATATATATATATATATATATATATATATATATATAAAATTCATGTACTGGGAGTTAGTTAATATATATATATATATATATATATATATATATATATATATATATATATATATATATATAACTCCCAGTACATGAATTCATCTAATTTTGTAATTTTCATTCATGACTGTAAATTGTATTGATTGTCTATAGATGGATTTTGTTGATGCATAATTTAGGCTCTATTTCTAAGATGTTAAAGAACATAAAATTGCATAGGATCTATAAATAGATGCTTTATGTATGTGTTGACATTTGCTAAAAAAAAACATGTTTACACGTTTCTGCCTTTTTCCAATTGGACAGATCAGTCATGTGGTATCTCAACACAATTATGCTAACTCTTATTGCAAGAGTTAAGTCACATGAATAGGTCTTTTTAAATATTAAATTAAGTATTATGATCCATCATGTGAGGTATATTGCAGTATAGTCATGACAGACACTTTGACGGGTATATAAGGGGAGATCTGAGTAATCTTATTTCAGTCCAATTTTGGGGTCATTCTAATTTGTTGTTTTCTTGTTGTACCATCAAGTCTGCAGATCTATTTTACACTGTATTTTGATGTTATTTGAGAAGAAAAACATTTATTTGGACCGTTAAGTGGCAACAGAAAGTGTTCAACTGGACTATGATATTTATTGTGAATTCAAAGGAGTTCTGGATAAGGCCATTTTGATGACATCATGATTCTTGGTGGACCAGTACATTCCAGTTCTGAAATTTATGCAGAACTTTTTATTCTTTTTTTTTTTTTTTATAAATATAACTTTTCTTATTTTTGGATTCACTTCATAATATTGTAAGTTTCTTTCCAATTTTCATTTATAACAAGGACAATTAAATTAAGTTTTATGAGACTAGTTGCTTTTGTTTCCTCCTGTTACTTACAGTAGTAGTTTATGACCATAGTTGTAACAATATACATATATATGTACAAATATAAGAAGCTTGAAATTTGTAATACCTTCCTTTCAAGTTCAAATAAATGTTTCTGGCAGTAATAATACCAGTATAAATTGTTTACTACATGTATGGTCATTAACATTTTCAGCAGACAGGAGGAAGTAGTATATAACATTGTATCAGTTCCCTGTAAACATTATACACAATCTTTACTGTGCATAAACAGGAAACTAGCACAACAATGTCCAAAAATTAAAACAGTAAATAAATACATTTTTAACATGTCTAACATTTAACTCAATCACATATTATTTTAAGAAAGCAAGTCACTTCATGGCATACCATAAAATGACAAAGTACCAGTAAGTGTGGCTTTCATGACAACACCTTGCTCTGACACCAAAATTTGTCACAACTCAAATCAAAATGAGTACCTTGCAAATTTGTTTGCTACACTGGCTCTCTATCAAATTAATATGAAACAAGGTCAGTGTAGTTAGTAAATTTAGAAAAATGTTGGAAATTGGGTGTTGATACATCTGTCATGTTCTGTGTCCTTGTATTCATGTTGTGCATGTGTAGTTTTTAATTCAACTGCAAAGATCTATTTATTTTTGCTTTTCAATAGTTTATAGCAGTTAATATATCTCAACAAAAGTACATGTACTTCAAAAATCTGGATGTAAGTTATAGATACAATACTATACCACAATGTGGCACATACATGTATAGTCACTTATAAGACAAGTCTAACTGAAAACTGCACAGACCTAGATCTGTCATCACATAATATAATGTGCATGCAGATCTGGTTCAGTGCAGTTTATTAGGAGTAATAAATAGAGCAAACAACATAGACCCTGATCTGCAGACACATAAGGTGGATCAGGTTCTATATTTCTCACAGAAGGACTCAACTTATAAGCGACTACAAAAAGAAAGATCATTTCATATAAAACTTTTTAGAGATTCATATTACAATGATGCACATAGTGACAAATAAGTTTGGTCACCCCACCCCCCACCATTTAGTTTAATTTGCAGTTCTTAAACTCTTTATTTTAAAAAAAAAATCCTCCTTGAACAAAATATTTTTGAATATAAAAAGTCTAGCATATACTTTAATGTCTTTTCCTAAAACTGCAAATATGTGAGCAAACAATACAGCGCTGTATTTTGAACTTTGAAGTTCAAACTTTGTGACTACTAAACCTGCCTCATATTGTGTACAGTACATGTAATTTCAAAAACGTGATATTCTCCTGAAAGGACAGACCCGTTTAATGGTGGAAGGAGGGAACTCTATCTACCTAGGGTATTTGAAGATTTTTTTAAAAAACTAATATAATTGAATTGGGGGGGGGGGTGGTGCTGCTAATATCATTAAATTTGTAATAATATTACTCGGAAATGTCTGTACATTCCATACTGATAGAAACTTCCAAAGTACCAGAACAATGAAAAAATGCTGTGGTACATACCAACAGAAAATTCGTACTGGTAAAGAGAAAAAATAATGTGGTATATGCCAACAGAAAAAAATGTACTGGTAAAGAGTAACAAATTTGTTGATCATGCCAACAGAAAAAACATACTGGTACAGTGAAAAAATAATGTGGTACATATACCACCAGAAAAAACATACCATAAAAGTGAAAAAATACGGTGGTACATGCCACAGAAAAAAACGTTACAGTAGTGAAAACATGCTGTGATACATACAAACAGAAAAAACACCAGTACAGTGAGAACAAAAATACTGTCATGTACATAAAATGGTGGTAAACCAGTATCCCATGCACGTCTAATAAAAAGTCTGCAGTAGCCACTGAAAACATCACCATGGTGAATATAATTTCAGAATAAATTGAACTTGGTCTGTTTTGTAGCATTCTATTTTTTTAGAACATCATCTTTATATTAGAACTTTTTAATGTTTTAAAAATTTAAAATTACAACTTTTAATTAACACTAGTGTTTTGCTTACATTTTTGAAACCACCTACCTACTTACATGTATTTATCCAAATACCTCCTTAATGACAGGGCATAATTGTTTTTTTTTTTTTAAAAAAATTTAAAAAAAACATTTTTTTCTATAATATTAAAGCAGCGGTACCACACTGTATAAAGAGTTGATAAGAAAGATACATGTTTTTATATCCTTATTTTTAAACCATTAAAGCTATTAACCTTGTCCATACCTAGAGGCCAGATTTTACAGGCTGAATGTGACCTCCAGCAGTACATAGTTTATGCATGAATAATTACCTTGCTTTGCTACAAGTGATAGCTCATATAAAGCAGGCAGTCTACTGGTCAAATTCTTATTCTCATTCACATGTACACTGTACAGTAAACCCAATGAGCCTAACATGTCATAAAATGTAATGTTTACCATTCAATTAACATATGTATTCCTATGTTTACCATTCAATTAACATATGTATTCCTAATTCCAACTTGGACTAGTCAGATTTGGCATTCTGAGTTGGGTCCAAGGAATTTAGGTCTAGTATGGATGAATCCAGTTATCAGAAACACAAATACTTTGCCCTCATTTAGTTGTTGTAGGGTTAAATGCCATTTTTCAATTTTTCAGCACATGATAGGCTATACAAGGCAGCCAGTATTAATGGTGGAGGAAAGAACCACAGACCCACAATAAGCAACTGACAAGCTTTTTCACATACCCGCACTGGCCAAATCTGAGACTCAAACCCAGCAGACTGAGGTGAGATGGCACTGATCCATAATGGAGAGCACTTTAGACCACTCAGAGGCCCCTGCCCAAATTAGTCAAGCAAAACATGTTAAGTTATACAGATCTTTGTTTTTAACAGGTAGCAGTATTACAGATGCAAGTAATTATAAAGTTTCTGGACTGGAACACAAAGTATACCTGCTAGTTGAACCTTTAAAACAAAATGTCTACAAATTCAATGAGGCATGGAAAATAGGTCAGAGAGACCTCTGTTGACAAAAAAGGAAGCAGAACTTGTCAAGATGCATCCACTCAACTTCCAATTCTGGATAGGGCAGTATGCATAATACAAGTCAGAAACCCTGTTGACACAAGCAAAGTGCAAAAACATAACAAAGCCTGTAAAAGGTGAAATACAGGTCACAGTTAAAAATGACCACAAACAAAAAACTTAATCCAAGTCAGTAAAGTGTAAAATAGGTGCATGATGCACTTGGAGGGAGTAGTACTCATCAAGTATCCATTCATTATAGGTTAGTATACACACATCATGCTAAAACCCCATATAGTCATGAGCTAAATGCAAAACTAATATTAAAGCCAATAAAATGTGAAGCACAGGTCACAATTATCTTTTTGGGTATGGGTGAAGAGTTTGGACCTAAAACAAAATGTAAAAATATGAAACTCAACCAGGTCATTAACTGTCAAATATGGGTCATTGTTCCCTATTTCTAAGATGAGGGTGTAGTACAACCAAGATGCATCTCTCACAAAGTTTCATGATTCCAGGTACACCAGCACTAAACAGCAGATAAAAATGTAATGTGTTCATGAGCTAGATGTAACAATTTAGCAGACAGGAAAATGTAAATCACAATAATCTGTTGTTGTAAGGGCATGCACTAATAGAGATGCATAAAATCACCTATTTAATAATTCTGGCTTGAACAGTTCTTCACATTAAACCCAACTCAGTGAAACATTAAATATAGGTCACTATGACCTACATTTGTACCAAGGTTGTAGTACTCACCAAATTACATCACCTAAACAAATTTCATGAATTTGATTAAGTATACAGGGTACTAAAAACATATTTGGTTAAGAGTTAAAAGCAAACATTTAATCTAAGCCACTAAATTGTAAAATGTAGGTTACCATTAAATTCTTTTGTCCTAAGGGCTTGATATTACGTAATGAAGATGCATACAAGCATCAAGTCCACTGATTCTAAAAATTATACAACCAGAATCACTTGGTACCAAAGAGTTTGTGTTTAACCCTCAATGACAGTCACCACCCTAATGTGGCCTGTTGTAGTTGTTGTAGGGTTTTTACGCCATTTTTCAGCACAAGATAGGCTTTACATGGAGGTCAGTATTAATGGTAGAGGAAGAACCGGGGAAAAGCCCAGAAAGAACCACCGACCCACAAGAAACTACTGGCAAGCTTTCTAATATACCCAGATTAGATTAATCCGAGACTTGAACCCATGCAGAATAGAGGTAAGATGGCAGTGATCCGTAATGGAGAGTGCTTTAGACCACTCAGCCACTCGGGGCCGATGTAGCCTATAATCAACATGATCATCCAAACACTCAAATTAACTCTTTTGATAAAGACTCAAGCATTATCAGTTACATATATTGCAGCAGCAGGAAATGGAATGGATAGATATAGCCAGATGTTTGTCCCCTGATTTTACTGACAAAATTCGATTTTGCATTGTTAATTCAAACTATTGTTTAGGGGTCCAAGCAGTTAATTTATGTGTTTATGTGACTTCCTGAGTAACACATATCTGCTTGTATAGCCTTCACCAATTGTTTATAAACATAGTTACAGGGTGTTTAGTGTGAGGACTGAGATGAAAACATTATACCAGAACCTAGTCATGTTCTCTACTAAATCGTTTTAATTTGTCCGAGAATGAAATATGGTCAAAGGGATAAACTATACTTTCCCGGGTATATTTATTGTTGGATTTAAGAAAACAGCAAAATGATAAGTTGAACACAAAATGTATTCAATTTTATTGTTCATTTGGTTAACATATTGATTGATGTAGTGTGGTATCGTGACCTAGATGATGTTATGGGAATTCTAATGATCCATCTTGCTTTATGCATCATTAATTACTAATAATATTTGTTAAATGACACTCTAAAGATTGCATTAGAAATATTCAAACAGATAATTTGAGTTTAAGTTTGTACAACTGATCTTAACATGGTTACACATCCCACATGAACAAATATCCATACATTTTACACTGTTTGGTATTCCATGTTCACATTCAGTACATCATATAAGCCGACATTCGAATTTGTAAGGCACATTTCTGGTTGTGTGCACTGCAGGTATCCCAAAATGTTGAATTTGTAAGGCACATTTCTGGTTGTGTGCACTGCAGGTATCCCAAAATGTTATTTTCATCATGAGTATAACAAATATCAAATTAGTACTTTGACAGAATATGGAATTGTAGCATCAGCTGATATCTGATTCCATTAAACCGTTAAGCTTAATAATTGGTAACACACACCCTTAAAAATACTCTTAAATGTTCAAACAGATCATTTGAATTGTCTTCCCATTTCATCTTAACAAGTACATGTGTATGTCCCACATATGCAAATTTCCATTCTTGTTTTGGTGATCACAATTTCACATTTATTTCATGATATAGGATTTATTGGTACCTACCGGTATAGTTTATCTGTGTGGACACATTTAGCTGTATTCACTTGCAATATCCCAAACAAACAAAAATTGGGGGCCCTGAGTGGCCGAGTGGTCTAAAGTGCTTTCTGTTACAGATCACTGCCATCTCACCTCTGTCTGTGCATGTTTGAGTTGAAGATTCGACTAATGTAGTTATGTGAGAAAGCTTGCCAGTAGCTTCTCGTGGGTCGTGGTTCTTTCCAGTGGTTTTCCCAGTTCTTCCTCCACCAATAATACTGGCCACCACGTATAGCCTATCGTGTGCTGAAAAATGGTGTTAAACCCTACAACAACAACAACATATCCAAAATTGTTATTTCCATCATGAATAAGATTGCTTATAGTAATATATTTTAATTTACTACATTGTTTGCTTGACTTTCCTGTATACTGGTATGTAATAATGTTTGCACCTATGATCAAACCTCACCATCCCTGCATTAGTTTACGTGATTAGTTATTTAACCTGTAAATGACTTGATGCTTGTAGAAGCCTCATAAACTTTTAGAATGAATTTATTACTTCAATACATGGTCATTGCTTAGAATTCCTGAGTGTCACTCTGTCAAGTTTAATATTTTTCCCAAGCTTGCAACCTGAATGCTATTTTTAAATCACTATATCTAACACATTTTAACTTCATTTACCTAGAGCTTCCTTTTTTCTAGAATTAAGTGAAATATGTTTTGTCTTTTCAGGTCTAGCCTGGTATCTCCAACAAAGTGTTAAGAGTTAAATCAGAATGGAAGCTCTCCACCAGTTGGGTGGTGATAGCAAGGTTTCATAAGGACATAATGTGTAGTGTGCTACCATAAGTGACCACCATTATTTCATATCACCACACTGATATACAACACCTTAAAGACATGGCATAGGTCTTCATGAGAGAGATTAGCACCATTGTTCAGTAAGTTAGAGCATGCCTAGAAACTATATTTTCCTATCCCACTGTAGCCTTTTGTAGTTATGGACATTGCAATAGAATGCAATTTTGCTACAAAACATGGTAGTGGTCCTATCAGAAATTTAAATCTGAGTGGCTATTAGTTAAACAAACAAATGCCTAAATACCTGACACTATAAATGTGGAACAGCCCCCATCATTGCTTCTTTAGTGTGTACATCTATATGCACCTGGACAGGAATAACGTGGTATCTGCTAAATTCAGTATGATTTTATGTAGTTTCACTACTCCTAGGAAAATGTTATCGGCTACTCAGATCCAAACAACCATTTGTTTTAAATACCATTCATTGGTAAACTTTGCTGTCTAAAATTTGTCAACCTGAGTTTTAAAACTTGTATGAGAATTTAATTTTTCAATAAAATTTAGTTACAAAATTTAAATGTTTAATAATTAAATTTTAATTAAAATTTTAACTGAAAAATAGTTTAAAATTTAAAACATTTTCAGACAGGTCTTATTTTATATTACAATTAGGTTTTTACTGCATTGAAAAATTCCCATAATTAAGGAAGATATAGCAAAGTTAGTTTTGGTTTCTCAATAGCACTGGGACCAAAACGAGCAACCTGTGGAACGCCAGCAATACACACTTTCTGACAGGTGTCACATGTCTTATTTGCAAGGAAATTCAAAAGACTTCATGTATAAAGTTCAAATAGGTGTGGCATGCAAATATAAAAGTTTTACTAAAATTGGCCAAAAAGAGTTGGGCCTGTCAGGAATCACATCACAATTATGATGAATACACTTAAAAGGAACTAAAAGATTGAAATCTAACACAAATTTCATTTGATACAAAAAAGTACTGCCTCCACTAGACGTAAATGACCGTTTCAAAAATCAAAACTTTCATTGAGTATTGTTAATTACAGTGTACTAAGAATGTCGTTTGGAAAGAAAATGCAACAAATTTAAAGTTGATATTTCATAATGTTGATTAAACTTTCCATGCCCTATCTACTGCTTTTGATAATAAAACAAATGATATATCAGTTTCCGTTACCAATTTTTATCTAGATTCTCTTCAAGTTCAACAAAGAGAAATAAATGTTTTGGTATTTTTTTGGTTTAAGGAAATGGGATCCATGCTTGACCTTTTGTTATATGCAGGTTCGCGAGTTATCAGGGCGCAAGTTATTGAGGAGTGGTGTAGCACATTGCAGGCCTAACAATGGACTTGACCCTTTAGCTTAAAACATACCTGCTATGTATAGATGGGTCAAGTTCATCAAAATATATTAAGTGGATAAAAAATGACAACCTTGAGATGGAAACAAGCCCCTGACTTACGTTATCCCTTGTTTTAAATGGTAACCTCAAGGAATCGGGTATGAGTGAATATGTGAGTCAGTTAAGTCCAGACATATAACAGGCTAAATGTCTTCATTGCTTAATTGTTCTGTACCTTGATCACCTTAATCTCGAGAGGGAGGTAATGCCTATGGTAATACTCTACAGTCAATGAGTCATGATATATTACTGGTTACAGCTTCATTTAAAATGTTTTCACCAGTTCTAAAGAGTATACTCCAGATTATTTACAAGTCACATAATTGCATTTTCCCTCACCTGGCTTTGAACTTTACCCTGCAACATGAGGGCCTGGTTGTGGTACATGACACATCTAGTCATCATATATAAACACTGGCTGAGTTACCTGCTGTACAAACCAAGGATTGGCAGATAGATTGATGGACAATGACTTAAACACAAAATGCCAGACTAAATATAGGTCCATAAAAGTACCTCAAAATAGATACAAATTATTATCATAATTTTAACATGACACCAGAAGAATGTGTTCATGCTTTGACAAAGACATTGAGATATGACAGCTTACATTGTACAGTCTCTAATTATTATGCATCAATATAAATTCATTTCTGCACATATCTTAAACAGCTTCAGAGCTAAATTTAAGTATGAATACAAAGATCACTGGTAAGTACTCTGACCATCAAGACAAAACAACAAACGTGATGCAGTATAAGAAACAGTCATCATGAATAGGATTTAGTTTTATAGGAATGCCACCTACCAAATAAAAATGTGTATATATGAGATGTGTTTTGTCATGGCTGTGAAAAATCTCCAATTTGGCTGAAAATGGGAATTATTTTTAGTTTGGAGATGTAAGATAGGCTCTTTCATACAACTGGACACGAGGCAAGTGAGAATGCAAAGTCTGAAAGTTTCTGGGAGTCGTGTATGTTGTACAATCAGACTCTTGTCAGTCTTCTTCTCACAATGACAGGAATCAAGCCAAACCCAGGCCCCAGACAGAAACAAAGAACATACAAAGAAGCCTCTCAGACAAGGCTGTTTGTCAAGATAGATAGGTAGGGATCTTGAAGATGGTTTTTTTCAGCATGCCAAGGAAGATGCAATGGATTTTTAACTGGCATACAGTAAGAACTAAAATCACTCAAAACAGGCACGTTTGCAGGAAAATTATTAGACTTTGCAATGCAGTTTTCATACCCTTGAAAAATGCTATGACCAACAGAATGACCATGAAACCTGGGAACAATATGAGGAGAAAATCAAAACATAAATGCAGGACATCCCTGAAATGAATACTTTTGAAGTACAGATAGATTGTGTACATTGGAATGGAAGTGGTATGAAGCCAAGATCAATAACTGCCAAATTTGCAAACTTTAAAAATAAACAATATGTGCTCAAAAGAAAAACAGAAATGAATAGGTAGAAAAAGGTCAAACTCCCACCACCTCACTGAAGATTTCACCCAGAATGTCGGAGATGATGGGAAGGCATTTGTACAATTCATGACAGTAGCGACAATTAAATGGCATATCTTTCATCAATGAACTGGTTATAGATGGAAGACAGCTGCTCCGAAAAAATATAAATCAGTGAACAAAAACCATTTGAAAACCTGGCGAAAATCTTTCCGAAAAGAACAAAAACAAAATATACACACACAATCTGAGTAAGCACATGTTGGTGCACATGACAACCTGCACGATGACAGTGGAACACCCATGGACGAGGGCAATACTCAGCCATTAGCTAGAAACAAGTAAACCAAAGATTAATAAATAAATGTGTTCAAATGCCCTCATACACATCATTTGAAAACAATTATATGCACATATGTTTGTTACACTTAAGATTTGTTTAAATAATAATTTTAATCTAACTTTGAGTTGTTTATCACAAGATTTGACATGTGTATTTTGTGAAAATTGGGACAAGTCAGAAAGTCAATTCCGTGGTTTACAGAAGACTTTATTTAGTACAAAACAGAGACATATTCAGGGGTTGTGATTATAATTCTGAAGTAAACATTAGTGGAAAAAAAATATTTTTAAAAGAACTGACTTTGAACTGTGTTTGTCTCCAATTTAAGGAAGACCATTCAGATTTAGATAAAAATGTTATACTTTGTTTTGCATATGTATAACCACAACAGTTCCAATATACGGTTTGATTCGCATTAAAGACACTGGGGTAAAATTATCTGGGAAAGAGGTGTCAAAAACATTAATTTCCTATCTGGATATGTTTCCTTTTGATTGGGGACTTCAAATGCACAACTTGTAATCTTAATTAATTTTTGGGGACAATGATGCTGCTGATTTTTTGTTAGGAGAAAATATCTTCTGTGAATCAGATGTGTTTGATATGGAAAGAAAATTAAGGGATACTGTTTGTACTGCATTCAGTATCTCAATGAGTGATACATGTAACACATAATCATCACATATTCTAAATGGAAGAATGCATAAAAATTGAGATGGACATTACACATGGAAATGATGGAGCTAACATAGTAGACTGTAGGATTGCTTCAATTGGCCTCTAATATTGTTCAGATTAAACCGGTTCCAATGCTCAATCTGTACACTTTCCTATCATACCCAACTTCATTCTTATAGCTGATATCAGAAACATGCACATTTTGGATTAAAGGTAGGAGTCAGTCTTGAAAGGTACAGCGTACAGATGAAAGGAAAAAAATAACATTTATGAATTCATTCCAACGTGAACCTTCTGAATTTCAATATAACTTTAATCATTATTTTATCCTGTGGATGAAGCTGTACAAGGTATCATTGATATACATGTACATGCATATCGCAAATCAGCCCCATGTATGTAGTTACAGTGTAGTAAAGATAAGAAAAAACAACCTTTTTGGTGTGATAATATGATGTCTTAAATAGGCAAACAACATATTCTCTTCCATAAATTTGAATTTAATACTATCGTAGTTCCATTCAAAATGTGATTGCAAGAGTGCAACATACACTCTGACAAAGGCTGTATACAGGAGTTTTTTCCACACCTTGTTTTTTGTAGTCCAATAACTATCGATTCCAATTTGCCATCTTTCACTGATGACATGATTTCTGGGCAACTTTAAATGAATTGGCCTCAATTTGAATGAACCAATCATATTTTGGAACTCTATATCCCTGTATACATGTGACACATTTCTCTCAGAATGGAACTGGGTGCCCGTTCTAACCCAAAAAAATGCAAGGAAATTTTTAATTTTGTTATTTAAAAAATACATCCATATTCAGGTCCAAAAACAGGAGAAAATAGGAAACTTGGCAACTATGCTATTTTGTGTACTGGATTTTTTCCTTTTCTTTCTTCTTTTTCACCTTACCGTATTAAATTGATTTGTTAATATGGTAATCTACATCAATGCAATATTGTTGTGCACCTGTAGTATTATGGGCCTATGACATACATTACCAATAAACTATTGCCATAATCAGTTTCATTACTCCAAAGAAATTTTCTTTTTTAATTCAAGACTTGGTGAGAAACATTTGTACATTGGTATGTGCCTGTACCCATGAGACTAATATTTCATTTTCATCACTTAAATAGCTTCTGAGCTATTCTTAAACCTGACAAATTACCTTGACCCTGAAAATTGGATCAATGAAGTGTGTTGTCTGACATGATCTTAGGGAATAATGCTACGACTATCCTTAAGAATTTCTGAGTTACAGCTAGGGCCTAACCGGAAAATGCATTGGACATTCGCTTCAGCAGAATATCCAGTTTTTCAGAACTATTCGGAAGTATTCGCCTCGGCAAATAATATGTGCACAAATGGTTACAAGTAAAATAATTCAATAAATATCGAACTTATAAAAAAAGTTTTTTAATACATAATAATTTAAGTTAATAATAAAAAATTTCATCTTATAGACGATATATACCATATATGGTACACGAAAAGTTTAATCTTCGCAAACAATAATGAAACAAACGGTACTCTCCGGAGTCACACCTACTACTCGGTTCATGCCCGGATCCGACAAATACTACATCCAAATACTCAGATTCGGTACTCGACAAAAATTATCTACTCGGTTAGGACCTAGCTAGACCAGGGGTTGCCAAATGTTTTTGCAAAGGATCATATTATAAATAATTTCGGTTTCATGGGCCAAGGGTCAAACTCAAGCATGTTTATGTCAGTTTTCCTTGACTGCTAGAATCAAACATGATTTAATTAACTCACCATCAGCTTTCCTTAATTAGCTAACAAACGAGCTACTTGTAAACATTAGTTACATCCCCATTTTCATTTTTTATTTTCATAAAGTGAAATATTCCATTTTAATGTTTCCAATATTTCTGATCATTGCTTTCCTGTGAGTTTAAAATACTGTTTTGAGTGCTTTGGCTCATAATGATGCCAAATATTGTACACTTTTAGTACAGCTATAGTATCATTGCAAAATAAACAATGCTTCGTCATCTAATTTTGTAACAAAGTAATTCACACTCCATTCTGCCTTAAAAACATGACATTCAAAGTTCACAATTATCTTCTTCTCTGGTTTTGACTGTTACATAATGAATATGCACCGGTAATAAAACGAGATAAAAATGTTGCAGAATAGCAAACACATAACACTGCCGAATTATAACTGCATGGCAGCACAACATCACGGAAGAGACTCACCAATCAGCGTGTGAATGCAAAGCTACAGTAGCACCTCCTCCGATGCAACAATTATGTCACAAAAAGAATGCTGAGAAAGCCCGAGTTTTAGTTTTGGATTCACCATCAAAAACTTTCTGCTGGGGATGATTAGGATCCTGCCAACAAGGCAACGTGAGAGTGTTATCCCTCTTTCTACACACCACAGCCAGGACTGTCAACCTGATCAGCATTTATGCTACCACACTAAGTGACACAGCAGATTTCATAGATGAGTTCTACAACAAATTAAACTCACACATCGACAAAATTCCCAAGGAAAACAATTTGATATTACTGGGCAACTTCAATGCTATTGTGGGTGCTGACAATGACTCTTGGCCTTCCTCTCTTAGCAAGTTTGGCATTGGGCACATGAATGAGAACGGGCAGTGACTCCCTGAGATGTATTCATACCACAGCCTAAGAATCACCAATTTATTCTTTGAGACTGTGTATAGCACAGCCACACTGATCTTTGGTAAGAAGCAAACAACAATGACTGGTTTGAGCCTAACTCCGCCGCACTTATGCTAATCATAGAAGAGCATCCCAGTACTCACCTGGAATACAATGCTGCAAAAATCACCATATATTTTTCTATTAAAAGCTGAAACCAATATCCATCAGTGAAAACAGTAGATTCACATTTTGTCAGAAGTGATCATCATAGTATGTGGATGTATCACAATTACATATAACACTCACTCCCTGTAGCAAACAAAGCAGAAATCTTTGAACTAAATGGAATCAAATAGAATTATATCTGTCCAAAGGGCCAAATGTAGATTTTGAGAGGCCTTATGCATCATACTATCAGTTTTTTTTTTAGCCCTTGCAAATACTGACCTGTGTTCTTACACCATTGCCGCCTGGATCCATTGGCATTTTTATTTTGATAACCAAGCTTCAGCAACAATCAGCTCTGAAAAAAACATTCAAGTTTGTCAAAGTATTGGGCAAAACTGTCTCAAGTGCACAAATCAATGCATAGTAAAAGTGGGTACTGGCAGCTTGTCAACAGAAAAAAGAAAACAAAGAATTTGTTTGGGTAGGGACTGAAGACTTCTGCTGACATGTAATTTTTTTTATATCTTGATGTGAACAGAAGGATGACAAATTTGGTAGTAATAATGGATTATGGAACCACAACTGTATATTTTCATTGAAAGGTGGCTTGTCAATAAAAATGGGTAGGACTATATTATAATTTTATTACATCTTGCAACACATATCGATTGGTTATTTCAAGTTAAATACATCATTAGGCTAGTTTACACTTTCATAGCAGGACTATGCAGAATAAAAATATTACCATTAAAACAAAAATATTTAAGGCCTGGAATATGAAGATTATCTAGTTAACTGAATTTAATTTACTTGCTACAAAATATAATTAGGCTCTCATGTTATCAAGGCTTTTAGTTATCATTTTAAATTTGGTAAAGTATTTGTTTCAGAAAACATCTTCTTAACCCTTATGTGATGGATTTCAACATTAAATTTCAATGTATGGAACTTATTTGAATGTAAAGTAATTAAAGGAAAGACAATTTTCTATATTAAGTCAAATGACTTCTGGGATTTATGCTGGCTTAAAGTTTTGTAATTTTTTAAAATCCTACATGTATTGGTTTATTTCAACTTTAGATTTGGTAAAATTGTGAAATATTGCAAGCAATGGAATATTATAATACATGTTACGTAATGAAACAAGCATGTCTAATAACAATCCAATCAAATGTGACTAGCAATTTCATTTGAGATAATGAACCCAATTCAACTGTTTGGCATTCTTCTACTACCAGTGCCTTTCAAACCAACTAAAATGATGCCAACAGTGTCTGAAAAACTCAACCACTTGATTGTGCTCAGATATACTTCAGAAAATGAAGAGAAAAAAACAAGAAGACTTTTTTTGACTTTATAGCATTTGCATTCCTTCCAGTATGTGTGCCAATTTTAAAAACAAAAAACATCAAAGATATAACAAATACACAAAACTTAATAATTTCATTCATCAAATAATCATTTTAACCTGACTGTTACCAATGGGTCCGTAACAGCCAACTTCTTTGTGTTTCAAATCAGACAGTAGCTATCAATTTTTTTAATTTAAACCAGCAGACAGACTGCTTACTGTCTTTTTCTGGTTTCAAGAGCAGTCCATTTCAGTCAAACAAATTTGTGTCATCAGCATCCATATGTACAATGTCTAGTTTTAATATTTCCAAGTAAAAGTGACAAAATTCAAATGAGGATCTCTTGTATACATTTGTTCAAAGAGATAAAACTCCAAAATGTACAGATTTACTAAGATGATCTAAGACAGTTAACTGTATTACATCTGTTGCTTGAAAAGTGAAAATTGCCCAAGCAAATATCACAACCATGTTACAAAAAAAAAACTTGTTCAATTCAAAACGCCTAAAGTTGATAGTGTTTGTTCTTCCAGGTAATTATAATTTTTTATGCATTTTGAAACATTTTTTATTCTTGTTGTTTTAAAAATTGGTTGATGGTACAAAACATTGACAGTGAACAAATATTAGTCTGTGCAACAGTGTCAATATATATTACCAAATGACCTATGATATTCTTGAAAATTTGGTTTCTAGTTCCAGCATTCACTGATTGCAGAAGATGCTACACAGTACCACTTGTTCAACCAGTAGGATATTCCCCCCCCCCACATTAAGTGTCAACGTATTACATATTTTGGATTATCCAAATGTGCCATGAACTCTGGCTCACACACTCTATCTAGTCCGACATGTAAGACATAAAACATGTCTTCTTTTTCTTTTTAGTGCCATGTCTAACTAAACAAATAATGGGATTGTAAAGCATGTTTCGATGTCAGTTGACAAAACTGTAAATATTGACAAAACAATTGACATTGGAATGAGTAATGAAAGATTCAGGAACATCTCATACACTTGGCAACCCAAATCAACACTCTCCCACAAATTGATTCGTACTTAATATACTTACTGTGCTGGTTTCATCTTGGTGGAATTAAAATCTGACACTAGCAAATGGACATACTATCATGTTCAAAGGACATACATTTGATTTTTTTTTAAAGTCAAGGCATGCCAAAGTATTTTCAAGTAGGTTCATGTGGGGGACATGATTCTTGCACAAAACAAAATGTTATTTAAAGTTCTATTAGGAATAATATATTTTTATTTCTTTCGTTCATTACTATTTCAACTTAAGCCGATTTGGGCATTTTCCCGCATTCATTGCTTTCCTGCCAAATGAAATGCAAGCCAAAGATACTTTAAAACAGGTTCATTTCTTTTGTGAGAATTTGAATTTACTTGAGAAATTACATCACAGTAATTAAAGACTAAAACATTACGACTTTACCTTGTAGAAAGGCGTCGTTCTTTAAGTTGCCAGTTGTGAGATATTCCTGAAAATTTGACTTTTGTTAAGTAATATGCCTGTTAATTGATATATCAATTAAAAGTTCTAACATACTCATAACTGAACCGCAACTATCAATATTCAATCAACATGAGATAAAGCTTAGCAGCAGGGTGGTGGTCTTTTCTCAGTTTATAAGAATGTTTTGGTTACAGCAAATGGAATATCGTTAATTTAACAACATGTCAAACGTTGCCGATTACATTCATTATCTGCATAGTCTAATTTCATCTAAATATCATGCTCACATTTGACAATGTATGATTTTTTTTTACCTTTTCATGTCTCGTTTGATCAGGAAGAGTAATATTACTTCCATACTGAATAAGCGCCCTCTATAAAATAAAGTTAAGGGCAACAACTCTTACTTACCTGTACATTCGATACAATTAAATTGTCAAAGTATGCGTCATGAGAACATTATTGTCAAATTGTATTTAGAATCTTAAATGCATTTACTACATAATAATAATAATAATAATAATAATAATAATAATAATAATAACTTTTATTTATAAAAAAAAAAAACAGCAAGAAAGCAGTAGCTCCTTGGAGTCATTTACGAACTATTAACAGAATAGCAATTAAATTACAATCATATAATAAATGCATGCCTACATATATAATTTTATTTTTAATTTATTGTTTAAATTTTTTTAAAAAACATTTATGATGCTAGTAATTACAAATCCTGTTTATATGCTAAGATGATATACCTTCTCACCTCTAACTGCAATTTGTTTGTATTTATTTTTATTTATACTGAGAGAGATAAATCAATTTACAGTGTAACAATTATACATGCTAAATGACTGAACAATACATATTATGATACTATTTTACAAGGATTCATAATTTAAATACACAAGAAAAAGGGGTCGGATAGATCATACCATCAAGTAAGCAGATCATACAAAAATATTTTACTTACAAAAAGACAAACGACGTGGGGAAAAACACAAGAAGAATACAGGTACAACACAAGGGGAAAAAAAGCTAGACATATCATCATGTCGGCAGATCACACCAAAATAGTACTCATAAATAAAATTAAAATATTTTTAAAAAATGAAACAGGAACGAAATCGTGAAAATAAACGGCATGTCCTACAAATACCTCACCGTAAAAATATATATAAATAAAAAAAATATAAAGTAAAATTCAACCTCTAGAGTCGGTCCAGTGTCCGTGACATTCCCATTATTTGTATTAAACTGCTGAACAGTCAGCAAGCATCACTTTTTGGTATGAATCATATTGACATTCAAGTATAACATACTATTTGATTCATTATCCGGTCGTGTGATTTGATAGGTATGACTGAAACGAATCAAGCGTGACGTACAGTTTATATTCGACTTTCATGGTAAGTAATTCCCCCATTAGGCAACCATCTACTCAATGTCCTATAGATTCCTATTTTGAAATGTGTGACGATAATTTCATTAGTCAGCCGACTAGATGTTTCAATGTACTGGATAAAAATGCAGAAGAAAGAAAGAACGAATAAAAGATCGTTGGGTAGTAATAGTTTAAGGCAACGAAGACCACGATTAGTACACGTCTTAGTAAAAGATAAGGCTGAAAAGCCTAAGGAAACATTCAGATCGCTGCAAGGAAAACAGGATAGAGGTGTGTGCTGCAAGGAAAACAGGATAGAGGTGTGATTGTTTTATCCAGTTCATTTTGGAAAATAATACTTGCCGATGAAATTCGGACCGACACTCACACTCATGAATTTTCGGCTTCCTTCCTTCCTTAGTGTTCTAAATAACTTCATTGATCGTGAAAACTGACACGTACACTTGAATATCGTAGTAGAGTCCTGGGTTTAGTAAAGGATTTAATTGGAATTGGAATTGTAATGGCAGCTATCGAGGAGTATCTATGAGTAGTTGGAGACAAAATCGGTCCAATGACAAATTAGCAGTTGAAATCTCACACGTCAAGAATTTTCAAATTCACTTGTTAAATTAAATTGTTGGTGTTCAAAATTCTATTTGATTCTTTTGAATTACACAGGTGAAATTTAAATGTTGTCTAATGAAATTTACAATTTAACGCATTGAATCAGATATGTGTGATGAAATGTTTCATTAAATATGTCGAGGTTTTAGATTTTATCTGCTGAATTTGTGGATATAGGGGCTATCTTGGACAACTCTCTTCGATCACAATAATTGCTCGTCCATTTCCCTCAGCTC
This sequence comes from Unio pictorum, assembly GCA_030141615.1. Lineage (NCBI taxonomy): Eukaryota > Metazoa > Mollusca > Bivalvia > Unionida > Unionidae > Unio > Unio pictorum. Next base: position 3,183,075 of record JARLTB010000042.1, on the reverse strand, counting down.
GTGAAATAAACCTCGGATGTAATTTTTCGTCATTAAGACCTATATTATAAACTATGTTCATTCATGTGGATCAAAACGGTGGTGGAAGGAGAAATTGTCAAAATCAGACATTGTCACAATCAGAGCAAAAACAACATCTGCTTTTGTAGATTAGCGCACTATGTTTCGTAATTTGAATCGGATTTTTTTTTATTTAAAGAAAGGAAATTTCCCATTGTTTTGTCCCTGTTTATCCTGTCTTTTTTTATGACATTGTATATCTTATGTATTTTTTAAATTCCCTTTATTGTGGTGTGTGACTGATAAGTACAGTTGGGTTATAGAGCACATTTTAATTTCATTTAATGTTTCGTATGATTGGTAAGTGTAACTGGGTTATAGAGCATATTTTAATTCCATTTATTATGGCGTATGACTGATAAGTGTAATTGGGATATAGAGCACATTTTAATTTCATTTAATGTTTCGTATGACTGGTAAGTGTAACTGGGTTATAGAGCATATTTTAATTCCATTTATTATGGCGTATGACTGATAAGTGTAATTGGGATATAGGGCATATTTTAATTCCATTTATTGTGGCGTATGACTGATAAGTGTAATTGGGACATAGGGCATATTTTACTTCACTTTATTGTGTCGTATGACTGATAAGTGTAATGGGGTTATGGAGCATATAGCTTGACCCTATTTCAGATGTGCATCTATTGTTTACAAAAAGCGACAAACTCAGCTTCATAATTTGACTTTGTGGACTTCAAAGAAAAAAAAAAGGGGGGAGGGAGGGGAATAAAATAAAAAGCTGATTAATTTTTTCTCTCTTTAATATTTTCTAATTCACTCATTGCACTTTCATAACCTGGTATTAATTACTCGGATAAAGTTTGTATTCCCTATTTTAATAGTTGGTAAATATTTTGTGATTTAGACAAATGCATTTGTTTGGTCAGATCATGTACAATTTTCAATATACGAAAGAAATCTCAGCCCATGGTAAACGAACGTAGCTTACAAGTATGCCAACATTCATTCTTAACAATCTGGTCCTTTGCTGTATTCAGGGCCATAGACAGCGATCACGGGCCCTGGGGTAAGAAACACCCAGGTTTCCCCATGTTCTTATTCAAACAAGATATTTCCTTTATAAAATTAAAAAGTGTTATTCAGCCTGGGTCCCCTTATAGGACCAGGCCCCGGCGATATATCTCCGGTTGCCCCTCCCCTTTTGTCGGTCCTGCTGATAAAAAGATACTAATTATAATAACAACAACAACCGTTTTAGTGATGATAATGATGATGACGACGATGATAATGATAATAATGGCACTGGTGACAATACGGATGATGATAGAGACGATACAGAATGCTGTCTGAAACATTTAAACAATAATTAATGAGAGAGAGAGAGAGAGAGAGAGAGAGAGAGAGAGAGAGAGAGAGAGAGAGAGATGGTACGATTGTGATGTGTATGTCTAGCTGCAAATTGAAGCAAAAAGTTTGAAATTGTGTGTAAATCTCGTTCTCTTGTAACTGGAATCTATACAATTAAAAAAGTTACATAGGAAAAACAAATTAACAATTTTTAATAGTATCCTTAATGCAGATGAAATGATGAATCAAAGCATGGATATACAGTTCAATTTTAATTTAGCTATGAAAATTGTTATGACTGATTTAATCGTTTCATAGTTGGTCGCAAAAGAATGAATGCATCAGTCTGAGACTATTCGAATATACTTGTTATGGAGTGGTGTATATAATGTTATTATATTTCCCATCTCTTTTGGTACTCGGTAACTAGGAGATGACCGCCCTCGATATGATTCGCACGGTTCGAGTAAACTTGCAGGTAGAATAAGTAGGAATTTGAGCAGATATATAGAACAGTCTTCTCTAGCCACCCCCCACCCCCCACCCCGTATACAAAAGAATCAAAATTTAATCGATTACAAACAATGGGAAAACAATACAATTGATTAGAAAGATACACTTTTTTAGAATAAATCTGTCCTTGAACCCTTTAAGACACAAATCAGATTTATATAATAATAATAATAATAATGAGGACTTTGCATAGCGCCTAATCTTTCGAAGCTCTAAGCACTCTACGCCATCAGTAATGATATTACTACACTACAGAACAACAAATGACAAAAACAATGAAATTGGAAAACATAAAAACATGCTGAAAACATATAAGATACAAAACATGATTAGGTCGCTAAGTTTGTCTCTGCAGTCGAAACAGGTGAGTCTTAAGAGCACTCTTAAAAGGAACCACTGTGTCTTTGTGTCTAATTTCAATGGGCAATTCGTCCATGTGTCATCAGCATACAATTGGTGCGACACTGGGTGATGATCTATGACATCTGAGAGCGGCTGAGTATACAGAATGAAGAGAACGGGTCCAAGAACAGATCTCTGTGGAACACCACAACATACGTCAACTGGGCTGGAGTGTATTCCATTTGCAGATATAATTTGTGTCCTGTTAACTAAGTAGGACATGAACCACTGTAAGGCTTTATTCTGAATGCCAAATACATGCTGGAGACGCTGAAGTAATACATCATGGTCTATTGTGTCAAGTGCTGCAGATAAATCCAGGAGAGTGAGGACTGTAATCTTTCCACTATCCAAAGCAGAGAGAATGTCATTAAATACTTTCAAAAGAGTAGTTTCCGTACTGTGGCAAGGGCGATATGCAGACTGTGCATTGCTAAAAAGATCGTTTGAATTCAAATGAGATACAAGTTGAGTTAGAACAACCTTTTCTAAGATTTTTGATAGGAATGGGAGTGTCAAGTGCCAAATTTTTCGTCAGTGACATCCAGTAATTAATTCATAGGCTAGCCGACAATCAACTGTCTTGGGGTAGAGTTTGGAACGGAAAGAATGTTAGTTTAACTCGGTCAGACTGTTACAATAATTAGAGTGAAAACGGACTGAGTGTTTGACACGTTAAAATTATGTGATTACTCACGCAGAGCTTTCAAAAATGATTGAGACAAATGATAAGGTGATATTTCGATCCTAAGTCACATTTTTGGCATCTTGATATACTGTTTTCATAAGGTCAGTAAGAATAGCATTTATTCCGATTGGGCGAATGTATGGGGAAGGGGGGGGGGGTGTCAGACCCCAGAATCGGGGAAATATATCCTTCGTATCAAACGAGGTTAGTCAGTCTAGGAAGACCTCTGCAAGAGACGGTCAGAATAATTGATTCCAACACAGGAGAAGACTCCGTACGTCTTTGAAAGACAGACGTTCGTAAATTAATTGTGGTTCCGGGAAACTGAATGTGGAACGATTGTAAGACGCCAAAAACACAAGGTATTTAACTCAAATTCACCTTTATCATGATGTAAGGTATATGCTGTTTATCTTTGTCATAGATGCATAATGTATCGATACTACGATACAAATAGTTCAGTATTACATTGATTTAATAACGTACTTTGATATGTTTCTTTGTTACAGATGCATGATGTGTTCATATTTTGTATGGAAAGTCGGTTTTACAGTGATTTAATAATGTATTTTGAATTCTGAATTAGCATTTTTTACCTTATATACTTAGGTAGGTAAATGGGTGGTGTAGAAAACCCGCCGTGTACATTTATGATTGGAAAGTGTTGCATTAATTTGAATTTATCATATCTAATATATAAAACTGAATGTTTGTTTGTTTGTGTCGTATGCGTTCCCATACCGTTCATCCGATTGCGATAAAACTTTGGTGAGTTGTTCTGCGCACGCCCGCGAAGGTTTCTGAATTAGTACTGAAACAATCCTGACTACCTGTCAACTTATAATTTTATAAAGTGCAATTGTAAATTTAATTAATGTTTGAGGGAATTTATAATCTTCTTTTATTGTTTACATTCCCTTCATGTTGTGAAGTTTTGCCTGTTTCCAATGCAAATAATAGTAACTGTGGTAACAGTTTTTGATATATAACCATTGTACAAAACAAAGGTAATCTGATACAATATGTAAATCATATAAAAATTATTTGTTTAAATATTAATCATCTGGGTAAAGATTTTTGAAGCCCAGAGTGTACATGATAAGATTGTAAATTGTTATTACTTACCGTCTATTTTGAGAGAAAAATAGGTAATTGTATCCATTTTTGTTCTCTCCAGAATTAAGGTAATACTCATGTAAGTTCATAAGTGTCACCAACATGATGAAACTGTTCATCATCAATGTGAATCTTTGTATTATTTATTGTGAAATAATTGTTATTTTTTTGTCGTTTGAAATCGGGCGCCATGTTTACTACTGTGTATATGGGGCGCTCGGCTTTCCACTAGGAGGCGTTCAAGTTAATCTTTCCGAATTCTTCCATATATAGTCATTTTCGTAAAAACATTGTCGTGAATTTCCCGAGTGTGTTCCCAAAACCTATAAATAGGGGCGAGATCCGCCGTTTTGGCAGTTGTGGTTCTGCTGGACTCCAGTAAAGGTCTCAAGATCAAACAAACAGAACAAAAGTTTCTAGTCATCCCATCTGATAATTTCAAGCATTAATAGCAAGGTAGACTACTTACTACCGACATATTAAATTTAGTACTCATAATGACTACTATAATGTTTCTCTGATATTGTTTCACGTTTATTAACTTGTTATATTAAATGAAAGTCCCCATAAAGTGATTAGGCTGACGACACACTGTCACTGTGTCGTCATCAACACAGCCGTCTGCTATCCATTGGAAATTTATTATTCGGATTGGCACTATCGAAGTTCCTACTCAATTACATGTATCATTCTGAGATATAAAATTCCCATCCAATTTGTAGTGATTGTGTCGTTTCGATGGCGAAATAATATACCCGACACAACGACACACTTTGTTGTCACAAAACGACACACATTGTCGCATTCAATTCAAGCGCACACTATTGACATCCGGTTGCGCAAGACTGTGTCGCTCAAAACGACAAACTGTGTCTCAGTCGAGAATGCGACACACTTGACATCCGGTTCCAGACTGTGCCTCTAACACATTTACCATTGTACTATAAACACAAACCCGGGTCTGGTTCCGAACATTGATTGGATGCACAAATATCCTTACCACTTCGGTACGTCATACAAACACATTTTGATACATACTAACTTATTTTTGTTATTGTTGTTGTTGTGTGTGTACAAGATTAATTTGGGACAAAGGGAACATTGATGCAGACTTTTACATGCAATATACCACTGAAAATTGTGTTTTAATAAGCTTTATCAAAACAAATGTTCTGAAAATTAGTAAATATTATATTTCAGCATTTTGAGCCCTTAAGTTTGTGAGCAAACACTTACAATCCTGGAAGTCATATAATAAACTGTGTTGACTATTTATATTTGTTTTCTTTTGTGTGTTTATTATCTAAATAGGACCATTGTGGTGAACACACCATTTACTGACACTGCAATTCACTGGAGATCTAGTAACTGAAAAAGACGTGAGTTGTCCATCTATTCCATTTTATTTGACCTTGACCCCTTGGCACGTTACAGTACAACCATTAAAATTGTAACAATTAACAAATGTGTTTTTACGACATTTACCGTGTGTTCGCTGTGAACTGCAGGCGCCTTTAGATACGTCACCTGATCGAACAGTAGGAATCACACCACAATTAATACTTCCAGTTCAGTACGAATGTAGTTCCAGTCTATTTTTAGAACATTTTTTCCTCTCTCATTTTGGTGGTGATAGAAGAGTTATATTGATGCATATTTGGTATGGATTTAAAGGTAATTGTTTATTCTTGAGAATATGAGCAGAGAGAGTGGTTGTCAGTGTGTAATTTGGCGACAGTGCAAATGGAGTAATAAGGCCTTGGTGATGATCCGGAAGTGAAATATGTGGTCTGTGTACATGCTGTTATGTTTACAGTGCAGCAGCTCAAAAAAATGCCGGTCAACCCTTGACAAGAATTTCACCGTGAAGTCATCTTTGGGGGTATTTTAGATTTTCATATGATTTGTATTGATTGTCACACTGTGGAAAGGTCAGTGCTGAGAAATATATGTAGAGAACATATAGTAAAATTAATTGTGATGTATGGCCAGTAGGCGCCTTTAGATACGTCACGTGATCGAACAGTAGGCACCTTTAGATACGTCACGTGATCGAACAGTAGGCGTCTTAGATACGTCACGTGATCGAACAGTAGGCGCCTTAGATACGTCACGTGATCGAACACGGTCTGTAGCGATACCTAATTTCGCGTGTCTTCGGTGTGAACTATAGGCGCCTTAGATACATCATGTTTACTTAGTTACGTTTGGTTCGCGCCTTGGTTACGTCAAACAGTCGCGGTGTGAATTTGTACTTCACGTGATCGAACAGTAGGCGCCTTAAATACGTCACGTGATCGAACACGGTCTGGATTGGCTGAAAATATGATGACGTAAATCAACAGCTGTATGAAATTCATAATCGGTGTACGTCATGTTTACTTAGTTACGTTTGGTTCGCACCTTGGTTACGTCAAACAATCGCGGTGTGAATTTGTAATAGTCGTTACAAAGCATTACTTTCGCTGTCAAATCAATTATGCCACCTAAACGAAAAGCTATTGGTCAATCTACACCTCAAGCACGAAAGATAAAGGCATCACGAGCTTCAGAAACAGACGAGGAACGGAAAGCAAGATTCGAAACCGTTCGAGTTCGCACTGCTCAAACCCGATCATCAGAAACAGACGAGCAACGGGAAGCAAGATTGAAAACCGTTCGATTTCGCACTGCTCAATCCAGACGAACAATGCACGCTGATTTAAATCTTAGTGCATACCATTACAATGCAAATTATGATTACAGTCTTCATCCAAGTGTGATTATTGGAAAAATGGATAAATCATGCGTGTATTTGAATGCCCTCAAATTTAAGAATGAAACACCAGGAATGTGCTTCGCGGGTGGAAAGTGAAATTGCCAGAATTACATTCACCACCCGAACCATTATCAACGTTGGTATCAGGTGACACAAGCCAATCGAAACATTTCTTGGCAAACATACGGAAGTACAATTCATGGATCACTACTACCACTACCGAATGCAGATCACAAATTTCTTCAAATTTATTTAATGGGAAACACTCATGAACAAATCGATCAACGTTGTCAATTCAATACTGGCACTAAACGAGAAATAATCGCTGCATTACAAACTTTATTATATCAACACAACGAATTAATTCGATTGTTCAGAACTGCCCTTGAACAAATGTCAACTGATGACTATAAAGTTGTAGTTAGAGCAAACAAAACACCTGTCGGCCAACACGAAAGACAATACAATGCACCAACAATTGATGAAGTGGCGATCGTTATAGTTGGCGAAGAATTTAACTCGCGTTATATAATTCTTCATCGCACAAATGGTGATGTTCAGCGAGTCTCAGAAACTCATTGCTCATACGACGGATTGCAATATCAGATTTTATTTTGGGAAGGAGAAGATGGATATCATTTCAACATCTTAATGAGAAATCCACAAACAAATGAGGAAACGAATAAGAAAGTCAGTGCCATGAAATACTATTCATATCGATTGATGATTCGTGAAAACGCTGAAAATCATATCTTGAAATGTCGACAATTGTTCCAGCAATACATTGTCGATATGTATGCAAAAATCGAAACCGAACGACTCCTCTACATTCGTTTAAATCAAACCAAGTTGCGTTCCGAAGAGTACATTCATTTACGTGATGCAGTTGTTAATGATGGCAATGTGAATCTCAATGAATTCGGAAAAATGGTCATACTACCGGCCACATTTACAGGGAGTCCACGGCACATGCATGAATACGCACAAGATGCAATGACATATGTTCGCGCATATGGCCGTCCAGATTTGTTTATTACCTTCACATGCAATCCGACGTGGGATGAAATACAAGACCTTTTGTTACCTGGGCAGATTTGTTTATTACCTTCACATGCAATCCGACGTGGGATGAAATACAAGACCTTTTGTTACCTGGACAATCATCATCGGATCTTCATGATATGTAATGCCATCAACTTCAGCATTAAAAAAAAAAATACCAGGCGAAGCGACAACGTATAAGTCCATAGATACTGTAATGAATCAAGACGAAGTTGTCAATTATCCAACTGAATTCTTAAATTCACTTGATTTGCCAGGCATGCCGCCGCACGTTTTAACATTGAAAATTAGCGTACCTATCATTCTTCTCCGAAACATAAATACACCACGACTTTGCAATGGTACCAGGCTTTCAGTGAAAAAGTTAATGAACAATATCATCGAAGCTACAATTTTAAATGGAAAATTTAAAGGAGAAGATGTACTCTTGCCACGCATCCCTATGATTCCGACAGATATGCTAATTTGCAATTACCATAAACAAAGCACAGGGACAATCGCTACAAGTGTGTGGACTAAATTTGGAAAATCAACGATTCTAACATGGACAGCTGTATGTGGCATGCTCACGCGTTGGAAAAGCTTCTGATTTATTCATATACGCACCAGACAGAAAAACAAAAAATATTGTGTATCCAAAAGCACTTCAATAAACAGAATAGGCTATTTGACAGTATGAAAAATAATGTATGTTTGTTTGTTTCTTCGTTTGTGTCGTATGCGTACCTATACCGTTCATCCGATCGCGATAAAACTTTGGTGAGTATCAACAGCTGTATGAAATTCATAATTGGTAGCGATACCTAAAATTGTGTGTGTTCGGTGTGAACTGTAGGCTCCATAGATACGTCACGTGATCGAACACGGTCTGGATTGGCTGAAATTATGATGATGTAGGTCAAGAGCTGTATGAAATTCATAATCGGTAGCGATACCTAAAACGGTAAAGTAAATACTTATTGTGGGCTCGATAAATACCACTAAATAATCTGAGATGTTTTCCGGAAACCAGTCAAATAGTCTATTAAAACACAAACACTTTCTTTCTTTCAGTGGCATTGCAACGCATGACAGGATTAAAACACAAACACTTTCTTTCCTTGAGTGGCATTGCAACGCATGCCGGGTACTTGCTAGTTAGTAAATATGGATTGTGTGTTATGTTATATTGCCTCACTTTACGTAATGATTTACGGGAATATATGACTTTCCCGAATTCTGATGTCGATAATTAGCAGTATAGCTCTATTGATCTGAAAACATGTATAGAATTTGTTAGCCGTATAAATGATAACACTGATAGTAAGATCTGATTGTTCGAACATGAAGACGGACGAACAATCGCAACTCTGAAAGTAACGAGATACTTAGGGCGTTTTACCCTTTTCTTTTACAAGGAAAATAGTTTACTTTGGCAAGAGTAAGAATCAGCGAGAAGTCAAAAGGAAAATAGTTTATTTTGGCAAGAGTGAGAATCAGTGAGAAGTCAAAGGAAAAGAGAAGAAAAAAAAGAAGTAAGAAGTCAGAGTGTGGAATTCCCGTTCAATCAAAGGGCAAGCTGAAGACGGACGCACGCAGGGAAAAGAAAGAAAAACCAGTCGACGAAAAAGGTCATTTTGAACCACCCAACAGTCCAATGTTAAATGAACATTCGATTCCTTGATGAAATTTACTCTCAGTATTAACGGCTAACTTCATTTATTTTCATTAGTGTTTGGATTCTTATGAATGTATCCATTATTTTAAAGCTTCAATATTTATATTTTTCTGAACTAAGTGTATTCAGAAAGAGAGAAATTGTAATTCACAGTGTCATTCTTTTCTTAATTGTATTTTTAATTAAATTCATATTTTATCTTTACGGGGGCTCGTGTATTGTCTTGTTCAAAGTACCATCTCAGATTACTATATTCACTGACCGGGCAGATTACACCGTAGCGATCATCTTCTAGATAACGACAATTAGTGGGAGGCGGTCTTCAAGTGTTGTTTTTCCAAGTTGCGCAATACCTCTGACCAGGCCTTGTGCAATATTGTTCTAATAACACTTTGATAACCCGCCAGCACCACGTTACAGGGAGATTAGAAACTGGGCGGTAGTTCTTTAAATCGTTATGGTCCAGTGTTGGTTTCTTCAGCAGTGGCTTTACGATGGCGGCAGTTTTGAAAAATGATGGGAATTCCCCTTATGAGAGAGATATATTAATAACATCAGTTAGTGAAGGCAATATTGGGTCTAAGCACTCAAGCAGCAGTGATGTCGGAATTGGTTCAAGTTCACAAGACTTTGGTGCACTTTTCATCACGATTGTCCGTACTAAATAAATAGAAACAGGTTCAAATGCTACTAACGGTTGTCGCTGAAATTCTGCATCATAACTGTTTGGTGACGAATCAGTTGAAATTGTGCTGTCAAGCGAATCTCTAATGGTTTGTACTTTGTCATCGAAGAAATTTGCAAATTGGTCTGGTAGGTCTAGTGGAGAGAAGGTTGTTGGAAGTGGTGTACATTTGTTCCTTGACATTAGTTTGTTAGTTATCTCGAAGAGCTCTTTGCAGCTGGAACTCTCCGTGATCTTACTGTAGTGGGATAATTTGGCTAAATGGACTGTTTGTGGCATTCTTCTTATCGGCTTCGTAGATTTGTTTATGAATAGGGAGTCTGGTGGAAAGCCAAAGCCTCTCTGCTTTTCGGCGATGTCTTTTAGCAGTGCGAAGCTGGTCCCTAACACTGCTATACCATGGAGAACACTTTTTTTTAAATTGATACTCTGCATTTGGTGGCTGGGGCATGTTTTTCAAGCAATGAACGCAAGCAGTTATCAAGTTGTTCCGCTGTTGGATGTAAGTAAGTTGTTAGGTTTTCTTGGATGTCATGCATGAATTTGGTTCTATTTATAATACGGAGGTTTCTCTTAGTAGCAAATAGAGATGGAGGGTTAGGGACTGATACGTCGAGATGGCATACAATGCAGAGGTGATCCGATGTAAGTTCGTGGGATACAAGGGTGGATTTCAGAATATTATTATCAGGTCTATAAAGAAACCAGTCTAAAATGTGACCAAATTTATGGGTGGGTTGGTTGATTGAAAACATGAATGGAATCTACGAGTTTTGACATGTATGGTTTACTAGGACAGTCAAAGTGAAAGTTGAAGTTTCCAAGAATAATTAGGTTGCCACCTATCGAAAATTTCCATACTCTAGAAGATTTGGAAACTGCTCCAAAAAGAGAGATTCAGTCAGCTTGTTTTTATTACTAGGAGGAGGACGGTAGAGACAGAAAAAATGGACTGACCTTTGTTCCAGTGTGAGCGTTGTTTGGACTACTTCAAATGATGTGTGGCATAAATTGAAGGTTGTGTTGTACTTAAGGCATTTGATCATGGAATTCTTTGTAATTACAGCAATTCCACCTCCGCGAGAGTTGCGGGGGAACGACTTGATGGAGTAATCGCAGGGTGTTAAATTCGCACACTTAGATTCATCATATAGAAATAAAGAAATAGCCATTCTGTTTACAGATAGGATTTTTTCTCATCATACGATCGAGTGAACAGTTGAAACCTTTGCCGTGTGCGAATGCATAACCTGCTTAGTGATGGTTCCCTCCAATTCGTCCTTTCACTCTTTCTTCCTCCCGTTTTCCTTTCTCTCCGACTTCCTCGCGGTTTCGATATGTAGAGTTCTCAATGCGTCTGAAGATGTCCCAAATATATCTCTGCAGACTTCTCACTGCGTGTAAAGATGTTCCAAATATATTTCTGCAGACTTCTCACTGTGTGTGAAGAGCTATTTTCCCCTTGTAAAGAGAAACAGAGAGCTAGCTTAAGTTTTCCTGTCGGCTATTCCACGGAGAGTGAATCATTTCTCCCTACGTCGTTATCAGATTTCACTATCGGCATTCAAACAGATGTCAAAGGCTATTTAACTGGGTCAAGCATGGCAGACCCAAAACAATCCTAGTTCCCTAATTACGCTATTTCAGCGAATACACAATTCTAGTCGATCATACATGAAATCATTTAAGAATTCAAACGGGTTCTTGTAACTCATATAACTGAAGTAGTACACGAAATATTAGAAACCCCCCATTACTATACAATAAGATGACAAATTGAATAATTCGTCACACTTCTATAAAAGAAATATAAAAATCAGCACAGTTATTCTTATATCAGGAACAATTGATCTACCAATTTAAACAACTAAATGCATGCACATATTATCAGACAATTCAAGCAAAACATATTTGCATAAACGAATGTTATGAAATTGACGCAAAATACCTTAAGTTGTGTCGTTTATACCCCGATCTACCCAGACATCAGACCCTTTGGTCAACGGTTATCACGAGGAGAAATTCTTGCAAATTCTGTCCTCGGAGTCAAAGACTGAAGTCAAAAGACATATCCTCCCTTGTAGAGAAGCTTAGACTGATTTGAATTTTCGATGTACGATATTAAACTAGGAATTTCAGTGTGGAAAACACGCCCCTTCATTTAGTGTGGCCAATCATACTAACGTACATTTTCCGTCTTTTTAGAAGCCCCAAGCATTGGGTCAGTCTGACCTCCTACGTTGACTACTGGTCACGGAAAATTCTCAATTCGTGACAGTTTCACCATGAAACCAAAGTTTACAGTGTTCCTAATATTCTGTTTGATTCCTGCATAAACGAATGCTAACCAATGTTTAATTTCAGAACAGAGTTCTCCCCTCGAAATGACATTCTGAACATGGCAATGTGACTATTGATTCGCGTCCATTCTCTAGAAATCTAATTAATGGCTCTCTGGTCTCGGCTAATGGGTTAGATCGCAAGAAATTCGCCCGTCACAATATTCTTAGTTTTATACGAGAAATCTTTAGAACATAATATCTTACTAACTAAATTAGAATTTAGTCTGATTTGCTACTGTGAGAGTAGACAGTGTAGAATTATTTTTAATAAGGCTCCGGATGGGATTTGAGTGAAATCCATTCATCAAGGAAGCGTGGTCGAAAACCGCCAAAACCAACGGTTGAGTGACGCACCAAACACGAGGTATTTGTCTCAAATTCCACGTTTATTGTGACGTAATTGATATAATGTTTGCTTCGTTTACAGGTCTACATGATTTCGTTGATACATTTGTATAATCGATTTAATTAGATACACATGTATAATATTGTGTTTTGTATTATGAACCAGAAGTATGATTAGTTTCTTTTATTTTATGCTCAGCAGTGAATTACTTGATTTTCTAGTTAAAATAATATTGATATTTCACTGCGGTGAAAAAATAACAGTGAAAAAATAACAGTGAAAAAATAACAATATTTTTTCACTACAGGAACTACATTTTTGGGTCAAAATATTTGCTTGAAACGAGTGAAAAAACGAGTGAAAGAGCAGATTTGAGGTAGCCAACGTATGTGAGCATAAAATAAAAAGAATATTTGCTTGAAACGAGTGAATAACGGATACATTTCATCTCTTGGATAAAAAAACTCTAGTATTTTCACTCGTGGCTTCGCCACTCGTGAAAATACTGAGTTTTTCATCCACTCGATGAAATATATCCGTTATTCACTCGTTTCAAGCAAATATCCTCTATTTATTACATTAATTTAATAATGTGCTTTTGAATTATGAATTGGAATTCTTACCGTAATTCATAGTTAAGAATGACAAGCATTAATTGTTGAAATGGGAGGTGCAATATGGCCAGTTTAATTAAAATCAGATCTCCGCTGTTATACATAAAGACTTGACAGCGACCGCTTAGGGGTCATGTTCTGGTAGAGAAGAGAAACACCTGATACGTATTTAGGTTGTGTATTCTGTGTGTGTGTGTGTGTGTGTGTGTGTGTGTGTGTGTGTGTGTGAAGGAAAAATTAGCTGCGTACATGTACTGCACAGTAGAAAAAAGGCGCAGTCTGCAACCAAGACGGTTGGTGACCCGAAGAGGCTAGACTACGAAGACAGAAAAAAGGAAAAGAAATACGACAAGGCCGACCCAGCACCAACAGTGATTTGAAAAGACCGGAAGCACCAAGTGATGCTGACATGCCGGCAATCTGAGGTCGATAATGAAATTTGTATTATTGGTGTACCAAAACGGCTAATTGAAATTAACATAAATTTTGTAACTCTATTTCAAGGGGCCGCGTGGTCCAAAACACTCATCATTACGGAACACTGCCATTTCACCTCTTTCTGCGTGGATTCGAGTTTCGGTCTCGGCCAATGTGGATACGTGCGAAAGCTTGCCAGTAGCTTTTTTGTGGGTTGGTTGTTCTGTAACGATTATTATGTTGAGCCTACATTGTGCTGAAAATTACGCTCTGCCCTACTACGACAACATTAGCTATATTTCGAAGAGAAAGTGAAACATTCAAATATCACGTTCAATATCATTTAGTTTATGAAATCGATTAAATTGTCATATTTTACATACTGTTCTATTTTGTATCTCTGCTCAGATCTCTGTTATTCCATCCATCATTTTCATATTTTATTTCATTGTTTATTCGATCCGGGCAATAACACGGTGTCAATCATCTGCTAGCCAACTATCACCAAAGCACCATAAGGAGTGCGAGATCACATATCCTGTACCTTTAGACAACATTGCTGTTTAAAAATTTCAGTCGTTACTTCTCATAGATATTGATCATGGAACGAAGCTTCTGCCATCGCTAAAGCGTGTTGATTAGTGTACTATTATACAGATCTTCATTTTGTTCTTTATTTTTTGAAAAATAAATCAAACCCATAATAGTTCTTTGACAGAGTGGAAAAGTTGTAGGACAAAGCATTACAAACGAAGTTGTAGTTTGGAAATTCAAGAATACAAAGTGGTAACAGTGTGTGAATACGACTACGATGGATATCTAAAAACAAATATAGAGTTTCGACGTATCGTCGAAGACACATGTGATTGATATCGAACCATTGAATCCAAGCGACAACTTGCTTGTAGGGCAAATCAATGCTATACGCATGTCGTACGAAACCGTCAAATATAAAGACCACATTATTGATCATATATAATGATATTTTTTCGTTGTATATTTAAGTATGTAAATATGACTGATTTTCCATTGGTCAGCCTTGAATTTTGACAGAACACATCGACGCCCAATACATTCGCCAGTATGAACGTTTGATGGAACGTCAAGTTCTTCCACCGACGGACTTGCATCATCCCGTGTAAACATAACATTGTCACGGAAAACTAATGTTTCCTTTGTGTGTATGCTGAAACGTGTTATCAATACCAGCCATGTTCCGAAGATGACTGAGAACGCATGTGAAGGTGAACGAGTGTCGAATCGTTTCATGTGTTAGATCGTGGATACACATTGTTAGATAGTTTACGAAGTGTGTCACTTTCCAACCACAGAGCAATATCAACAGGGTGACATGTCCAGGTGTGTTTTATTTCCAGGCTACATCAGTGATTTCTTGAAATTGAAATAAGAAACCATTGACTATCATCACGCTGGAACACGTCTAACGGAATAATAGAACATTGTTAGCTAAAGTCATGCTCAGCTGTTTGTGAGAAAATCTGACCCAGAGTTAAACATTGCCAAAATCTGAATACTCTGTGGATCCTGGTCAATACTTTCTGCTGACCGAGAAACAAGGAAATTTCATTAAACATATTGAAATCATACTTAAAGATTTTACCTTGGCTTATTACGGAGAGGTCATGGAGTATGTTCGCCTGACGAGTTGGCAATGTCATTACTCTTGTTTATATGATAGTCAGTCGCACCCACTGCCCATTTAAAATTGTATTCCTTCTTTTAACCATTAAGAGATAGCGTCGTTTACTATTACGCTGAAAGTACATTGATTAACCCTTATGATACCACGAAGGAATAACAGGTTGGGCCGAGGAACATGAAGATACTATTTTGAATTTTGGTAGAGGCGGGCCCAAAAAGTATCAACTGAAAGATGTCTTAGTCAGGTTCAGTTCTTTTGTGTCCAAAGGGTCGAAACCCACACTGTTGTTCGTTGTTCTGATCATCAAATCTTAAGTCGACTCTTTTAAGTAGAAAAAAAACCCACTATCAGATCGCATACGAAAAATGATAGCGCCTTCCCGATCAAAGTAAAGTGACATATGAGTAAATTCCTTCAGTAAAATAAATGAGTTCCAAAACAGAACGATCATTTAAGTAGAGACATAGTAAAGAAGGATGAATTTGACACAAAACCCATGAGATGGTCCAAAATGATTCCATGTTCAGTGAAATCAAGTGAGATGTTGATTCAAGCGCCCTTCAACGAGAGCGATACTGGTCTTGGCGATAAATGGTGATGATGTGACCTGCGACATTCGCTATGCAGCACGACTTTGCTGCTTCTACAGTCGAAAGCGAAGTCGCCCGCGTGCCAATGTATGGCTCTAGTCCATAGACTCACAAGGTAATTAAACTCTTTGTCAAGAAAGTGTGTACGTTGCTGGCAGGTGTGAGATTTTTTAACGGTATACGGTATGTGAAGAATAGTCACCTTTTGACACTGAGAAAATGTCAGGTATATAAAGAATTCAATGTAGCAAAAACAAACCAATCGTCTACTGCTTACAAAATTAATGTAATTAAGCTCTAAGGTCAATTTAACAAGAACCCCCGTATCAACTAAGGAGATAAAAAATAAACAAAAAGGAAATAAACACAGAGGATAGACTGGAATTACAGCATTGCTCATCCTATCCATTTTTTATTGTACGAAACCCTACCTCCTTTATTAATTTGTTGTTTTTCGAGCTTTCTAAATACTAAATCGACGGAATTGTTCCTGCGTTGCGAAAAGATACCCAATGACGCTGAATATGTTAAAATTACAGTACCCTGACTCATCAAAATACGTATTGTCAGTAACAACTGCACACATTCTGAATGCAGAAATTAGTTTCACACTTGTATACTATGCAATCACTGGTTATAGTGAATGGGATGAATCAGCTTTGAGTCGATGTTTTGGTCATGCCAGCTGATGTTTTTTTTTTCTCCACATCCGCACTGTTGATATATGTGTAGGTTTGTCTAAATATACTTATATGGATTTAGTACACTGGATATCCGTTTATGTATACCTCTCCTCAAAAAATGAATAAGCTGGGAACAATTATTACAAGCTTAAAATAGCTTAAAAGAGTAAAGTAATACCACATTATTGGGTGAATGAGAAGTTATTTGTACTTAACTAAGACAGTCATTTACGTCATTCTGTATGTTTAGTAATATTAGATGTCAAGCAGTTTGAAAACGATCTGCATTATGACACAAAGAGGCTGGTCCTTTTTAAATTGACGAAACAAGTAAAAGGTAATTTTGTCATTTATATATCAAAACCATATTGCTTTGATTTCATCGGAATTATTGTTGTAACAAAATCTATTTCTGATATAAAATGGATAGTTCACCATTTGATTTTATGTTTTAATATAAAATTCGGTTTCTATACTAAAAATGTAAAAAGCCATTAACATTTATCATCTCTTTTGTCTGTTTTCTTTTTGATTTAAAAATTTCTAGATGGAAATTTGTACCTTAGGATTTGAAAAAGGTATTCTTTATATATTGTCCTCATTAATACTTAAAATAAATTCTTTGTGGTAAATTTTTTTTTCACAGTTTATTTTTCTTACGAATTTGTCAGTGCTGTTCGGCTTTGTAAAAGTCTCATTGAATAGCTCCTTTGTAATTCGCAGAATAATAATGTTTCCCACCAATTTCGAATGACATTGGAGTAACTTATAACTTCCCTTATATAATTCCCGCAAGATGGTTAGCGACTACTAACGTTTGGTTTTCAAGATACTATATTTAAGCTTGCAATTCCAACGGTGGCCACGCCTTGCTCAACTCCGAAGTTCAAAGTTTATAGACTGCATCTTCTTATTGCCATTGGCAAGATGCACCTGTGGTGCATTGTTCTAAACCCACAATTATTGTAACAGTTGGAGCATGCTCATTTTTATTTATCAACTATCAAATCGTGTTTCATATTCCCTCCACTCCAGTGGCCTAGTGGTTAGAGCATTCGCCTCAGATGAGGGAAGTCGCGGATTTGAACCATGATAGAGTCATAACAAAGACTTTTATAAATGATACTAACAGCTGCATTGCTAGGCGCTGAGCATTAAGAGATTAGTGTTAGGGCTGGTTTCAGAATAATGTGACTGGGTGGGGCATCATGCTACATGTTTGTGGCATTATGCCCCCATCCTAGACATCATTATAAGCTGCCACGATGCATACATTGTAGCGACTGCATTTAAAAAAAAAAACTATGTTAAAATTCCAAATGACTCACTCACCTATGAAACAAGTCTTGGTGCTAGGCTGTACTAAACAGTCTTTGAATCGTGCACTCACATATGCTAAATACATAATATTTGCTACTTGAACGACCAAATAAAAACCAAAGTGTGAATAAAGCTGGAAATTAAGAAATGTAACAATCCTTTGTACTAGTATGTAGATGATAATGATATACATTTGCACAATGGCAACAAAAAAGTTAGACAGTTAAGAGAAGCATACAATTTAAAAAAATATAATGAATTAAATTCAAAATGTTGAACTTGTAGAACAGATTATTCAGTACATAAAATGAAAAATGTCAATTTGACAATAATCTATGAAATGCTGAATTTATGCAAAACAGTATGGAGAATAGAAAAAATCATCAGATAATAAATAAACTGAAGAAAAACATCTGTATTTCGTGGAAATCTGGAGACTTTTGAATGCCCAAATACACAATTACCGGTAATTGGACTTTTAACAAGAGTTATCCTGGGAATGGTGTATGTGAGAAATATGTTCAGTTAGTCTTTCTTTCATTTCAGAGCTTGTTTTTTGTTTCTTTAGATATAATAAGCAAGTTAACAGATCGATTTTCCTAAATAGGAACTAGTATTTTCAGCATTTTTTAACAATTCTTGAAGCTTTTAACATGTAAATACTTCTTATGCAAAGTCACTTTAAAAAAAAATCTAGCTTTATTTTCAATACATGCCATCTGTTTTTGTTGAATATTTGTAGACTGACCTTGCTAAGTTTACCAGATTGTTAACTTGCACTGAAAGCAGCATTTGTACACCTACCCACAAATTTGTTTTTGTACACATGTAAAATACATAATTTATTTATTCATACTCTTTAAAACATCTTGCTAACATGGACATGCAATGTTGCTTATTAAACATCATCATCTCTAACACTAATCTCTACCAGTTGCATATTTTCTTAGCACTGGATTGTATCTTTTTATGCTGTAATTAAGAAAATTCACTCTTTTTTAAAATGTTTTTTCAACATAACCAAATGACCATGGCTCTAATAAACAGTAACACAGAAACAGTGAAAACAACAAGTTTTGTAAAATTTTAAAAATAATTTATTTCCCAAGAAAAAAGATTGTAAAAATGGAAAAGAACTTAGTTTTAAGAATCAAATCGAAATATAATCCAAATTATATTACAAAAGTCATAGTAATGAAATGTTTTACTAGATTCAAGTTTGAGTTCTGTTGCAAAATCAAAAGATGGAAGACAATGGCATATGCTGAAATTTGTTTTGCGCTATTCTACACTTCCTTGTAGAAACACAATATTTAATACCGCAGTTTGATAAACTGTCTTTATCCAAGAATTCTGCATAAGCACATCAAATATTTTCTGACATACAAATTAATCCTTTAAAATCCAATAAATTGAAGAAAAGTTGACATGGATTTAAAATAAACTGGCTACAACAAACAAAATGACTTAACATCAGATGTAAAAGCCCAAACCTAACATTACTTGTTTACCAAAGAATAATTCAGGTCAACCGATGTTTAAAAAACCCACATCATCTCAATTGAATGAATTTACACTACAATAGCATGCAATGAAAACAAAAAATTATTTCAAACTGACAAACAATTAAATATATATTAAATCAGATATACACAACAGTATAAATACAAATATATGTGCATTGATGTAACATGAACCACCCATTTCAACCTGAGCTCCCCATGAATAAATCCAGAATCAATCACTATAAATCAGCATTTTTCTGGCATCTAGTTTATCAGCCAATTTCATGTGAGTGAGCATTGAATAGAACTCATCAGAAATTTCAGTGTAAAGACTTCAGTTATTGTTGAATGTCAAATTCCTTGCAGATTTTTCTTTTCCTGCAAGGACTTATCTGGAATTGGATTTAGTATAGTATGCTTTCATGGCTTATTATATATCACCTGCATGACTTTTTGTATGATTTTTTTATATAGCAGTTATGCTACCTGAATTGTTCACAAGAATAGTTTGAACATTTCCTGCAACCAAATCCTGATCCATGTGCTCTAACGTTTTTTTCATTTCTCACAACAGTTTATTAATTGTGCATTGGTTGAATTTTGGATAATTTTATATGGCATGCTATTATACTTTACAGGAAGGTAAGGGAATAGTTTACATTCTTTTAGCCACTGATATTTTGTATCACAGCTTAACAGGTTAAGAAACAAATACTAATGCAATATTATCAGCCCTTGTCCCATACCTTGTGTTGATTTATCCTTCTTTCTATGTAGTGTTACGGCTATTGGATTTAAATTATTTTTTTTTTAATTGTTAAATCCAAATTTGTCATTCTGGGTTTAATATTCATTAATTGGGAGATTTTTTCTAGAAAATTCAGGCTGACCTAGATTCTAGTTGTAAACAGGCTGACCTTGGCTTGTTTACTTCATTATCTGACCTTGCTTCAGATTGATAAACAGGTCTTTAAAACTATTGGTTAATTTCAAGGGCATCTTTATATTTTTAGTTATTGGGGATGGTTTTTCTTCTGGATCATTCTTTTAATACGTGACTTTTTGAAGGCAGTCTCTTTCTGTGACCTTCCATGAACCTCTATCAATTTCTAGAAAATCACGTGATCACTTGTTTATTTAAGAAAAACAAGTATAAGAACTGTTGTTTGGGATAGAACAAATCAGTAGAATCTCTGGGCTTTAAGATATTAGTTGTGTATATTTATTTGAGTTATAATTATAATTATTCTGGACATTGTGTCAATTCATTGAAGAAAGAAGATTTATTTATCTATTTGGAGGAGAAAACATGTGTTCATAATTCATTTGGATGATATAAAAACAAGAACTGCATCATGTGACATTGTCAGCCATTTTGGATTACATCGTCAAGATTCGAACCTGGAACTATTAGAACATTTATTTATCAGCACTCTCACAATTCCATTAGTGGATTATTTTTTGTGAATTCTATATTGGATTAATGTTGGATTTGATTCTCTAAAACTGTAAGTTTATTTATTTTTATGAAAATAATTGTACTTAATAAATTAATTGTTCAAATTATACAAGCTTGTTAGTTTTCACTCTTTCTGTGTTGCTGCTTATTCGAGCCTAAGCACGTAACAGTAGTAAAACTCTAATGATACTTTTGCAAATGTGGAGTATATATTATGGTTGCCATTAGCTGATAGTAAGAAGGGTGAGTGTTTTATTTTTATATACTATTTACCTCAATGTATATGAAATTTTAAATATTATTTAAATGGGAGTGATGCTTCTGCTGTTTCATTCCTAGAACAAGTTATTGTCAGATGAGTTGTTAATGGTAACACAATAGCTCTTCATTTTATATGTGTGCATCAAAGAATTCTAATTGTTGCATTTGCATCTTTCCCCTTTATAAATACCGAGCTAAATAAATTTGAGGATGCATATTATGTTTGAAATTGTTCTTGGGTGTCCACACATAGAGACAAATCAGGTGGGACCACACACACACATTTCATCTCTTAACATGTTTTGGACAACCATGCGAAAATAATTTCCACATCACGAGTTAAGCTGACAGTTGCCAATGTATCAAAGAATAACTAACAGTGATTATATAATAACAGATTTGTAATGGTTAATCACTGAATTGATTTGTAGATAAATTGGTAAATATTAAAAATAAAATATGATGTGTGCTACTTTGGAAGGCTGAAAATTTTATTTTGGCAAAAGGCTCACTTTGATCATTAGTTTATTCCACGCTTGCAGATATTCTGCCGTGTGAAACTTAAGGTGTGCAGCATGTACAGATTTCTCCCAAAAGTGTACATCCAAGTGTTCTTCTGGAAGCCTCCTTCTCCACATTGCCAGCATGCTATTTATCATCTCTCTGTCGCACATAGGATCATCCAGTGAATACAACAGCAAAGTTGGAACCACTGTAGGATGTTCCCGTACAAATGTGTACAAAGCATCATATTGGTCCCTTGTTTTCTTTCTCGTGATATCATAATAAGCATTGAGAACTGTAAGAATTGCTCTTTTTGTCATTGGGGTACCCGGAAACACTGCCATAACTATTCCCATCGACATGTGGTCATAGGTTCCCATTACAATACTGTCATAAATCTGACCAATCACCCTCTTGTGAAACCAGCCATACTTTTCTGAGTTTTCATATGATTGTTTAAGACATATTGTATAGTTAAATGCTCCAACAGAAAAGGCATGGACAAAATAATTTTTGTTGGATCTATCATTTAACAAATAATTAAAAATTTCCTCGGATAGCTTTATGCCAAACGGAGGCCACAGAAAATGTTTAAGTTGTCCTCTGACAATCAAAACATCAAGACCTATGTCATGGTATAATTTACAATATTTTTCTACCGCTGCTGGTTTTGCATACAGCCAGTCAAAGATAAGAACTAATGCATTATCTTTCTTGGAAGCTAGGTCTTCAGGTAACTTTCGAAGTGTCAAATGTTTTGATATTTTTGTTGTTGCTACACTATACAAATTAACAGCACTCTTCCTGATGCTGACTCTTTTAATCCCAAACAGCGCTCGGCTGATGCCAGAACCCGTCCAAACTAGCATATTCATTGGCTACCTGAAAAAGAATTATACAGCAGCAATGATGTTAAGGTAACTTAGAAATTATTTGTGCTGATTTCTCATGAAAGGGGAGACACAACATAGGAAAACAAGTGTTTGCTATTTGTGACAAACACCTCAGTGTTCTGTTATGTTGTGACTGATGAGTCTCATGTAGACTTCTTGATCCCTAAAAAAAAAAAGACATTCTTAGCCCCGGACTGGATATGAAAGTTATGCTAAAGTTCCTTTTCAACTAAAGATGAGCTGAGTGCAGTTGTATGTGATTATTGTGGAGCCATACAGGAAATAATATTTGGGCATAGGTTTACATGGATATTGCCCTTGGTGGATGAATGTTAATCCTATGTTAAGTGAGTCCATATGTTTAACATGGTTTTATCGGGATGAAAATGTTTATGTGGACAATGGAAAATGTAATGTTAAAATGGTGAAGAGGAAAAAGTGTTGACAGTATATAAGGGGAAATGCAATGTTAAAGTTTGGATCAAAAAATATAATACATGTATATACTATCCATACACACCATATATACAATCCAGCACCTGTTTTTTTTTTATTACTGTCCAAACATACACCTCTACCATCCAAAGAAAAGATTTGGAAATGTTGATACAAATAGTTTCATACACATATATCACCGGGGACCGGGGGAGGCGGGGTATGTAAAGGTAGGAGAATGAAATAGTCGCACATAAACATACTATCACAAATAAAAGTGGTTAAAGAAGTGTTAATAAACATAATACAATACCTTACATACAAACATACAAGCGAAGGGGTATATGTGGATTGTAGTCATCAACAACATAGAAAAATACAAAACATACACAACTTTTGGAAAATAAGACTATTACATCTCTTTTCAAATGATCTGGGTGGCCCATTTCAAGTGATCTGGGTGGCTCATTTCAAGTGATCTGGGTGGCCCATTTCAAGTGATCTGGGTGGCCCATTTCAAGTGATCTGGGTGGCCCATTTCTTACCAACAGTTGCTAAGGAAATAAGGTGGATTATAACAAGGGCTCTATTAAAAAAAAAGGCTGGCACACAGTTCCAAAATGACTGCAGATTTTGACTGTTGTGAGGATGGATTCACCCAAATAACTTTAGGTACTCAGACTCAAATATCACCAAACAAATGGAACTTTCTGTATGATGAAAAGAGTTTACCTACCAATGTTTGTGAGTCAATTTACTGAACTCTTAAAATGTTTCTATTGCTACTCTTGTGCCCAGCAGAGGTCACACATACACGAGTTCATGTAATATCAAACCTTTGTTCCTATGGGTCAACTATTTAAAACTGGACACTAATTAACATCTTTATACTTAGTTGTTTTTTTTTCTTCAATTTGTTGTAGCCGATATGCTGATTAATATATTCTTTTCAATCCTCTGCTTAATTTAATGATAGTAATTCACCTTTATAAATTTGCTGTAAAAAGTCATGCCAGTTGTTTACCCATCTAAATTTCTTTGGTAGAATTAGAGAAGCTATTCAGATGTGTGTGTGGCCCCTCTAGTTTTAGATGGGGCTAATCCTATATTCTATAGTCTGGATATACCTCCGCATTTGTTTGTATACCCCTACTGATATCAATAACTGAAATCCTTCTGTGATAAAAAGAGATAGAACTTAGTCTGAATTGACCAGAGTAGCCCTAACACTGGCATTCTGTGTACCTTCATTCTTAACAGACTTTCCATGCTAACACTGCGCCTAGACCAACATCTATCATCTCCGCTGGGCATTTTTCTTACAGAATGAAACGCACTGATAATAATGGTGTAAGTATCCTACTCAAGCATAATCAGGTTTTATGCTTGAGTAGGATACTTACACCTAGTGATGGGAATCGGTCAGAAATTCATAATCGATGATCGGTTCACCTTAACCAACTGATCATCGATTATAATCGGTTACTAAGAGCAAATTAAATTTTTTGTTACACAGTTATATCTTTGATCAAGAGTTCAATATGTTTATAAATGTACAGGAGTAATCTCTTTTAATGACATGTATACTATAACCATAACAATAATATTATATTGTGTGTTACTTTTGTTCAATGACTTTGTTAAATGAACGCAACTTTTTATGGCTATCAGTCATATATCACTGAAATACTGACAATCCCCCAAAATTTGTTCATATGTGATGTGTCTATAATTTAAAGTAAAGAAGGACATGATTTTCTTGTTTGTCATTGTTTATAAATACTACAAAAGATGTTGCAATTTAACTGAAACAAATCAACAAATGTGTTTAAATTTATTAACTCTACCATTTAACAACTTGACCATGTAATAATGACTATATGTTCCTAATTATGAATCATAAGATATTTTATTTGTAGTTGTGAAGGGATTAATAAATTTCAGGTCAACTTTAGCGGCTAGGAGTTTTACTAACCTTTGTGCTTTGCATTCACCTAAAAGTAGTCTCCCTTTACACACAATCGATTATGGAGTTTCACAATCGATTATCTTATTGGTTTGCTCAACAAATTGATGATCGATTATAATCGATAATCGGAACAACACTACTTACACCATTATCATCAGTGTGTTTCATTCTGTAAGAAAAATGCCCATAAAAACTACATGTTGACTAACATCATTGTGCATAAGTATTTATTTCTTATAGATTGAACAGTTCAGATATGAATTGTGATTGTGAGTCAGGGGTGTCTACACAGACTGAACACCCATGTAAGTATTTTAATCACTTGTTCTAAGGACTGCAGATGTGGAATTGCATTATCTCTATAAAATTCAGCTAACTTTTGTAACATTGAAGTCATAAATGGAATGTCTGGTTTAATTTTTTCCACATACATATCCTCCTGTGTTTACACAAGGAGTTCACAACCTGTAACCATAAATTGGCCTTTTAATCTGAGCAAAGTAACTGTCTTTTCTTTAATGATACATGCTCATTCTTTTGTAAATAGAAATCTGGTATATCATTACATGTTTTTCAAAGGTCATTTTTCTAGCAGAGATGGGGCATTTAGTTTTCACAGTTCCACATACTCCATTGTCACATAGTTTCCCATCAGGGAAGGCACCCAAAAATTAAAAGTCATTTTTAGCTACACTCACTGAAATGCCAAGAAGGATACATTTGAAGATACTTTTCTTTAGCAGTTTTATTGTGTCTTTTACAATATTCAAGAGCTTTGGCTTTTTGCATCATTTTTTTAAAAATAAACTGTTAATGAACTTTTCACTGGGTTAAGAGGAAATTCTGACTAACCATGGCCTATGACTTCCGGGTGAAAACTGAAATATTGTAATTGTACGCAACACCACAGGGGCTCGTTTCGATACTCTTACAATCGACCGGTCATACATGTACTATTTAATAACTAATTATACAGTATTGTACATGTATAACCGGTGGATTGTAAGCAACGCTACGAGCCCCTGGCCCTGTGCGCAACACTTCACATTTTGTAACTACAAAATGAAACAAAACACTTGGAAGAAGCATTAACTAGTGAATTTTTGGCATTCGATATCATAAATTATATAATGCTTACAATAGCATTTTGTATCTGAAATATTTCACAACATTAAGCAAGCTAGTCTTAGCCGGTGCCGTGGACTTTGCTTGGTATCCTTCGTGGTTAATTGACAATTCGGCCCAACTTGGATAGAAAATAAGACCATTCCGCATGAGACGCAGTAGCGGACAAAAGCAGGTCCAATGAGACAGTTGCAGTTGACAGTCTGCTGTTATATGTCAAGAAATCCAATATGACGTGTTGGATCAAATTGCATGTCCTTAAAGTTTCATTTTCTAGATCGAGATTAGATTTTATATGTTGCAGTGATGGTTTAAAGTTCGTTTTCCTATGTCGACGTTGTACAGTGAATATTTTGCGGTGTTTGACATTTCAATATCAAATGTCGAAAATCCCTAATTCACACATTGTATGTAAATCTTTGTGATAAGAGATCCAAGTATTTAGTGTTTATAGCAACGAGAAGCACCCCCCCCCCCCAACAGACGCATTTTGTTTTTAATAAGAAGAAATAACGCGGTCCGTTGACGAGAGCGACCTCCTGCAAAGAAATTCATACTAATTCTAGACCTGTGAATGTTAACTTTCAAACTGTAAAAGCATGAAATGTAATGGCGCCTCATAAAAGAATTCCTACGAAAGAAATCAGATAAATATGATTAATTATAGATAATTACAATTGTATACGAAGCACTTGTCGTTCTGTTTGATGACTAATTATAACTCTCTCTCTCTCTCTCTCTCTCTCTCTCTCTCTCTCTCTCTCTCTCTCTCTCTCTCATAGAATATTAAATTGTTTGACAATTTTTAACGGTTGTAAAATAGAATTTACTCTCAAAAATAGAACAAATTTAAATAAACTAAACTAGTTTGATGCTCTTTTCAAAATAATTATTTATACTCCGTAATGTACATATATTTGAGAGAAAACACACAATGACATATTTCGCTCATTCTAATTAAGATTTGTTTTTATACAATATATTTAGGCCAAATATTATTTGCATCCGCTAAACGACATTCTTAGTTTAATTCTTCTGGTCAAATTATCAATATTTATTTACGGAACAATACTATTTAATATGTATACACATGCACATAGTCTTGTACAATCAGTGGCTTAACTACTGTGGTAGCAGGTACAATCGTATCGTGCTGTGGGTCCCGGCTGTGTTAAAGGCCCGACCCAACCAGAACCAAAAAGAAATATTTAAAATTTTTAAAAAAATAAAGTGACCGGGGAGGGGGTGGGTGTACAAAAAGTTTGCTGTTGGGCCCGTAGTGAGATAGTTACGCCAATGTCTACAATATTAGACAGAATACATACAATTGTTGTCGGGGTTTTTTTTATTCTAAGACTGGTAACACCGTCCATGAAATATTATAGAAAATTTATTTAATTTTTGTTAGGCTTCATGTTGAAACTCTACTGGACATGACTGTAACAGTTCTGCACATTAAACACACGATTTTATTTTTAAAAAATAGCAATATGGATACTTCAAAAAGATTTCTTGTGATTACATTTTAATGGATACTTACTTGTGTTTGTTTCCGTATTAGACTACCTCCAATTTCATTAATCGGCGACAAGAGTAAATCAAAGAAACGTATTATCCATCATATGTTTTAATAAGATTTTCATGTAGGTGCTTATAGGAATTATTTTTGCATCTTCAAATTTATATTTTCTTAAAATTCGTTTTCTTTTTATTAACGTGCGTCGAGCGTAGAAAAAAAATCAATAGATAAACCCTAACTATTTATAACTTTTCTTATACGCAAGTCCTACTTTTGTACATACATATTGCTTGCTTGGCTTGTCGATTCTTATTTCGTTTAATAATTTGGACTTAAAGAGTTATATCTCGCGCGCGCGCGCGTGTGTGTGTGTGTTTCCTGGAAGATCAGGCAATGAAATATCCTTGTGACCATCGACTGAACTGCAAAGCGCGGGAAAATAACGTCAAATTCTATGTAATGCTGACGCTACTTTACAGAGAGGCACAAAATATACCATCCCAAGTGAAGATGGTATTTGAAGGCAGACTTTAAAACAACACCAAAATCAATAGATCCATGCCATGCATAGAACGCGTTTTAGGAGTTCGAGTCAGTATACAGATAATGCCATCAGTGCCAGCCGTCTTCATACAAAAAAAAAAAAAATGCAAAACAGAAAGAAATGCGGAAGCATCTATGGACCAAAAAAAAAACTGAGACAACAATCAGCTAATGCCGCATAAAGTTAACACACATTTTCATTTTACATAACAGAATACGTAGTTTTAATAATCTATAGATTTACTGGAAGATAAAAAAACATACATACTTATTTACAGATCTGTATGCATGCATGACACTTTGATTGTTCATTTGTTAGAATCAATCTTACTGAATAAAACATTCTGCATACATTAAATATATAATGTCAGGATAGTTTCATCATCATCATCAGTCTCTTGACCTAGTGTGGTCGTTCAGGCACTGTGCTGCTGAACATCGGACCAGTTCCCTCCACTTGTCTCGATCATGTGCCAATGCCAGTGTCTCCGCAAAACATTTCTTTTACATTCTGTGATGCTGTCCGATTTTTTCTCTGTCTACCTCTCCTTATGCCACCCTGGACGCTGCTCTGCAGTACAGTTGTGGATAGACTGTTGGGTCTAGTGACATGGCCATACCATTTCAGATTTCTTTTTCACAGTGGTGAGGTCTTCATATTGGCCTACTTTGTGCCGGACGGTTATTATGCGTTTCTTCATTTGTGACGTGGTCCCTGTAAGAGATGTCAAGGATGGTTCTGTATCATCTCATTACGAGTGACTGGATTCTTTGTTATAAATCTACTGTCATGTCACACTCTATCAAAAGCAGTTTTGAAATCTTTGAACACATGATAGATGTATTGTTGATGTTGCGTGTACTTTTCACACTGAACCACGAGATTGAATATTTGTTCTGTTGTGCTTCGTTCACTCCGGAACCCATCCTGTTCTTCAGCAATTATTTCTTCTGCTTGTGTGTTCAGTCTGTTCAAATGATCTCCGGCATCGCCTTAACTAGCAGGGCTGATCAAACTGATAGTTCTGCAATTTTGGCACAGCTGGAGATTACCTTTTTGGAGTAGTGTTGTGTTATAAGCAGTGACTGGGTCCACTGTGTTGACCATTCGCCTGTCTGCCAGATCTTATTGCAGATTTTAGTTAGTAGCTCTATCACTGCTCCCCCCCCCCCCATTCTTGGTACGTTCAGCTGGGATGTTGTTTACTCCCATTCTTCAGTGCTCTTATTGCTGACTCCACCTCTTTTTTGAGAAAGGGGAAATCATCATAATTTGTGGAGTTTGAAACTTCAAGCACCTCTGAGTCTCCTGTGGACGGATGGTTGTAGAGTTCTTTACAATACTCAGTCCATATTTCCACAATGACACTTGCTTCTGTGAGGCAATATCCATTTTCGTCTTGAATTGTAATTTCTCTTGGTTGCTTCTGTCTGGTGAGGTCTTCACAATTTATAATGACTTTTTCCTGTTATTCTTTATCAGACTGTTCTCTATTTCTGTGCACTTTGTCCAATCCAATCATCTTTTGCTTTCTTCGATTTTTTTTTCTTCTACCTGATATTCTTGTTTATTTTTCGGTACTGCTTCACAAAGATTCAGAATCTCTTCTGTAACCCAGGGAGTTTTCTTTGGGCGATGGAGGCTAATGATGTCCTTTGCAGCTGTTGTCATGACAGTGTTGAAAGTGTCTGTAATCACTTTAACATCAACATTCATCACAAGGAGTGGAGAAAAGTTTCATCCAGTTGTGTCTTGGAATGACTTACATATGTTAGGGTCCTTCAGTTGTTCAAGGTTGAATTTGAGCCTGATGTTCTTTGGTTTGTTAATTTTGTTCAGCCTCACTCGGAAGTTCATAATCACGAGGTCGTGATCACTCCCAACATCAGCAACTGAGAACGTTCTTATTTTTGCTCTATTGATGCCAGATCGGCAGAGGCGTAGCGAGGGGGGGGGGGCGGGGGGTACATATGTCCCCGGGCGCCAAGGTACAGGGGCGCCAAAATGAGGCTTGCAACGTTACATTATAATAAGAAAACAAGGGTAATAAATCTGTCACAAGATCGCTGGGGCGCCAATTTTATAGTTTGTCCCCGGGCGCAAAATATCATCACTACGCCTCTGCAGATCGGTAACGGTTTTGAACCAGTATGTAGTTGATCTGGTTATGATGGGTTACTTTTGATGCGTGCCATGTCCAGCACAGTGAAGCTTTATTTTAGATTTTGTAGCTTGCGAACTCGAGCAGCCGTCTCTTTCTTTCACTGCTCTGTTCATTGAAAGAAGGTCCAAAATGATCATCCCAGTCTTTTAGAGCATCTCTGCAAATTTTGGCATTCCAGTCTCCTTGGATGATGAGGATGTCTTTTTTTTTACTGACCATATTTAGAATACTCTGTTTGTTTGTTGTAAAACTCTTCTATTTCTTCATCATCATGATCAGTAGTTGGAGCATTTATTTGGATAACTGTGATGTTAAAAGGTGATGCTTTCAGACGAATGGAGATGATTCTTCTATATATGGGGCGGCATCAAAATGCACAGATCCCTTGATGCCTCTGTTTACAAGGAAGCCTACTCCATTTATGGACTTGTCCAACTCTCCACTATAGTAGAATATATGCCCATCTTCAGTTTGTCGTTCTCCAAGGGCTTTCCACCTGACTTCAAAGAGTCCCAGAATGTGCCATGTGTAGTGTTCCATCTCATGTGTCAACTCTTGGAGTCTTCCAATATGCGGCAGAGTTCTAATATTCCAGATGGCGATGGCGATGCTGTCTCTCGCTCTGATTTTATGCAAAGTACCAGTAGCACATTTGTCACCTCCGTCCTGGTGGACAACGGCAGGCTCAGTCCTTGTTGACCCAGGCGACGACCAATCCCGTATGGTAACTTCAGATTTGTCCAGCAATATCAGTGCGTCTTGGGCAAAAGTCGTCTGGTGGAGCATATCCCTCTCCAGATCAAGGAGCTGCAAGAAGGGGATGTAGAACATCGTCCAGCTGCCTAAGGGTATACTCCCTTAGCCTTTGGCTAACCAAAGCCGACCTGCTAGGCAGCAGGAGACTCGTGTATGGGCGGGTGCGTCCAAAGGATAATTAGTTTGTTTAAAAACAGTTTTTTTTTGTTGCATACAACTTATTTATTTAAATCCCTATTTAGAGTGAGAGTGAAACGGAAGAGCAAAATTAATGCCTGATATGAAAAGGTGGCATCCTTTGTTTCATACACGCATTTTAATCCTAAAATATCATAATTATGTTGCCAAAAGCTAGAATTTTGAACTATACGGTAATGTACAAATTATATAACAATTGTCAAAAAATGTTTTGTCAGAGTCATCGAACGCATATGTTTCTACACACACCGTACGTAGGAATGCTGGCTGATTCGGACCGTGGCTGATTCGGACCATAGCTGATTCGGCTCAAATTACGGGCTGATTCGGCCCAAATTACGGGCTGATTCGGACCAGATGACGGACTGATTCGGACCATGTGAAGTATTATAAGAAAAACCATGTAACACACACATTATTTAGTTTGGTAGTTATTACTGTTTTTGCAGACATACTAAGAGCATATGAAAAGTTGATATTCGGCTTTTAAATTTACGTAAGACAGTTGCTAGCAAATTTCTAACCGAAATCAGAACAAACTCCATATTAACTATAGCATTTAGATTTGTTCAACCAAAAAAAAAGAATATATATATATATATATATATATATATATATATATATATATATATATATATATATATATGTGTGTGTGTGTGTGTGTGTGTGTGTGTGTGTGTGTGTGTGCAATAAACTGACAACGAACAGTGCAAAATTAGTATCTAACTAGCCTGAGCGCTTTCGACTCTTAAAGGGTCTTTTTCAAAGACAAATACAAAACATAGACAAGACAAACAAATAAAACAGAAAAACGGTTATGTTTGCAAAGTTTTACATGGCTGTTTCTACTGGAATTAAACATTTAAGCTTATATTGTGTCTTAAACAAATGTAAGTGACACATTTAAATCTCAGACGAAACCTATTGATATTTCACATGGTCCGAATCAGCCAAAAATCTGGTCCGAATCAGCCAGAAATCTGGTCCGAATCAGCCCGTAATTTGGACCGAATCAGCTTGGTCCGAATCAGCCATGGTCCGAGTCAGCCTGTTCTGTATCTACTTATTTTCGGCCCCAAAACTATTGTCACGTTATATTGTAACGCTGGGCCAAATTGTCTTTGGAGTTGTTCCGAACTGTCTTTCAAACTAAGCGGAATGGTCTTTTTTCTGTTAAAGTGTAGTCAAATTGTCTCGATACCATTGTAGTATCGTATATTAGGTTGGTACCTTCGTATCTCGAAATGCTTTGCGAAGCGTGATGGAAGGCCAGAGTACCAGACTAATCGGTTTCTGAACTCGCGATCTCTTAAACGCTTGTAGAAATAAATCGAAACATCTTTGGTAATGTCGAAATGAAAGTATTTTACAGTTAAGACTTAGCAGTATATTCTCAGAGTTGTGCAGAAATTCAGGATGATTCGGGTATCTGTTCCTAGTTACAGGAAAGTAGAAGAAGGAAATGATACTTATACGGTACTAATATTATTTTGAACAGAAGAACTCTTCTGCTACGAAAAAAAATTGGGATTAGACTTCGGATTGTTTACATTTTCATGTACAAGTCACACAGGTCATGTAGGTATTCAGATACGGCTATTTAAGTAATGGGTGTAATGTTTTAGAATTTGATTCTACATACCTTTAAATGTCAAGTATTCAGTTCATTTAGATTCGTCTACATTTCATTTGGTAGGTCATTATATAGATGCCCCTAGTCCTACAATGTAAGCCCCGACGCTGATATTTATGTTTGCTCACGTCTGTAATTAATTAAACATATATTAGTGGAAGAGTGTCTATATAGGTTGCCAAGTATGTTCGATATTCCTGAAACTTTGATTTATCGTTCCGATGTCGACGACATCGGAACTAACTACACTATGGCGTCATTCGGCTCGTAAGACGTACCGGTAGCACTAAAATCAAGATCAACATGTGATACGTCTTACGGGTAGGACTAAGATGCCCCATGTCCTACATGTAAGACATAACACATGTTGATTTTGTTTAGACGCCCAAAACATAAATATCAGCGTCAGGTCTTACACATAGGACTAAGATGCCCCGAGACTTGACCAACAAATTGTTCTCCGCCTTTTTAAAAAAAAAACTTGACTAGCGGTGACCAGCGCTGTCGGATCATATTCCATACTGAAGTTTACGCTGTGTTAATCTTCCCATCAGTTTTGACTATCGGACGCTCGCTAGCAGTTAAATTTTTTATTTCGACTGACCTTAGCATGTGAATGGTAACTAAAAGCTCTTCTTTTCGTCCATTTCATTACATTATTCTGAGCACTCCTTTTTTAGTAATAATCCCTGTCAGAACAGAACACCTATGTATAAATCTTGTAATAACCTTATTTATACATTGCTGACACATGCATGGACAGCAGCCTCACCCCAAGGCAAGAACAACATCTGGAAACCTTCTAGTATGGCGTATGTCACTAGGAACTGTTTAATGCTTGGGACAGAACTGCCGTCAGGTCTGACCATTATGGCAGAATTTGGAGAGACAGAGATTGATATGTCTGAAATTCTAGATCGAGATAACAATAAATTTATTTTAAAAAATGTAAATCGTTCTCTCAATCTTGAATTACTGAAAAATCTGGATTTGGATTTTTGTATGCAGATAGTCAATAAATCCCTCTTGTTTTGACCTATGGAATTAATCCTTCAGAGCACTAACATCTTTAGTATTAATCTGTCAAAACAGAGCACATGTGTATACATCATTTACTGACCATTTTTTTTAATTGCAGATGCATGCGTGGAAGGCAGCATCACACCAAGGCATGAGCAATGGCATGATTTAAGCACAGTACTGTTGTAAGCATTAGTTCCTAGTGATATAGTCCTCATTAGAAAGTTTCCAGGCATTACTTTTGCCTTGGGGTGATGCTGCTTTCCATTCTATGGAGGGGGTAAGGAATAAAACCCATTATGCACATGATGTTTGGTGATTGGCTGTATGTATCCTTGATCCAGACTACTGTTATAACTTTCAGGTATTCAAAATCGATGTTTTTCATTCAGGAAGATTCCACAGTATTGAAAGGAGATATTCTGAATTTGAAGACCTTCACAAACAGGTTTGATTTCTTTTTTTCTAAAATGCAATATTGGTGGTTCTACCAGTGACTAATGGTGAAATAAAGTTTGAAATGCTGGTTTATTTCAATAAATTGAACCTATTTGAAGATTGAAAATTATGGGTTTGTGATGTTTTCTGCCAAAATTTGCCTTGAAGTCACAGGCATCTTATAGTTTTAAGATTTGTTGAAGTTGCATACCTGTCATTCCCAGACAGTATTGAGATTTTTTTTAAAACTCAAAACATGTGGGACAAGTCCTGAGTCAGTTATTTGCAGATTGATCTCCAAAAGATGACTATGGCCAAGTCATGGTCATATGTTTACCTTCATGTCTGGCTAATGGTTGTTTTCACAGACATCACAATTGAGTAAGCAAATACCTACAATGCATCATGCGCGCACCTTCTGTTGCCATTTTGAGTCCCCAACAAATCTTTGTCAGCATTAGTCATCATGTATATTCAAGATAATACTCTGATTTGACTATCAATAAGGATATAACTTTATCGAAACCGATACATAGATTATACTTGAAATTATGTGCCCTTTAGCACAAAAGTAAAAAATAAAGCTGGAAGTTCCATTGCTTATATCGAAAGACAGTATAGCAAAGTTGAACTGTAATCGTGTATATTGCCATCAAATAGAAATGTACTTATTTTGTTTTACAAACAGACAATATTGACATTTTTTAAAAGTGATTTGTATCATTATTCCTAAACTTGTCATCTTGAAAGAGTATTTGTGGATAATGATTTTTGGCATACAATATCAGTCACAAATTAAAATTTCATTGCATGTATTTTTGGCTTGAACTTTTATGTATGGTACAAATACTTTTTGTGACAACATGTGTTTGTGCTGATACCAGGCTAACCATTCCTAACTCTAAGCTCTGATGCTGAGCACCTACCGCGGCAGATGTTAGTACTATTGTTGTAAGTCTTCGGTATGACTCAGTTGGGGTTCAGACCTGTGACCTCTCACATCCGAGGCAGATGCTTTAACTACTAGACACCCAGAGTGGTCTGATTTAAGTAGAAAAGATATTTGTATCATATTGAAGGCAGGATTCATGGGTAGCAAGCTTTATTCCTAATGTTAATGTGATATTGGCTATTTCCAAAACTTTTTAATGGATTTTGTTGATACTTACATGAGGATGAATAATCATGAAGCTAAGGCAATTCATTCATGCTTGCTCAACCTTTAGACATTTAGCCTTTTGACATTGGACTTAAGGTATCGTGCTTGACAGCAGTGCATTAAGCATGGGCATAAATGTAGTTCCTAACTTTATTGTTACTTTTCCAGCTGAAGAAAATGATAACAGCAGCTGAATTTCCTCCCAAAAAGGTACTGAAATGGAGCCCAAAGGTGCTAGAACAAAGGAGACAAGGGTTACAGCAATATCTGCAGGTATTGCATGAGTAAGATGAGTAAGAGAACAAAATAATGCAGTCTTTCAGTCAAACACACACATTCTGTTTTGGCAAGATGGATTACACCATTGCTTAGTTAAAATCTCAATGGAAAGAAATGGTAGTTAGGTCATGAACCAGAATATAAATTGGATTGGTAGAGACAGATACTTTTATTATGGAGTCTGTATGGATGGAATCTAAGTATCGCAATCACTTTCATGTACAGGTTCATCGGGACATCTTTTCAAACCCTTAAATAACCACAATGTTAACATGTTATTGGCATATCTTTTAGCTATATAATAGGCAAGCTGGATTAAAAGAAAATTAAAATTTAACTCCCACATAATGATGGGCCATGGGAGTCAGAGTGGTCTAAGACACTTGCCTTTACAGATTACTGACATCTTACCTCTGCCTGCATTGGTCAGACTCTCAGCTCAGCCAGTGTGGGTACATAAGAAAGGTTGTCAGTGGCTTAGCATGGTTCATGGTTCTTCGGGGGGGGGGGGTATTAGGTTCTTCCTCCACTAAATATACTGCCTTCTATTTGTTGCCTATCATGTGCTGAAAATGGGATTAAATTCACAAAACTGAACCCACATAATGAAATGGGATCCATTGTCATATCTGTCTTAAGACAAACAGTGTTATAATGAAGGGCAATATGGTAAGGAAGTGCTGTCTTGTATTTAGATTATTATTCCATTTAATAAAGCCAAAAGGACCATTAATTGGTCAAGCATCAATGTGCTGTTTAGCAGTTTTGTGCTATCATTTGTAAGAATAACAAGTACACATTGTCTGTTGTTTTAAAAATGTGTGTGGATGTGTTGGGAGTATCTACTATGTTCGGGTGTTGAGTTGGATGCACAATCTTATTAAAAGCAGTCTGGATGCACAGCCATCCTTATAAGAACCATGATATGCAGTTTGGATGCACAGACAGTTTTATTAAAACAGAGATCTCCAACATAACTGAGGCCTGATGGACATTGAGATGAGGTCATATTCTGTTATGTTTTGATTCACCAATTCAATTACAGCTTTCACCTTTAGGAAAATGAAAGGAACCATTCACAACAGAATTGTTTCTAATGGTAACTCCCCCAAACATAAAATGCAGTACTTTAGCTTATGGGTTACTGAGCCTTTATTGGTACCTGTCATATCTGCTTAGAAGTAATTCTGATTGTAATCTGATTGTGTGAACAGCCAGCATTTAGGAAACTTATGTTAATAAAAGATGCAGACTTTAGTTTCGTCTTTTAACTTTAGTGCTGTGCCTAAACATTGTCAGTATGCTGATAAAATCAACAAAGAAGAACTGTTGATATGAAAATTTTATGAAGTGAATAAAGAATCAAATAATCAGAAACATCTAAAGCATTTGCATCACTCTCATCCTCATAATTTTATAGCTACATGTATATACTTTGAATATTGAGGACTTACAAAGTCACATAATAATGTCAAAGTATTGTCACATTAGATCTGGTTTATAACGAATTATCAGATAAAGAAAATTGTATCTTCTAAGAAAGTACTGCTTTATCAAACATAGAAACATTTCTAAATTAAATTGTCACTAACATGATTTGTAACATACCTTGGTTTCTTAATCTGTGCAGTGTTGTGAATTTCCAATCATTTTGTTTTCAATGAGGTTAATTTTTGGAACCTTTTTACCTGGTTGATGAAATTGTGAAAGTAAACAATGCATCAATTTTCCTGTATGTGATACATTTGAAAGATTATATAACATAGTGTATTTTATCGGTTTTTTTTGTGTTGTAATTAATGCATTTCTTGTGTCCCAGTGGTTTGCTTACAGACAGCTTTAACTGTATCATGTGGGTTTTATTAACTAATCCTGCACACACTATAACTTTTCATTTATATTTACAGAAAACTTTAGAGGGAGACATGATTCCTACATCATTCTTCAAGTTTCTTGAAGTCAGTATCTCAAAAAGTGGAAGCTTTGAGTAAGATAATTTTGTCTCTAGTCATGAACATTATTTATCAACATACAAATATGATATGTTGTTGTTGTAGGGTTTAACACCATTTTTCAGCATATGATAGACTATACATGGCGGCCAGTATTAATGGTGCAAATATGATATGAAGACACTCAAAATCAGACTTCATTCAGTATGTTTATGCCAGTTTTTGGTAAATATACCAAGGAACTTGACCTACAAAATAGAATTTACATTACCAATGAGAACAAATAAATAATGAAAATACCCATGATCATTGAACTCGAGAAATCTTTTTTTTTCTTTTTACAAATCAATAGCAATAATATCCCATCTTTATTAAAATATCAACGCAATAAGACGAGAATTGTAAAGATGTCTGTATTTCAGGTCCCTCCATCAAGTTGATGCACATATAACAGTTAATCATCAACCCATGGTTGGATTTAGCAAGGATGCTTTCCTGCAAGAAAACTATAGAAGTAAGGAAAATGAAATGAAAAAATTGCCATTTGATGAAAAAATTCCCATCTCTCATATATATATATATATATATATATATATATATATATATATACATACATACATACATACATACATACATACATACATACAGGGCTCGACATTAGCGGTAGTCCGCTAGCCTGATGCTAGTAGATTTTCCCGTCGGGCTAGTAACTTTCATAATGTTAATAGTCCGACAGGCTAGTAAGTTTTTGGTTATCAACAGTCAGCATTTGTTTACTCAATACCCTAATAAAGACGTGATTTTGGCTGATGTTCTTTAGAATCAACGCAGTGACCGTTGTAAACACAGTCATAAAATATTAGCATGTGAAGATGAAGTTAATTTCTGCCTCGGAAATGTGTTTCTATTACAAGAAGCCATCTGATTATGTGCGTTTCACTTAACAGCACCAGTTTAGGTCCCGTCATTAACATCGAAGTTTGGAAATTGATCCGTATTAATCTGATAGCGAATTAAATGGTATCACGCTTTATTCACGCGACCACAGTAACAAATTATGAAACGTTACACCACACAAAAGAACATAGCATCAACTATTCAAAGAAATTAGTTTACATGTTTGTTTCTTGAAGGTATTTTTTTTTTGTTTCTTGCTCTGAGTCACAAACGGGTAACAAATATTTTACGTTTGCATCAAAATAATTAGAAGAATTAGATCAATTTATTATGATAACATTACTGACACATCATTTTCCAAGCAAATACTTTTTCTGTGATAATAAGAATAGCGTTTATATTTTTCCCCTCAAAACAAATTAATTGAATACACATGGAGATATCCAAGCATTTGATGGGAATTAAAATCTCACATGGGCATCTAAGATTGAAAATATTCACGCTTATTATTAATTTCAACAATACACTGAGGTTTGATTAATTAGGAACAATTACCAAACAGATGTTATTAATGATGAGACCATAATTGGAGCTGTTAAATTCCACAGGTGTTTGATGCGCTCTTGATGTGAAGGGGGAAAAAAAATCTAAAGAAACAAATCATACAGAGTGACAAAAATACCTTAGAAAAATATCTCAGGAATAATTTTGGTATTTTTGTCGCTATGTATGATTTTGTTCCTTTTGATTATTGTTTTCTTTTTCAATCACATCAAGCTCACATTGAGCACCTGAGTTAAATACAACATGCTTAGTCAGCTGGCTTTGTTTGATGGGAGCACACATTTTCCAAGTTGAAACTAACATTATCTTTTGATGTTGATGGGAGCACACATTTTCCAAGTTGAAACTAACATTATCTTTTGATGTTAATATTTTATAAGAGTGTTTACTTTAGCCACTTCTTTGATCGTGCAGAACATTTGCTGAAGTCAAGTCTTTAATAGGGAGAAGCCATTTGATGGAGGGGGGGGGCAAAGGCACATGTTTTTAAATGGGTTTCTTGCTCAGACTGTTTTTTATGTAAAGGACACTGTCATTCCTTTTCTTACTTCAAATAATTCGCATCAGTTATACTGTAACATCTCATATTTCAAAACGAGGCACAATTCCCTCCTTATAAGACAGGCTAAATGTGGTGTTTTATAGAAGGTGTTCAGCCTCTGGGAAAAAAAGCAAAATATATATATAATTTTACTGCTCCCGTTGCCTAGTTTTTAGAGCATCCACCTCGGATGTGAGAGGTCATGGATTCTATTCCCAGCTGAGTTATACCAAAGACTTACAAAAATGGTAGTAACAGTTGCCTCGCTCAGTTCTCAGCATTAAGAAGTTAATGTTAGGACTGGTTGGTCTGGTGTCAGGATAATGTGACTGGGTGGGACATCATGCTAATTGTCTGCGGCATGATGCCCCAGTGCTAGACATCACTATAAACTGCCTCACTGCAGACATCATAGCGATATGACTGAATTTTTTTTAAAGCTACATTAAAAATCCTAAACAAACAAACAAACAAACAAACAAACACTTTCTCAGAGAAATAAAATTACAAAATCTATATGAAATGCAGTTAGCTGTTCTGCTATACCAATAGAACAAATTTCATCATGAAATTGAGTGACTGACCAAAGTCATTTGCTTAGCATGTCTGCATAACCTATTTGCTTCTGGTTGTTCCAAATTGAATTAGTCACCAAATGCCTTTTCCTTTTCTCTCTATATCTCTGGCTTCTTCCAGTCATCAACTTTTCCTTTTAAAATAAATATGCAATATAAATATTTGTTGTGCTTTTTTACTTATGGGCTTGAACAATAATCCTCACTCTTGTTATGTCAGATATCGTCTTATCATAACTCAACAGAAACTGAGACTAATATGGGTCAGTTTGCAGGTGACAGCTGATACACAAAACTCTATTGCCATAAAATTACCTAGTGGTTAGCGACATTCCTAAATGGAACCATCACATAACTAGACATCTCAGTAAATAGTACTATGCCCTACTGTGGGTTATAAATCACTCACTATACTACATTGGTTGGCAGGCATTCTAAGGCCAAATATCATTGACTCTTGATTAACAGAACTCTCACCTTAATTCCGCAAATGAATTAGTGGACTAAACCATTGAACTACATTACTTGCTTTTAAGAAATTCATTGGTGTAACATTTCCAGACTTAGTAAAATCAATTACTAGCCTACACAATTCCTATCATTTATGACCGATAAATTCACACATTCTCAGCATGAAACTCCTATTACAGTCGATTCCACTTAACTGCACATCGGTTAACTGTACACTCCAGATAAATGCACGTAGTCACGCCTGTCCCGTTTTTACCCAATGCTTTTCAGTGGGAACAAACTTCGGATAACTGCACTTCGCTTAAATGCACACTCCGGATAACAGCACGATAATTTTATGCCCATGGCACATTATTCAATACAATTTTACTCCGGTTAACTGCACAATGTATAGTCATGATCAGTTAGTGCCAGTCCACTGCTGTAGCGCTTCAAATAAGCCGACAATTAAGCCAGTAAATGCGACTTTGTAAATGATTGACATGTAAAGGACGCCCTAGGTGCTATATACATGTATATCCATCCCACTAGGGAGCAATAGCATGGGAAAAATCATAGTACACTTCAAACCAACAAATGGAGGTTGGAAAGATGGAAAATGCGCAACGGAATTCAATTTAAACGACAACACAGCGAAAAACAAGATGCAGATGACTTTGGTGCTGAACGCTTTTTCTGTGGGAATAGACCCAACAATGTCTGACAGCAGTTTTCGAATAACAAGCGATCTATATAATTTCTTGAAATTTTCTATAATTCCTTGATCCATTGGTTGAATCAGTGAAGTTGTGTTCGAAGGAAGGAAAACAAGCTTAACATTTAAGTAAAAGTTGAAAGAGTTGATTCTAGTCATTGTTTAAATTAATTCTTCACATATATTCGTGCCATGCTGATTTAAAGCTGTACTGTACCGTACTTCGGTTAATTGCACACTCCGGTTAACTGCACAGTCTCATGACGGGCCCAAGGGTGTGCAGTTAACTGGAGTCGACTGTACATACAGCTGATTAAATTCAAACCAATTCATATCAAGGAATATTGTATAGACATCCTTAGAATAGATGACATACAATATTCATGACCAATGAATACAAACAATTTTCAAAGTCAAGAAAATGAATACATGCATCAAATAGTTACATACTTATATGAATGAACATATTATATAGGATTTGAGACAAATCTTTCGAAGACTAGCTTTTTATCTATGATGCTGAATTGCTTTTTTCCATGTCTCTGAACTTTCAGACATCGTACCATGGACAATTTATAATGAGAAATAAATGTTATTTCTTGGAGTAAACTTATTGGCTTCTCACAGAAACTGACTGATACTTTCGTGAAGGAAATTTCTTAAAACCTTGATATTCAAATGGGAAACACGTTTCATTTAGCATTTCTACCAGGATTTACTTTAGCTGACCTCCAAAAATTTAAAATAAAGTTAAAATAATTCATTCTATTCTGCCTTTAATAATATTTGAAAAATTTCTGGAAAAACTCATTCATGACAGTAATTTTTTAAAATTGCCATAAATTATCTATATACATGTATTGTCTTCACATTGATGTTTCTCTGCTCCTTAATCCTAAGTTAACATCCTCTCTCGCTCTCTCTCTCTCTCACACACGCACCTCTCTCTCTCTCTCTCTCTCTCTCTCTCTCTCTCTCTCTCTCTCTCTCTCTCTGACTCGGACCATTATCCTAGTGGATTAAAAATCAATCATGCGCCCAAACAAGAGCATCACATCCATCACAGGCTAGCAATATAATTTGGGTCTAGCTCATGCATCAAAAATCATTTTTACATACCATGTTGACTGCGACAAGATTATTTCAGTGATCATGCAGTAATCTTTCAAAATTCACTAGATTACAGTCAAAGTTATCACAGGTCAAGGTCATTGGAGGTAAAATTATTTTATATTTGTATTAAATATGATTAGTCATGGGGTGGGGTGTGATTAGTCATATTTTTATAGTTAAATTTGGCTTTCAAATGAAAATACCAGTAAGAATGGAAAAAGCAAACCTTGATCAAATCTGAAACTCCTTAAGATTAACTTTTCTTGTATTTAAAACTATTTATGTATTACCAGAACAAAAAAAAATAATTATCCTTGAAACTTAACATTCTCTTGATAATTTATATCTTTTAATATGATATTCTCTCTCTGTGGCATTTTTAAATTGAGTTTTAAAGACTCTAGACTCAGCAATTATGATTTGAATGAAATCAAATCTGGTTAACATAATAATATTATCTCTAATCTATTGAAAGGCAAAATTCTATTAATTGTAATCAACCTTTCGAAAACTCAGTTTCAAGTGTAAGCACAATTATATCAGTTTAAAAAGTAATTTTTTTTTTCTATTCTAATTTTAGGTATTTTGCCAGATATTATTGTGGAAGGAGTTCAGCAAGGAATATATTCCCATGTAGAAGAGCCTATTTATAGATGACTTAAGTTACACACACACATACCATGCAAAATTACTTGATGGTGTCATAATTTTTATGTTAACATCCTGGTCACCTTGTTGCTTTGGCTCAACATTTTTATTATTGTGTATAGATTTGCTTTTACTTGGGTTTTTTAAAAAGTGATTTCTTGATTTACTGTGAAACAAAGAATATCACTATTTGTAATTTATGTTACAATTTGGACAGATTTGTATTTGAAATACTACAAAA
The DNA here is from genome assembly GCA_030141615.1 of Unio pictorum. Taxonomy (NCBI): domain Eukaryota; kingdom Metazoa; phylum Mollusca; class Bivalvia; order Unionida; family Unionidae; genus Unio; species Unio pictorum. The sequence continues at coordinate 3,139,291 of JARLTB010000042.1, read as the reverse complement.
AACTTTTTAAAAAAAAACTGAAATGAGAACGAAATGCCCCAGTGACTGATTGTATTATGAAGAGTAATTACTATGACATTTTTTCACATTAAATGTTTCAAAATTAATTTTAGCAAATAAAGTGTCCCATGCTCATGAGGTGTGGGTCACATTATTTTAATCATCTGGGAGGAAACACCTTCATTCACGTGGTATTCCCCAGTATATAATAAATTTGCACTTTTTGCTTTGAAATGATTGCATTTGCTATCTGATTGAATTGGTAGCAATATTTTCAAGATTTCATAATGGTTATTTATTAATATTTTTTTAAATATATAACTGTGCAAGAATTGTGAAGAATTCATGATAATTGTCACTAGGATTTTAAATGTTATGAGAATAGAAAATGTACATTACTCAATATCAATATGTGCATTAAATTTTTACCTATTCTTTAAAGCTGTGCCATGAATTTGGTTGCCATAGATATAGGTAATCTTTATAATAAGCATAATACCATTTATTTCTCAAAAAATGAAACTTCAGTATCTAACCCAGTATCTAAGCAGCTGTACAAATGCATAAAAATTTACCATGGCTTAGTGTTATTTTAGATGAGTATGCAATTTTAAATTGTAACATGTCTGTCAGGTTTCTTTAAGAAAATACAATTGCTGGTAAATATATATTGTTAATGTATAGTATTTTTATGATATCCATTTAAGTGCTGTACAGTATTTATCTGTAATTCATGAATTTATTTTATTTTAACAAGATTTTAGCATATTTCTTTTTAGTTATTATTTGAACATGGAGAGGGTATTTCACAAATAATGTTGAAATTATATATGTGAAAACCTTTAAATGCATTTAATAAAAATGCAGTTGAATAGCAGTAATACATCTCCTATTATTGCTAATATTCCCTCCTCTAAGTAGTAATTGGATGCTAAAAGAACATGATCCCAATCTGACTTCTTACTTATAGCCTACAAATAAATTACCCTTCCTCTTTTTATTTTTCGTGGACAGATTGTGCAAGTTTACATGTTAGGATGCACAGTGAATTTAAAATTTGTTTGGTCACTTTTGCCCATCTTAGTACTGATTGAGATATTTTCTCCGCAGTCCTTGAGTGTTTTCTTGAATTTATCTTATGAGGGTTTTTTGTGTCTTGCATACTCAGCGACTTGGTGCTTCTGGTAGTTGTTCCTTTTCGTAGTAATGATGTTTGATATTCATTCTCCTCCAAGGCTGTCATGAAGGGATCATTGATTTCAGTCACCCTGAATGACAGCTAGCTGTCCATTGCATACACATAGCATTCATTGCTGGACCAGTCATCAAGCATACTGGTCACCAATCCCAGTAACCATGGCAGCTACTAGTCACTGGGCTTCAAGTACTGGTCTGGAGATAGGGGTTGCATCAGTACCCACCCTTCCTTTTGTAACTTATCAGGATTTGATAGAACAGCAAAAACCATCCCAGGTTGCAACTTGGGGCCTGTCCGGACAAACACTGCTATCCTGATTGGCCTGTGGAACCTCCTACCAGATTTTTGTAGCAGGGCTAGCCCCAAAAGACTCATGAGAATGCCCAGTTTAAAGCTCTGTGCCACCCATTTTTTGCTAGATGATGTGGTCATGGATACTAGAAAGAAGTCTTCAGCTCCACTCCTTTCCATCCTTTTCATTGAGGGAAGTAATTGGCTCTAAGGAGCTTAGCCCTCTGAGGCAACATTCCAGTGGGTGCTTGACCTGCTTTCTATTTATATTTTAGGCTTTGTAAATTGGACAACTTGAGACTGCATTCTGAGTTAAGTGAGTTGTCATCTTTATTTCAAGGAACATGCTCCTCTATCATGGTCTCCATTCTCTTTCACCAGTCCAAACTGGCTCAGCTAAGGGAAGAACACAGTTAATAGGTTTTTACTCTCAGATCTCCTGGATATCCAAAGCCAATGGAAAGCTTCAACTCATCAATCTTTCTTCCTAAAACATATTTATGAGATGATAGCCCCAGTTGCAATGCCATAAGGCCATTCGACTAGGCAGTCTTCATAGATCTCACAGAAAATAACACCAGTTTTCATGGTTAGCATACATGCCAACATGCTTTGGTGAGGACAAAGTGTAATCCAAGTTGACAAACAGAAACAAAAACTGACAAGGCCAATGGAGAAGGGGCTGAAGTTATTAAGTGTGAGTTCTGAATTTCAGGTTTAGCAGATAGTGGGTTGAACTGAAACAAGATTAAAACTGCACATATTAAAGCTCTTGCTGATATTGGGGGGTTGGGGGTTGGGTAGGGGAGAGATTTTACAGAACCCTTTCTGAATAAATCCAACTTTGAAATTGAGAACCTGAGATATAAATTTTAAAAATGAAACCTGCAGTAAACCCATCTGAAACCCACAAATATTAAATTCATGTGTATTTATTTAACCTCCACCGACCCCCATAAAACAAAAATGGGCGTATGAAACTATTTCATATGAGATATATTAATATTTCTCTCAGCTGGTTTCTGTATTTTTAGATTTCGCTGGTTCATTACAATTGTTGTTTATTTCCATTCAGTCCCAAAATAGAAACAGTTTGAACTACTTTCATGAAAAAAGATGATATGCTGTTTTCTGTTTTAAAACTCAGACATACCTCTTTTGTCAAAAACGATTTCATGCTGGTGGCATCTTGTTTTCCCATATTAGCATCTGTTACATGAGCTTGGTGTTTTTTTTTTCCAGCTGCATGAGATCGTAAAGCACTCCCTCCCATAGCATGCAAATCAACATCTTTCTGACATAGTTTGCAGTTTGCAAAGCTGTCTGAGAAAGATCAAATTATCTAAACTTATTTTTTTCTTTGTCTAGCCACCAAAGTTGGAAGCGGTCGTCTGCCATTTCGAAGCGTACAGATGATCCAAATTTAAACTGCAACTACATTGTGGCTTTGAACACGCAAACAAACGTAGCGAGAGATTGGGTTTATTTAGTCTTAATTATTATTATATAGTTTTCTTTTTTTACTGAAATCTGTATAATGAAATTATCTATCAATTCAAGAAAATCAAGGCTTGTTAAGGTACACAGACAATATTTAAAATTTCAAGGCGTTTTCAAGGCCTCATGGGAACTTTTCACATGGCTGGAGAATTAGATCTGCTAGAACTTAAGAAGCAAACTGGAGACCTTGCAGGGACCCAATATCAGCTCAGATCTCCATGAGGACCAAATTTTACCACCACCTAAGGAGTGGGTGGACCTGATTTGGACTGGTTTCTGACCAAAGTCTTGATTCATGTTCCCAAACTCCACTGCTGTCTGTAAATAGATTCGGGATGGGATGCACACCTGGAGAGAGATGGTTTAATCCTTAAGGGACTGTGGTTTCTGGATGTAGCAACCCTTCATATTAACAACATAGAAATGTGGGAATTGTTGCAAGCTCTCAAGATGTATCAACATCAAAAGGCCTCATTGCATTATGATTGCATCATACAGCATCATACCTCAGGTGTTTAGAAGGTGCGCATGTTCATTGTTTTTGTGTGAATATCTGACACATTCTTCAGTGGGTAGTCTCAGAAGAGATAACTCTCAGAATGCCTTATTCAAGGTAATGTTGTCTTCACAGAATGGTTCTAGTACCAGTAAACTGCAGCGTCATCAGGTATTCAGAGATTCAGAGTCTGATGACTTGCTCATTAATGCCTACTAGATGGAAACTTTCATAGGCTCTTTGAGCCTTATTGAAACCTCCCTTTAAACTGCGAGTGAAGCTTCATTAGCTCCAATTCCTACTGAATTCCATTGTCTCAGCCATATCTGTGCTGTGGATTATCAAGCTGGACTCTTGCTCATATGCGGTCATGCGGCTTTATTTGGCTACCCATAAAGTAGAAGGAGGTTTAGAATCGTCTCTTTCTATCGCTCGACATTTGTTTGGTAGGTTTTGGTGGTCTCCTTTCTAGATGGTTTGTTCTCACTATCTTTGAGATTATTGGGCCTCACAAAGAGGAACTTTCTTTCAGTGAGAGTGAAGCCCATGAGGTTAGACCAACTTGAATCACTCCTCATTTAATGACTTTATGAGAATGACCTTCAGGCACTCTCATACTACCTTTTTATCATTTCTCCTTCTCTCTTGGTACATAAGGAAAAAAGTAATTATAGAGTCTTATTGTGACAGCACATGTTGCAAGAAACTATTTACCAACTCACAGTACTCAACTTGCCTGCAATCAGGGTAGGTGCATTTATTTCTTGTACAGGTTTTGCTGAGGCCATCAGCCTGCTTTTTGTCTGGAGGTGTTACTGTTATTAAAATATATTTCTGCATTAAGGGGTCTAGTTAAAACGTAATTATATAACACTTGCTACTATTGTAAAGTTCACATTTAGCTCTGGTGTTCTGTAGTCAATGGCTAGGACTAATGAGTCATTCTGGTATCGTGTCCTTTTCAATTCTGGAACCTTTTTTACTAAAGAGGGGAGGGCAATTAGCATCCTGGAAAAGGATAGCAATTCAATTGTAAGACGTAATTATTACATAATTGAATTTTGTTCTCCTTCCCCAAAACTACATTTGTACGATATTAAACAAGCTGTAAAGTTGGCTTTTTCTTTATGGTATAAAAATTCTGACAGAAGTACGTGGAATGCGAACCAAATATGACCCTGGCTGATTCAGCCAATGTTCCAGGCTTATTAGGCCCAAATGCCAGACCTATTCAGACCATGTGAAATAGTAAACTCTCAATTTCTTTGGTAATTACCATTTAGAATGCATAGTAATAGAAGGTAAAAGGTTGATAAATTTTTACTTAATATTAACTCTATTTAACTTTAGCACACACATCAACGCTGAAATATCTGATACGTGGATGTTATTTAAGACTAACCTTTTGAGTCAGTCATATTTCGGCGTTAACGTGTGTGCCAAATAGTTGAACTGTTTTGAAAATAGAGGTCGATTGTTTACGATATGTGCAGTGAAGTAGAAAATGTCTAATTCTTCCATGGAACAGAATTCCTAAAGTTGAATCGAGTTTATATATTGGTAAAAAAATTACTTTTGCATTTACCACTGTTCTGTTTTTAAAAAATTAATGTATCGTAGAACCACAAACATAGTACATGTAGCTCTTTTCACCGGTTGTCACATGAGCTCGTACTTGTCCCAAGAGGAAAAATACTCGAAAATCGCATGTTTCAGAAGCCATAACTTCAGTTTGGTACAATGTAGAAAAGTCAATGATGGCTTGATGAATATAAAAATATCTCAGGAGTAAAACAAGCCATAGTCATGTGCTTTTAAATACTGAAATAGCAGAATGAAATCAAGGGTAATGGTTAAACCAAGTATTTGGAAGTTACGAACCTTCTCTTTTTATATAGTGTGATAAAGAGGGTCCTATGTCAGAATGGGTCATGGATTTAATCTAAGGTATTTTTTGTCACTCTGTATCATTTTGCTCCTTTAGATTATTGTTGTTTTTTTGTTTTTTTTTTTCACATCAAGTTCGCGTTGAGCACCTGTGTCCAGAACTGGCACTTAGGGATATCTTCAAGGATGATAAGAAGTTTTAACTATTACTTCCAATGAAATCACAACATCATTATTTTATTAATTAAAAAATACACCAACTGAGTTTTTATGTAGACGATTGTCTCATGAAATAAATGTCGCTAGTTTTTTTAAATTATTATCTTTATAATCTTTTCACATGTTGGACATTTTGAAAATAAATGTTTTTTTACACAGAAAAAACGAACAATTTCTTTACAAAAGCACGTTATTAACAACTGTCATTGACGTGATTGTAAAACGAGGACTGTGATTAAACAGTTTTATCGATGTCTAAGCTGATTTTTTCAATTTGCAAACTGAGGTCCCTTGGTAACTCATGCCCTAGCTTATAGTGCGGTCTATGTGGACCCTGCAGTGCGTAATTTATCAACAGAGAGGTGTAACTGCATCAGCTTTGTTTCATTTCAATGTTAGTAATTTGCAGAACATTAAATAATACGTTATAAATTCAAAACAAAAATTAACAGACGGTGCTTTACATGAAAATTAAATTATATTGCGTATTACAAGGTCCACATTATTAAGAGAATATAGATATGATATTGACGTGTGATATTGCATGGAACTATATCATACATTTTTACCGGACAAGTTTAATGGTTTAGTATGGAAGTTTTATCAAGTACTATTAGTCTATATATGTTTAATACATTGTATAACAATACATTGTAATATTTTGTATAGTATAATAAAGGTATAACAATACATTCCACATAAAGCTTATAGTACATTACATATTGTAACAATACATTCTACATAAATCTATAATGGCATTGGCATATCCAGATGTACCTGAGAAAATATGAGAAATATCATTTTATACAAATGTTATAAATGTCGTATTCAAATCCCATATAAGTCACATGATCCGAATCCCGGATTCGGCAAAATCAAATTTAATCTGGAATCAGAACACGAATAATGCTCTTAAAATAGACTGGGACTAGATTTGTGTACTAAAACGGAACTAATAATAGTGATCTGAGTCCCATAGTTCAAATCAGCTTGTTACCATAAGTTGAAATGAGAAGATAGCCGAGAAATGTAGATCTCTGTTAAAGTTTAAGTCTATTCAACCAAAACTAAGAAAACATACTAATGTTGGTAAAAGCGATTAGACGGCTTCATTTAAATAAAGAAATGGATGATTCCTTTACTGATTTCGCGATTCCTCGGCTACCATCGGTTTTCAACAAAATATTTTTATTTCCATGTTGAGCAAAGGCATGCATAATTTTAATGTGGTCTCGTTGATTCCCAAAATATGATACAGTGGCAACAACCCCACCAGAGATCAAGAGATCAATTTCAATTTGTCAATTATGCTGAATTCGGTTCTTTATGATTGTGTTCTCATTAGTTTGGGATTATAGTTTCCAACTCATTATCTAGGGACAACATTTTCCTCCTTCATGTTGTCATACACCTTTTGTGATAAAGTTGGCCATTTGACTCTCCTGGAAACCTATACATTACACAATTTCTAGACTCCATTCATGTTTTCAACCTTAAACAGCCAGTTAACCAACCCACCCATAAACATGGTCACATTTTAGACTGGATTCTTCATAGACCTGATGATAATATTCTCCACCCTTGTATCCCATGAAATTGCATTAGATCACTTCTGCATTACATGCCATCCCTAACTCTCCACCTTTATTTACTACTAAGATAAACCACCGTATGATAAATAGAAAAAATGCATGACATCCAAGCAAACCTTACAGTTTGCTTACCTACTACAAGCTGCAGATCAATGATGATAAAACTGAGGCCATTCTATTTACAACACAAAGACTTTCTCATTCACATCCTTTACCTCAAACAATAAATATCTTGCAAAACCAACATTAATTTCACAGTCAGTACGAAACCTGGATGTTACTCTGGACAGTACACTCACATTGCACCAACATGTCGTGAACATATGCAAGGCTGCATATCTTGAGCTGAGAAGCATCAGCTTCACTCGCAAATATTGCACAGTTGATGCCACTAAAATACTAGTGTGTTCATTAGTACTTTCAAGACGACTACTGTAACTCAATTCTGTCTGGTTCGTCGCAATATCTACACCAGAAACTTCAAAAAGTTCAAAACGCAGTTGCTCGGATCATCCTTAGAGTACCACGATCACAGCACACTTCCCTGCTGTTATGTACCCTACACTGGCTATCCATTCATTCCAGAATCAAACACAAAATTTGTTCTCTGTGCTGCGTTTCACTGCCGGACTCCAGTCCAACATACCTATCTGGCCTCACCCATGTGTACACACCAGCAAGATATATTCTTATGCTCATCTTCTGACGATCGTATACTCATTGTTCCCACTATGAAAACGAAATCATATGGACAACGTTTTTTTGCATACCAGGGCCCATCAACGTGGAATGAAATGCCCATTGAAATTAGACCCAAAAACAGTGATCCCTTTCAAGAGTGCTTTTAAAACTCGCCTTTATCGACTGCAAGAACAAACTTAAAGACATAATAATGTTTCCTACCTTTAATATTTTTAGCATTTTTGTTTTCTAATTTCATGGTGTTTTGGTTTTTGTAGTCATATCATTTTAGATGTTGTAAAGCGCTTAGAGCTTCTTAATATTAGGCGCTATACAAAGTCCTCATTATTTCAAACTGATGGGTGGGTATGGAAATCCTAGCATGCTCTAACAGCAAACGACCCTCATTCAACGTTAAAAAGGAATTGCAGTGTGTTATATAACTTTGAAGTAAAGTTTCATTTTCACTTAACATTTAGGAGACACGGGGTGTATGAGTAGTTTAAGACGCTCGCCTTTACAGATCAATGACATCTCACCTCTATGCGTGGGTTTGAGTCTCGTGCTCGGCCGATGTTGGTATGTGAAAAGGCTTGTCAGTAGCTTTTGGTAGGTCGGTGCTTCTTCTTGGTTCTTCCTCCACCAAAACATAGTGTCAGCCATGCAAAAAAATGGTGTTAAACTTAAAGCAACAACAACAACCTAGCTATCAAACGAACAAACATGCTTGGAAACACTATTGCACTTTTGAAAATAGCCATTGGCTAAAGAAACTTTCACAAATGGTTAAAACTTCAAAAATGGTTTGAAACCGTCCCCATGTACATGCACTTACATAGTACTCTTGCCAGAATTGCTCTATTTACCCAGTATACTTTAGCCATTTTAGGGACTGGTCCTTTACGTAGGTAGCAATCATATATATATATATATATATATATATATATATATACACACACACACACACATATATATATATATATATATATATATATATATATATATATATATATATATATATATATATATATATATATATATATATATTTATATATATATATACACACATATATATAAACGTATCTTCATTTAAAAGAAAATATACCGTTTGGAAATACAAACCCAGGACACACACACACACACACACAATTAAATCGATGGTATGTTAGGTAAATTATCAGAGCGACATTGATATTAGTTCAAATGTTAACGGTGTCAAACGTACGCATAATTATGGTAATACATTCTTTATCAACTTACAAAAGAATTTGGACGAGGGTGTACACAAAAAACCCACAGAAAATAACTCTTGTCGAAATCTCTGAATGGATTGGTCTTAGAGGTTATATGTGCAATTTACAAAATATACGTGATTTGGTTGACAGGAGATGGTGCTGAACGAAGTCTATTCATTACTTTATACAAACCCAAGATTTGCACAACTTCAACAAATGCCGGCAGTTATAATTTTTGATGTATCGTTTTTCTGACTAAAAGTGTCCTCTGAAAACGTTTTGTTTTTCTCAGAGATGGGCCACATTTTGTACAACTACGCTACATTTTCCTTACGGCAATAAACTTTTCCCGAGTTTTTCCCTTTTTACCGATAGCATTATAACCCTGTTTTTATTAAACCTCGCAGATATTTTGATAAAGCTTTACCTTAGTTTAAACATTATCACACAGTATTCAAGTCTGCAGATCAAGAGCGTTAGTATGAACACAGGAATCGGACGTTTTATCAATAAAGTACGGCGAAATCTCTGAAAACTGTTGTATGGACAAGGGAGTATCATGTGTTACTGGCGTCACTCGTGCTAATTATATAGATTGCATAGAGTTTATAAAAAGATAATAAAACTTAACGAATTTCTAACTGACTATATTATCTAAATGCTTTATCAATACTTTTTGCTGATCCCAAAGCTAAAATGTCTTATTTCTCTTCAAAGTGTAAATATCGTTCGTGCGTGCGTGTGTGTGTATGAGAGAGAGAGAGAGAGAGAGAGAGAGAGAGAGAGAGAGAGAGAGAGAGAGAGAGAGAGAGAGAGAGAGAGGGAGGGAGGGAGGGAGGGCACGTATGTACTATGATCAGGTTGTTTTGTGAGGATCAAAGCGATTTCTGAGTGGTACGTTTGTACATATAGATTATTCTGGTGGTACAGGCTCTTTGCCTTGCCATCCTGCTCGTAATCGACAATGTTTATAAACAATAGCACAGTTCGTCTTTGGGCGCATATTATATTCTCATAACGTGTTTATCTATTTCGACTCCAGACCACATTCAGTACCTCCGATGAGCAACGTTGCTGCTACCACCATCATCAACACAGTAACAGACAAGAGCATGAAAACAAACCTCTATTCTAATGAATTGTCACCGTTGTGGATGAGGTTGCCATATGTCCTAATGTATGTATGTATGTATGTATGTATGTATGTATGTATGTATGTATGTATGTATGTATGTATGTATGTATGTATGTATGTAAACATGTATGTATTTTTTTAGTGGTTTGACCTTGTCACCCAAAAAGGTCACTGTGACCTACATTAAAGCTCCAGTGACTAGATTTTCTTTCCTGTATATCAATAGCTCCCAGATAGTTAAATCCGTTTCACAAGATGTGATTTCCGAAAGGGCACTACATTACGTAGCAAAAAATATAGGCCAATGAGACCTTTCCTAAAGTTCTGTCTGCTGTTTCAGATGTTTTCATGTTGCATCTGTGTTATCGTTGAACTTTTAAAAAGACAATATCTGCTTAATTTTAATATTATACCGTTATATCCAAGTAAGAAAAAAATTACACGTATTAAAGGCTTTATATTTTATTCAGAGACAAGGATAGAAAAATGTCTTATATTCAATATCTACTAAAATAACAAATAAAAAGCAAAACGTAGAACAGGAGAGTTTATTCCTTATTGGCAGCAACATTACATATATTAGAGGTGGCATACTGATCATATCTACAATGGTGCGAGTCATCAAACGCTGATAACTAGAGAACCATTATCTCATGCTGAACGTTACTAGCCGAGTCGGTTTAGTCCAGGGGTCTCAAAATCAAACCGCACTGAGCGCAGCATGGGGGAATTTTCGATGCTGTGGATGTTTAGTGTTTGTGTGTGCGTTCTGTCTATCCTAAAAGTGAATATACAAATAATGAATTTGAGAATTTGTTTGAAGCTATACATTAACATCTGCTAAATTCCAAGATGTTGAGCTGTTTTAATTAGACAGGGTATCTCTTGTATAAATATTGTTTAAACGAAACATTTAGGGATTGTATAAAGATAAATATAGGAATGTTCAAAATAACGTGTAAGATACTATACTATATACTTATGCTCGTGAGTTTTGCATGAAGCTCAGTATGTCTGGCGGAGTTCAATAGAAATACAAAGTAAGGAAACCGTTTTCTCAAGATGGGTGTTATCTTGTACAAGTGTACTAATATTTGGTCAATTGTCATTAGTTTTAAACACTCACTTTCTCACTGCAGGAACGTAAAGCTAATATTTCCATTATTGGAGTCGATATTTAATTTCCTGGAGTATGGTTTCTGGCTCGTCTGTGCAAGTTTTTAATGAACGCTTTCACTGACTGATTAAAATATACTAAACAGGCATTTCATATTTTGATTGCATCAACCATTCCGAACAGGTGCACATATATCCATTCGCATAATTACACGTTGTAAATATTTCCCTCGAGCATAAGCACATTTTTTGGCTTCGTTACAAATAATATTATTTGCACTTTTTCATAGGTGAATATTGGACAGGAAAAGAAATTGACTGCCCCCCCCCCCCATCTTCGAATATAATAAATCTTCAGTCAGTGTTTTAGTCTGATAAATTAACCCCAATACCTTTATTGTTATTGTTTTCACGACCAGTATCAGTACAGGTCTGCGGGCTGATTTACTGGACAATCAGTGCATCGGTCTTACATAGCGCTGCGGTTTATAAATACTCCCCAATATCCCTAAAGTTATTGATTGACTCCCAAGGACGCCCAGTGACGTATTAAACCATGAGGAGGCTATTAGGCAGTCGAAATTTTGGCCTCATCCCCTCTCAAATTATCTCTTATCAATATTATTTTGATCTGTTGTCGCCGCGCCCCTGAAAAAGCGTGGGGCTCGGCGTGAGGTCCATAGGTCGGTGCCTACTGTGCTTATTTGGTAATCCAGCAGCGAAGACGCCTGCACAAAAATTTCCGGGATGTGATGCACACATGTAATGGTCAGTTATCAGCTATTAAGGTTTACAAATGGAGGACAAAACACGCTTAAAATTAAATGTGTTGCCACTCCTCCCATTGTCCATGTGTGCGGGCGCCCATGTTAAATCCCTGTCTTTGAAAATATAAATTTTGTCTCTCAGACTGGACGTATGCATCTTGCCAGTCATATTCTTTTTAAGTTACAAACAAAGTCTTGCAGTGCACAAAGAAAGAAAGAAAGAAAGAAAGAAAGAAAGAAAGAAAGAAAGAAAGAAAGAAAGAAAAGACTATAAACTCCTCAAGCGTGATCTGGTCATCTTAGAATAGGTTGCAATAAACATTAAAGGTGGAAAGGTGTAATTTGTTGCCATATGCCATGCCAAACAGTTTCGGACTGGCCCTCCGGCAAAAAGAGGATGGTGAGGAATCACGTACAATTAGGTGAGGGATCTGTGATATGTGAAGTTCAAGAGGCGAAGTCCTCGGAAGCTAGCGCATTTTCAGCAATTCAAAGCCATAATTTTAACTACCTAACCGTAAAGAAAGCTTATTCGAGAAAACTAGTCCGGTGGGGATTGGGGCGGGGTGTCTGGAGGGTGCCCAATCCCTGATATTGTCAGCGATTTCCCAGGCTGTAACTGTCAAAATGACCGTTAAGCTCAGCTTAGATCAATAGACTTTAATGATTAATCACCAAAATAATACGCAAGCATTAACAACCTTAAACAATATTCACATGAACCAGAATATAATGCAGGCCCGGCCCTAGGGCAAGGCTAAGAGACAGTTGCCGCAGGCCCCGCGCTTTCAAAAAATCAACTTCGCAATGCAATGTCTTTGCTTGGGTTACCGCTATTCACTTTCTGCACTGGGTCGTCATTTCAATTTTTCGGGGAAGAGGGGGGGGGGGGGAATTGACGGCTTGTTAATTTTCGTCGTATTTAGGCTACATCAATTATACAGCACATGCAAATTCATAGGCACCCCCCTCCAGCCCTCCCAAAATGACACCCATGCTTGGTTCCGCACATCCTATCGCGGGCCCGATGTAATGAGCGTAGTTATATACAAAGTTAGGTAATCCTGGTCTTATATTTGTTTATTTCAAATATTATTAATCCAAGTATACTTAAATAGAGTGATCTTACAGCAAATATTCAAAGACGTTAAAAAGATCTGATTAATATGTATGTATGTATATATATATATATATATATATATATATATATATATATATATATATATATATATATATATATACGTAGTGGAGACTACATACGACTGTGATCTGCCCTCTATTCCAGACAAGTGAATTCACTACCGTGGCATCATAAGCTATTTGCCCAAGTTGCTATCACGCTAAAGCTCCATCCCCTATGCACGGAAAGATAATAATCTGTACGTGGGTCTGTGGCCTATATGATTTATTACATTTCCCGCCAAAATTCACAGCACATCTGTCGGAGCACTCGTTTCAAGGTTTCGAGGGAATAACGCGTAATCATTGAGATTGATAATTGGTGGTGTGCAAGTGACTCTAAAAGTTAAGTTATTGTTCAAGATCATATAGTTTTAAGTGGCTAGGAGGAAGTGAAGCACACTTTCCACGCCAACGTGCTATCTATAAAGACTAGAAGTTGATAGTGTCTGCAGGTTGCACCCTATCAACATACAAATTAGCTACAACGTTACCTGTTGAGAGCGCTCGGACGTAGCTCTTTTCATTCCAATTTTAAGGTAAGTTTTTAAAAATAAAAATTATATATATATAGACAAGGTTTTCAACTAAAGTTGTACATTGCATGGAACTTAACTGTGAAACTGGGTTAATGAAGGGAAATGGAAAAGCTTGTTGACCTATTTCAATACTCCACAACGGAGGTTAACAATACGAAGATATGCTTGGTTATGTTAGGTGCGTGTATACCTTGATTCATTGACATTTTTCACATTTTTCGAAGCGGTGATTGTTTGTTACTGCCGTCAGGCCCGGCCTAGGGCAATGTATAAAGTAGGCAACGCCTTTAACGCCGCGCTTTCAGGAAATCAACTCCAAAATACAACGTAGTATGTTATTAAAGCATGGAGACGCTGTAAACTACTGACGCAGCTTAATTCACTCGGAGAATTACAGTTATAATCCGCTTGAAATATTACCTAATAATATGCCAGTCTTTAACTATTAAATCGCGAGCCAAGAGATTCTCCATTTATTGCAAAGTATATCCACTGGGATAAATCTGCAGGAATGGAATCTTAAGGTGTCCCTTTATATCCGAACAGTGCCCTATTAACCCATGGCAGGGCCCCTAGCCTTCAAGCTTCTTTGGGCCCTTCGACATCCACCCGCGAATGGATGTTTGATCGTAGTAAATCGATGTTGAATTTTAAATAAAAGCTTCCACAGAAGTGGCAAACCCTTGGCGTTTTATGTCTGCCAGTACTATATTTCATATAGAACTATTTTATATATGTTATAATGGGGTATTGAAATATATTACTGGAAGAACAATGCTATCGCCACAGTGGTCAACAGTCAAAACCCTCCCCCCACCTCTATCCAAAACAATTCAAAGGTTTTTATGTGTGGGTGTGTACACACAACACCACGATATGCAGTTATGTGGTTTTTTTTAATAAAATAATTTATCTCTTTAAATTGTTTAGATTTTTTAAAAATTATTTTAAAAAATGGGGGTATTTTCTTAGCTGACCTTGGTTAGAGGTCTCCTATGTGTTATTATGTTTGGTGCTATTTGTTTTGTGATATATATATATATATATATATATATATATATATATATATATATATATATATATATATATATATATATATCGTAAATCAACTTCTCAACTCAGTGTTGATTCTGATGGACGATATGTGGATCTGATGTCACATGTTCATTAAAATCTGCAATTTGGCTGCATGGAGATTTTCAGGAACAAACCCGCGTACACTTTAGATACATACCGCTAATTTTCAAGTCATCAATTAGCGGATTTGCTCTGGAAAAAAATCTACATGTCACCAAATGAACCTTTCAGCCGACGGTAGCTCCACAGCCGCGATAAATGCTGGTATGTGTATAAAATGTACACTGATGAGTTCAGCCAATATTATTTGCAAATGTTTGAAGCTTTTAATGAAATGGGGACATCAACCCCTAAACAAAATATCAATAGCATGGGTGTGTGTGTGTGTGTGTGTGTGTGTGTGTGTTATCGGCATAGGCTTGTTGTTACTAGATATTCTGGGTTACCCAGAGAGTATCGCATATACCAGTTACACTCTACAACAAACGAACACACATTCTAGATGTAATTAAGTCACAATTGAAACTTTTGTGTGGCATCTCGTATCCGTCAGTCAACGTAACGATATATATTAACCTATTTATTTAGTTTAACATATCGGAACCATGACTAGCTAAGATAACTCCGCTCAGGAAATGTATTAACGACAAATTAAAAAAGGTAATATTTTTCTAGGAAAATAATTATTAATTAGACAAAACACATAATTTGATGTATTATAAGAACAAATTAAATTTGTAAAAAGTAGATGTCTTACATTTATTGTGAACTTTCGAAACTTCTTTTTGTTCATGTTGTAATATAGCCCTTAACTGGATTGGTGCAGAAGAAAATCAATACAACTCGACGGTTTTTGACTTTACAAAAACAACAAAACACACCCCATAGACACACGTTTGTTTTGAGTAGATGCAAAGAAATATTTCACGCGTAAGGTGGAACGATATTGTACTATCACATTATCACTCATGGCTTCGCCACTTGTGACAAAATGTTTCTATTTCATTTTCCATGTATCTTTTTAAAAAAATGTTGATATCGGCTATGTATTACCATGGCTTTTATGTCCGACTTGGAGACGTTCAGAAGCTTTAAATAATAATAGAAAAAATGAAAACGAAATAAATTTTTGGCCTTTGAATTCTGTTAGCTTTTGAGTGATACAGTATGACAAATTTATGTCACTAGTTTATTTTTTATTGACAATTTTTTAAATAATGATATATAAAAAACTTTTAGTGGTAAATGAAGGGTTTGATATCTTATGCTTAGATCCACTGATCATAATCGAGAATAGCTATTCTTCTGTATGTACTGACTCCTAACACACACATTCATCCCAAGTTCTAGTTTGTCCTAAATGAAAACTACTGATCAGATATCCAGTATGCCATTATGGCAGCCATATTGATAATATTGTTATCGATACTTCTCATGAATAGGTGGTCATTTCAAGATTGGGATTTCCTCTAACTTAACATATCTGGTTGGTTCTAACTGACCATGTTGCCTATATGACGTCTAATATATTAGTGATTGTAGCCATCGTAAAACGTTGATGTCGCTGCGTCAATATAGAATGTCATATCAGTAAATGTTTTCTCCAGAACACTTTATACGATGTCTAGTTGAGCCTATGTGAAGATGGGTTCGCATGGACATCGATCATGTCTGCTACAGCGGCCATATTTTAAAATTTTGTTAAGGGTACTACTCATGAATGGCTTGTCCATATCTTGATCATGTTTTCACTAAAACACCAGTATGATGTCTAGTTAATCTGAAACAAAAGTATTGATATGTCGTAGTTATCTTTAACAAATGTTATTGTTACTCCTCCAAGATAGAAGGTCTTATCAACAATACTGGTTTTCCACCAGAAAATTTCTTTTGATGTCAAGTTGGAACTAAATGGAAAAAAGCTGCAATTTAAAAGCCAGTGTAATCATCATGGCAACATATTGAAAATCTAATTATTACTATTATTCCTAACTGCAATTCATATCGACATTGCGTTTTCAATAAAAGATTAATTCTCATTTCTGGTTGGTCCTGAATGAAAACGGTGCCTATCTGACCTCAAATATGGCTACCACAAGGAACATATTGAACATTTTGTCACAAATTATCATGAATGGATGGCGGTGTCAGTATGGGGTGTTCACCAAACTGGTGTCTAGTTTGATCTAGATTACATGGTACAAAACGCGCATCGATGCCACAATGGCTAATTTGAAAATAGTGTAGCTCAAGAATATTAGAGACGATTTCAACACTCAGCAGTTACAAGAAGAAATGGGGTTATCTTGATTTCCTAGAAACGCGTTCAGACAGCAGAGCACCAGTCCCTTCGAGCGACTCTTGTTTCAATTGGTTAAAGATGCAGTAATCATTTTGTCTTAGCATTCCATCCCCAACACACACACACACACACACACACACACACACACACACACACAACGCAATTTTAATGCAAAATTCTTCATTACTACATACTTTATTAATATTTTTTAAAATTATTTATTTTAATGGCTATTTAACGTTACTGAGAAGTACTAAATGATGACCAGTTAATGCAAAGGAACAGTAAGAAAGTACAATGTTCCTGGTTCACAGTCAGCTGTTTATTGACCAATTTAAGGGTTACACATTCAGATTAAATTAAAAATATGCATTTTAATTTGTTTTTCATTTCAGGAATTGTTTATTATAACCTGCAGCTCCAAATCTACAGTCATGGTTTGGGGAGCAGTGATCGGAATGGCAGCGAGCCAGGTTCTGGGAATGATCCTGTACTCCACCCTCGTTCTCGGAAAACCCTGGATGAAGGGAAATTTTCCAGGGAAAACAATAACTCAGATAAAAGAACTGCAGGGGAAAATAGGTCCTGTTTCCTATCCAATGTGTTTGGCTTCACAGGCAGTCCTTATCATAGCCCTGCATTATTTTATAGGGTAATGTCGCTCAAGATTGTTTATTTCGCATTGTTTGCAGAATAAAATCTAACGTTTATGATATGTTCTCTACAGCCCAGATGATGGTTTGTTAAGTTGTTGACCCTCTGGCCTATTTTCTGTTCGAGAAATCATCTACCACATCTATGTAATATTTGGCTTTTGTTGTTAACGGCAGCATCCAACTTCAGTTCGATGTACGAACATTTGCCAATTAATTACAGCGTGTTGATGAGCCCAATGCTCCTCGGACCATTTTATCATTTTGATTTTTTATTTGGCGATCGCTTAACAGAAATCTCAGTGTCCCACTAACATATCTACAGCTAAAGGCAATTTGCAGGAGATAGGCGTTACATGATTATACAATTAAAGTATCTTGGCTTAGCATCGATATACAAAATACTCAATGGACAGGCCCTACAAATTTGTAGCTTTTATCCATGGTAATACGACACCCCAGCTGAACCTCTGCTATCAACATCCCAATACCATGACTGAGTGAGCCTGATGAGTTTTTCCAGCGAGAGGAAACTACTGTATGCACCCGGTTATTAGTTCACAGAACTACCAAACATGTAATTGATGCAGGTGTTGGTGCCAATAATATGAGTGTCATTTTATATGCATTTCAGTCTACTATAAAGGGTTATTACTTTGTTTTTACCCCAGCCACATATGCACATTTTAAATGGTGCTTTGAAAAGTCCATATAATGTAGCAATCCAAATTGTAATTTGTCGGCCTAAAAAAATGATGTACCTGTAATTTTTTTCTTCTTCAAGGAATGTTCATTTTGAAAAGCCCCCCCCCCCCCATCATTTAATAATTTTAGAAATTCTACGATGGTTAACACATGAACTTATGAAAAAAATATTTGCTATGCACCATTTTTAATTATTTACTCTCTTACACTGGAAAATCTCTGTACCAATTGCATTTAATATCTACTGCACACTGAACTGGAAAATTTTAAAAATCCAGTTAACGAACTTGATATTTTATTTATTTTCTTTTGATGATATGTAAATCAAACAAATTGTCAAAACTTAAATAAATAGTAAATTTTTTCGTATATACATGTACATGTATTGATATCCAAATCACACTCCAGTTAGAATCATTACACACTCACACACACACACACACACATATATATATATATATATATATATATACATATATATATATATATATATATATATATATATATATATATATATATATATATATATATATATATATATATATATATATATATATATATCTGTGTGAAAAACTGAATCTGTCCATGTGTCAGATGATACATAGAAAAATTAGTAAAACAGAAGATCAGAAAAAAATCCATGCTTTATTCCTTCTAGCACCTTCTCTCCATCTTTATGGATGCTCTTCATTTGAGTACATCATTACTTTTCCCATGAAGTTGTAATGAAATGAGATCATACATTGTAGATATACATAATAATATAGACTATGTCTATTATACATTATATGAGATTTTAAATATCACCTTCCAGTATTTGTAACATTTACTGCATATAACTGTTTGCAAGACCACACCAGGTTGCCCCCTACACACACACACACACACACACACACACAGTCACTTGTCACTTGAAATTTGACCATTGTTTTTTTCTTATTGACTATTATTCACACTTTGAATAAATAGACACATAAACATTTGCTTTTGTGCCATTTCAAGGAAAGTCAGTGCCCTTTTGAAATTTTGGAACCCACCCAACCCCTCAACCTGATCCTGCCCTGAATGGTGCTGTAATACCTTTTAGACAAGGCAAAAATATAGTATCAAGCCATCTGATAGGAGGAAAAAAATTGTTCAGCAAAACTCACTAAGGAAAATGACTTTGGAATAAATATAAAGGTTTGTAGTTTATATTTCCGTCCATCCCTCATCTTGTTCAGTCATAATTGTAGACTTTTCCAATATATAATATCTTGTACCAAACTTCCAACTCGATATATTTGAAACAAATATCTGAATTTATATATTAGAAATAAAAGTCTACAATTATGGCTGAACAAGATGAGAGATGGAATGTTTTGTATCATTTAGTATCATTTGTATCAAATTAAAAAGCCCATTAGCCTAGATGTTGTGAGTATTTTTAAGATGAAGTCATTTAAATAATTATTATTGTAATGGTCATAGACCAGAAGAGCTTATGGGATAATCTGTTTTCCAACCATTAGCACAAGTTTGTTATCACCAATCCTCCGAAACTGCTAGGAAGTTGTTCTTGTAGGGTTTAACCCATTTGTTAGCACATGATAGGCTATACACGGTGGCCAGTATAAATGGTGGAGGAAGAACCCATGAAATTCCTGAAAGAACTGCCAACCCAAGAGAGGATACTGGCAAGCTTTCTCACATACCCACTTTAGCCGAACCAGAGACTTGAACCCATGTAGGCAGAGTTGAGATAGCAGTGTTAGGAAAATTGCCTTGAAACAATACACATACATTCATTCCAAAGTCTAATTGGTTCTAAATGAAAATTATGCTGGTTGACATCCAGTATGACTGCTACAGCAGTCGTCTGGAAAATCTTGTTATCTCTGCTCCTCGTGAAAGGATGGTCATATCAACAATTTTTTTGTTTGTAAATACTAAATTACTTCTTATGATGTCAAATTGGTTGTAATTAAAACAATGCCTTCCTGATATCCAATATGGCCACCATGACAGCTATCCTGAAAATCTTGTTATCACTGCTCTTCATAAATGAATAGTCACATCAAAATGGTGTTTCACCAAAGAAAATGTATTTTGAGTCTTAATTTTATCCTGAACAAAAATGGGGCTGATCTGGTGTCCAGTATTGCTACCACTGCAATCATCTTGACATTCATGTTATATCTGCTATTCCTTGTTATTGCTGGAGAATATTTAATATGTTTTTAATAATCCACATTTTATTTTCCTTCAGACAAAACTGGGATATTATGTTGCTTATTGAAAAAAGTAGTTATGCTCAGAAACATATAAATGGTCAATAGATAAATGAAAATCACAAATTGGCTTAGGTATGGTTACTCATTACACTTTGGAACAATTTATTTATTCATTCAATTCAATTATTCATTTATTAAAGAGTTAGAAGTGACAGGGGCTAATGCAGTCTGAGCTACTGATTGTTTTCTTAGAGAATTTTGGTGATCTTGGTGTATTTGATAAATTTTAAAATTTTAAGACTAAATTTAAAAATACTGATCTTTTCATATTTAAACGTTTCCTCCGCATTTGTTTTAAAATTATGAAGTCACATCAATCATAACAAAATTTTCAAGATGGAGCCAGGGCGGTCATATTGGATGTCATACGAGCACTGTTTTCATTTGGGATCAAGTCGACATCATGCGTTCATTTAGTGAAAATTCCATATCAAAAGATTATCTCTTCACGAGAATTAACAAAAACAAAATTTTCAAGAGGACTGTCATGGTTGTCATATTGGATATTATTAGTTTTACACCATTTTCAATGAGGACCTGATCATACAGTCTTTTGGTGGGAACCATTGTTGATAGAACCATCCATCCAAGACGAGTAGCTGTAATAAACATGGCTGCTTTGATGGCCATATTGAATGTCAGATCAGCATCATTTCATTAAAGACCAACTAGATGTCAGAAAAAGAGTTCTGGTGATTCCCCACCCCCCATATCAATCTGACTTCCATTTTGCAAGAACAGCAATAACAAGTTTGTCAAGATAGCTGATATCATGGCCATATTGGATGTCAGTTCTGTACAAAGTTCATTTAGGTATGATAAGAAGAGTTTTTGTGACATCTTCATGAGGAACAGCGGTAACATGAGTTTCAAGATGGCTGCTATGATGGCCATATTGGAGGTCAGATTGACACCATTTCCATTTACGACAAACCAGATACCATAATTCTTTTAGTGAAGGTCAATATGACCATCCATTGAAGAGTTTCAATAACATGGAGTGCAAGATGGACTCTTTGGTGGCCATATTAAAGCAGCACTGTTTCATTTAGCACCAATTAGACCTTGTGATGAATATGAGTGTAAAGATTCATGCAGTCCTATGATTATTTAACAGGTGCTGGGATGACAATCTTGTGCCAACAGCTGGATGAATGATTGCTCATATACATCAGGTCATCGTGAGCTCATAAACCAGTAGAACTAAAACAAAAACAGAAAAAAATCACCTTAAAAAGGGTATACTGGAGGATTATATAGAATAAAGTTAGTTATGATACATTAGGGACTAATAATTTCTTTTTCATTGGTGGAAAGTGGGTTGATGGGGACATTTTTGAGAAAAAAACGTCTGGCATCAAATTGCTTGAAAAAAATGCTTGTTCTTTGAAAGACTAATTCTGTTCACCATATTAGTTATCCACAAAATTATCTTGAAATAAAAGAAAAACAAATATCCTTGTAAAAGTAAATAGTAAGTCTTTTCGAAAACATCAATGTTTTGCCCTTAGATGCTTTAGATTTACTTAAACCTTGTACCATGTGCAAAGAATGGTAACAAGAAACATGAAACATCTACAGTTCATTTCAAATGAGTTGACAATTCTGTATCAAGGTGCCTGTGATACAATGGAATAAAATCGCTAGATGTGATAAAGGGAAAAGGAAATAAAGACATTGATGGTTTGACAACAGTTATTTCCAAAAACCAAAACCAAAATCCAGCAATGCTTTAAAAAAAACATTTGACTATATTTCTCTTTAATTTCAGATCATTCCTAAAGGTTACCAGTATTGCTGTGGCAGTAAAGGTTGGAGTTGCCCTGACAGGGATGGCCATGCTGGTTGATTTGCCTCATTGTTTATTTGGTCAGAGGTCCCTTGTGGTCTTTGTTATTGACCATCTCTACAATCTTCTGGTCTTTGTAACCATGAGTGTCTGCCTTGTGTACTTAGGCTGAGTATTGTTCTCAGTTTCCTGGAGATACAACTGGCATGTGGAGACCTGCTATCAGTTAGCTCAATAATACAGACATGAACTTTAGAGAAAATTTGAAGAGTAAAATTGCTCTTGATTAAACATGCATTGTTGATTTTTGCCTCTTAAACTATCAGTAATGTATAATAGGCAGTTTTTGCAGTTTTAAATTAAAATGTTGTCAAATTTTTCAGAACACGATTTTAATTTTGACTAGTTATTTTCAACAAATGCAGTTGATAAGATTTAAATATTATTGGTAAATTATTAAAGGTAAATATTATTGGATTTATTTTCATGATTTCACTTTGATGTATGTTTACACTGAAAAGCATTTAAATAGACAATACACACTCAAATCTGATTCACATAATGTAGTCATGAATCTAGGTTTCTGTACTTAAGATGTATATAATTTTACTAATGGGCATGAAATCAGTAAGAATATATAAAAAGATACATGTACCAGTATAATTGAAAATATTTTATTTGAATTGAAATGAAATATTTAAGTTTAGATCTCTTATTGTTACATGTGTTTTAGATTACCTTGTTTGCATTGGGGAAATATGTCTTTTTAAATTCCCATTCATTGATTGGTTGATTTGTTCATTTCTGAAAAATTCAATAGACTGGATCCCAACTAAATTACCCTTACATACTTAAAGTGGGTATGTGGATCTAGCTTGAGAGGAGTAACAACCATATCAATGCTATGTCAGTGTGACTTTATATATGCCCACCATAAGGCGGAGTGTATTATGTTATGATATCCATTTGAATGTTTGCCTTTGTTACCAGTTTCATTTCCACACAAGAACTCTGGTTGTCCACTGTGTACAGTTGTTTGTACTTGTGGTATGGAAGAACCATGTCAATTTCAGGGTCAAAAGGTCAAAGATCACTGTAGCTCAAGTGGCAGTATACTGGACTTGAAATCAAAGAGTTGTTGATTCTGTAGCTGCACAGGTTAGTCTGTTTGGCTGGCTGCTTTAGTGTGTCCTTTGGAAAGGCATTTATCTCGCATTTATTCATCAAGATACGGTAGGTGTATAAAGTGCTGAGGTCATTGTGATTGAAAGAAGAAAATAGTTTCTGCACAATACTTTGATTTCACCATTTTGTAGCTTGCTTTCACTTAATGAAGAACCCAACCAGTTTTGAGACTAAAAGGTCAAAGGTGAAGGTAACTGTGTTTCAGTACCACTCATCAATCCAGTATTTGAATGCATTTGGGTAAGAGTATTTGATTTGGTTAGGTATAGTATGTTACAGCATTTTAACACAGAATGGGCAGATAGCGCCAATGCAATTGAAGTAAAGTGCATTGCACATGTATACTCCATGTTAGCTGACCCTGGCTTATTTGATGGTAGCATTAGAACACATGCCTCTCTGTTTGTGAATCTGGCAAAGTAACTCAGCAATACCAGAAAATTGGTCACTGGGGCATTGCTGAAAGTAGACCACTGTGTAAGTTTTCAAGCTTGATAAACTTTGTCCCCCAATGCCATTTTAATTTGTATTTATGATATTAGAATCATTTCATCCATCAAACTGCATAGGATAACTCATCTTAGAATTCCTGCCAACCAAAAAAGGTCACTGTGTTCTACTTTCCATTCTTAAGCGACTTTATCACAACAGTTTCCAAATCATAGTCTATATCTACAATATTGATTTTCCTTCAGGTTGGGGTTAATGTAATATTAATATTGTATCATAAATATTTGTCTATAAGTCCAAATGCAAAGAACATGAACTCTGATCTGCCACATAATAATTTGCTAGAAGATCAGGATCTATATTTTTCTTTCAGTTGCTCATCATAAATTGCATCAATCCAGTTCTGGCACATAATGTGACAGCAGATCTGGGTCTGTGCAATTTGAATTTGGATCAAACATTAATTCAAGTAGTTTGTTTCTTCTTTCCTTATTTGATCTGATTAACATATTTTCATGCATGTAATATTGTTTTAATCACCCAGATTTTGTGTTTACAATTGTAAAGTAATTTCCTTTGATAATACCTATAGTCAGTGTTTCCTAGTGATGATTAATGGATGAACATTTTTGACACAATTTCTTAATGTATAGTTTTTTCTGTTATTCTTTTTTAATAAACATTTTGTCTCTACATTCACTTTGCTCCAATTTTTATATAATTCGAAAATAAATTGTTTTACTGTATGTAGCCCACATATGTACTGAATAAATATTCTGATCC
This sequence comes from Unio pictorum, assembly GCA_030141615.1. Classification (NCBI taxonomy): domain Eukaryota; kingdom Metazoa; phylum Mollusca; class Bivalvia; order Unionida; family Unionidae; genus Unio; species Unio pictorum. The sequence goes on along the minus strand of JARLTB010000042.1, from coordinate 3,114,239 downwards.
CATACTGTTCCACTGGCCTAAATGGTTGTAGCATATGCCTCCGATGTGGGAAGTCGCAGGTTCAACCCCCAGCTGAGTCATACCAAAAACTTATAAAAATGGTACTAGCAGCTGCCATGCTTGGCACTTATCTTTAAGAGGTATATATGTGTTCCTGTACTTGCCAAATTATCTAAAAATACATTGATTACATCTTTGTTTTGTGTTTCTAATGAATATTTTTGTCCAAGAACTGTTATGCAGATAAGGGCATCTAGGCAAATATCAATCTACTACATCGTTCTTTTCCAGGCTGAGTTGGTACTGGTTCATTATCACTTTTGGTGGATGTAACCAGTGTGAATTTGTAGGGGAATTTCATTTCATTCTTATAAAAACAGTCTTTGGGTGATTTCATGCCCAATGGTGACATCTCTTTTGCCAGGCATTTTCGTGCCATAATGCAGTGATTTTGAGCTGGGCTCAATCTGGCAATGACACATCAGGATGTTCACAAAGGTTGGCTTTTAATTTGGTCCTTGCATAGATTATATTTGAGCATATAAGAGGATCTGATAACACCGCTCTGAGCCATCACATCCACCCCAGCCAAGTCATACTAAAGACTTACAAAAATGGTACAGCTGCCTTGCTTGGTAATCAGTATCAAGAGGTTAGTGTTAGGACTGGTTGTCCTGGTGTCAGAATAATGTGACTGGGTGGGAAAGCATGTTACATCATAACATGTCTGTGGCATGATACCCCAGTGCTAGACACCACTATAAACTGCCACACTGCAGACACCAGAGCTATAGGACTGAAAAATTGTTAAAGCTACTTTAAAAAGTATAATCACACACACACAGCTGAAGCAGATATTTGACAAGTGGAAAAAAATTGCCATCAATGTTAGCATTTACTGTCAACTTGATAATCCCATAACATTTAGATGTTACATTTGTTTGCATGCCAGCTCAACGAGAAATCAACAGTGAGATCAAATTCAAACTGACATTCCTGGTTGTCTCGTTGGTATGATGTTATTTTTTCTAAAAATTACAATTAATGTGCACCCATCTTGCAAGAGGGTGGTCAGTGGTTGTTCACTAGCAAACCGGCCACTTGTGGGGGCCAGGTTAGAGACAAGTAAAACCACCTTGTACAATTGTGACATGTATTCTACATGTGAGACAGCCTGATATGTGACTATTCAATATGGTCATCAATAGTTCAGATATGTTTTGGATAAATATTGTGCTTGGGCACTGTGAACCATTAATGCATAGCCTAGACAAGTGTGATGGCGCCATATTGCTTCCCATGGATTTTAATGCATTGTTAACCTCGCTCACTGGTACGTGTCTGATGTTGCTGAGGACAAGAATTTAGGCCTCTTCAGATCACGTGATTTTCTGCATCAACTGCATGAAAAAAAAGTTTACCAGAATTTTGGGAACGTACATATCTCATCCCAGATAATACTGTTTGTTACCTTTTTTCTAAGATACACTGGCAGCAATTCAGAAGATCTTCCAGGTCGAATACCATCTGTTTATATCCATGTGGATCCTTCTCATCAGTAAATCGGTGATACTCATGAAGTGCACAATGAGCCCAACTAAAATGAGTATTGTTAAACAATGGTATCAAAGTGATTGCCATCTCCTTGATAGTTGTGTCTGCCATATTCCCTTTTTTGTTGTTGGAGACTGTCAGTGACAGTTCAACCGCTTCTTTAATACAAGTTGGAAGTGGCATCAATCAGTTGAATTTAACATTATCAATGATGCAATACCTCATTGCCAATGCTACATAGTCCAAACCATCCTGCAACATGACCATTACATATTTGTAATACTCATACATAGTTATCATTATAAAGATAGTAACTGATATATCAAAGTTAGAAAATCAGGATTGATCTACATGCACATTTTGGAGTAGACCAAACTTGCTCATGTGATATATTTTTGAGCTGAACTGTATGATCACCAGCATTATGCAGATAAGATAGCTGATATAAAACACTGGTATTCATTATTTTACAGTTTATCACTGCTTGCAGTGGAACACACTTTGGTGCTGGAATAAGGCTTAAATGGAGTAATATGAAGATGAACTTCCATGCATCTGGCAAGAGTCCATCCTGAACCTGTGTTGTTGTAGTTTTCAACCTTTAGAGAATCTTTACAAAACTTTGTTGATTTTATTATTAATAACTGTTTTGGAGTGGTTCTCTTCATTTTATAAACTCAGCCGCTCTCAAGTGTCATAGATCATCACCCAGTGTCACACCAATTGTACACTGATGACACCAAAATATACAAGTCTAGCCACCCAACTGAAAATCATGTTACCATCCAAGGAATAGAGAGGTGCATTTCTGATGTCAAATCATGGATGACATGTAACAAGCTGCAGATGACTGATGATAAAATTGAGACCATTCTGATCACAACACAAAGACTTTCTGATTCATTCTTTACTAAAACAATAAATAGCAACAACACCAACATTAAATTCACACAGTACGAAATCTATGTGTTACTCTAGACAGTACTCTCACATTGCACCAACATGTCATGAACAGATACAAGGCTGCATATCTTGAGCTGAGACACATCAGCTTCATATGCAAATATTCAGCTGATGCTACTAAAACACTTGTGTGTTCATTAGTACTTTCAAGACTGGACTTTTGTAATTCAATTCTGTCTGGTTAGTCTCGATATCTACTCTAGAAGCTTCCAAAACATCAAAACACAAGTGCTCGGATCATTGTTAGAGTACCACAATCAGAGCACACCTCCCTGCTGCTCTGTATCCTACACTAGCTATCCATTCGATCCAGAATGAAAAACAAAATATGTTCTCTGCTATGTTTCAATGATGGACTCCAGTCCAACATACCTATCCGGCCTCACCATGTGTACACAGCAGCAAGATACTTATGCTCCTCTTATGACAATCGTATACTCATTGTTCCCACTATGAAAATGAAGTCATATATATAGACAACGTTCTTTTGCATACCATATGGAACGAATTGCCCATTGAAATTAGACACAAAGACACAGTGGTCCCTTTTAAGAGTGCTCTTATAACTCACCTTTTTTGACTACAGGAACAAAATTAAGAGACCTAATAATGTTTTGTACCTTATGTAATGTTTATGTTTTCCAATTTCATGGTTTTTTTTTTTTGGTTTTTCTGTAGTGTAGTCATATCATTATAGATGTTGTAAAGCGCTTAGAGCATCTAAAGATTAGGCGTTAAACAAAGTCCTCTTTATATATATATATATATATATATATGAAAAACTCAGCCTATAATTTAATTGTTCATTGCTTCATTCACTTCTTTATTCACCTTATTTTATGGTTTATATATTGGTACATGTATATGAATAAACACTTCATAATCACGATTATATGACCATGTGCAATAGTTTTTTTCTGTCTAATATAGTGCTTAATAATAATCAAATAAACTTTCGAACCAAACAGGCAAGATCACAACACAAATTGTTTTCCGCCATTGGTATAAATTACTCATCTTCCAGAAAACTGTTATACCATTTATTTTGTGACTATCAAATAAAAACAAATGTTTTTGTATCACATATATATTCTATATAATGCATTCTTTCATGCTCAGATAAATCTTTAGCACAGATTCTACTTAAGTTAGGATCAGCCTAGAATACACTCTGAGACTGGCATCAGCCAAGTATATTTTCTGCTTAATTGGAGATCACCCCAGAGAAAAAATCTAATGCTGGGATCAGCCTAGTTGAGTTTGTACTCAACCTGGAATCATGTTTAATGTGCACTCTTATACTGGGATCAGCCTAGTACAGATTGGGAAACATCAATCAAGTAGCTTTTCATTCAGATTCTAGCTCAAGAGCAGCCACTCCCCCAACAACGAGAGCCAAAAATATTTGTATTCAAGTAGGTAAGTTATTATATTTATACATTGTGAAATAGAGTTGAAAAGAGATGTCCACTGAAGTGAGACAGAGAAAACAATATACTCATGTAACCTTAATTTTCATGTCATATTTATTCATATTTATTGTGTATAAATTGGGTCTCTTTAAGAAATTGATATGAAGCATTCAAACTAAATAGAGATTATTGTTTTCTTTCAATTTTCAAATACATCATTTATCTCCTGCATTAGCTGTAAAAGTGAATTCTTTCACAGTACTAAATGTGTCAAACTGTGTGGTTTCTAATGCATTATATAATAACCCATTGCAATTCTTCTCTAACAGTGAATCAATTACGTGTTGTTGGCTAATATTGATCTGTTGGTGTTCTCACATTACTGCAGTTCCCAAACAATGATATAGGTCGGCTTCAGAAGCAAAGCTTCCACACTTTGGCTACAATCACAGATGCACATGTGCGCAAAAGATTTCAGGTGAGAAAATGTTGGGATTTCAGCTTGAAAAACCGAAATTGTTCAGACATTCTCAAATTCCCTTTTCTATAGTACTACTGGTCATAGGTCTCAATATGGTCTTTTGTCTGTCCATTTGTTAGTGCAAGTTCATTATTGCCATTCCACCCAAATTATGTGGATGACTGTTATTAAAACTGCACATACATTCATCCCAAGGTCTAGTAGATCCTATCTGGTGTTGCTTTTAGAGAAAAATATGGCCACCACACCAGCCATATTCAAACTTGTGACCAATACTCCTCCCAAACAGATGATATCAAAATGAAATTTTGACTTATATAAAAATGGTGCTGATTTGACATCCAATATGACCACCATTTCAGACATCTTGAAAATACAGTGGAACCTGTCTTACCCCCCACCCTTGCAAAAAAATAATGGTCTCTCAATACAGTTGGTCTTTAATAAAAGGTCATAACACTTTATATTCAATAAATCAGTGCATGGAGATTCTGGTCCCTCTAAACAGGTGGTTTCTCATAGCAGTGGTCTCTTAAGACTGGTTTTACAGTACATGTATTGTTATTTTTATTCTTCCTACTGACTGGTCAAATGAACTTTTCACTAAACGACTTATCACATTTAGTTGGTCTTGAAAAAAGGTGGTGCAGATCTGACATCCAATATGTCCATCATGGCAGCCATCTTGAAAATCTTGTCATAACTTTGTGAACAGAAATGAATATGTATGTGCGGTGTTCACCAAAAGTTTCTTCCAATGCAGCTACCATGCAGGGACCATCTAAGAAATGTTATCACTACTACTTCTGAGTGGATGATCATCAGGCAGCCACCTTGACAATCATGTAATTGCAACTCCTTCTTAAATCAAAATGGAGCCAATGACATCCAATATGGCCACCACATAGTGGCCATCTTGAAAATCTTGTTATCCCAGCTCCTCTGAATGGTTTGTCATATCAACATTAAGTTTTCACAAGACTTCTTATAATGTCTAGTTAGTCTTAATATAAAATATAAATTGTGCTGATCTCACATTTAATATGGCCACCACAGCAGCTGTCTTAAAAAACATTTTATTCCCAAAAACTTGTTTTGTCTAAATGAGGATGGTGTCAATTTATGGTCAAATATGGCCACGACAGTGACCATTTTGAAAATCTTCAAATAACTACTCTTGAAGTACATATTTGTGAGTTATCACTACTTCTTGTCTTGGTGTTTTCACCTGAAGACTTCATATGATGTCTAGTTAGTCTTAAATGAATTGGTACCAGTCTGATCTCTGATATGGCTGCCAGTGGCCAGCTCGAAAATTCTATCACTATTCCTGAATGAAAGGTCATTATATCACTTCTTGTACACGTGTTGATCTTATAATACAATGGTGCTGATCTGCAATTCAATATGTAATCTTGAAAATATTGTTTTTGTGACTCCTCTATTTTGATATGGGGTTTTCATCAGAAGAGTTCTTATGGTATCTAGCTGGTTCTACATCAAATTGACTACCCCTGAATGTGGCCACCTGCTATCCTGAACATTTATTACTACTCCTTCCAAATGGATGACTATATCAACATGAGGTTTTTACCAATAGATTGCTTATGATACCTGGTTGGTACTAACTGAAAACGATACTAGTCAAATATCCAATATGGCTGCCATGATGGCTGTCTTGACATCATTGTTGTGAATGATCACCATGACTGGATTATCATTATGACATGGGGTATTCACCAAAACACATTTGATGATATCTACTATGTCCCACAGAAAAATGGTGCCAATTTGACATCCAATATGTTCACCACAGCAGCTAATTTACAAACCTTGCTATTGTTTAAGAATATCATCGATGGTTAAAACAATCAGCCATTATAGAAAAAAAATGGTCTTATCTTGAATTCCTGGAAATTCTTTTTGCCCAGTAAAGCTTCAGTCCCTTTAAGGGACTCTTGTTCAAATTCAATGATTACATATATACTATACTTTCTTGCAATAAAGTCTTCAACATAAATAATATTAATGGTGATAGAGGTACATGCTAAATTTTGTAAAAAATATTATGACTGTGAAAAAAGTGTATAAAAATATTTGAGTTCAATTTTTTTTCTCCAAATTTGCACTCAGTTAAACCTTTGTAAATAAACAAACAACAGTTGAGTAACATTTTATTTAAAAAGAGCTAGATTTTCTACTTCAAAATTAAATATCTTAATTTAAAATACATAATAAGCCAAATTTATAAGGCAAATATATTTCTAGAGGCAAATACATTGAAGATATTGCACAACTCTATATATCAGTGACAAAATACAAAAAAATTCAGTGTGTTTATAGAGACTATATATGTCCATGGCTTCATCTGCCCATCAAATTCCTTTTGACTAAATATTTGAAGAACCTGCTATTAAAGTCTTGTACAATCTGGCAACTCTACCATAGTTTGATCTATTTCATAAAAATGGTCTCCAGAAGTTAGTAAATTAATTAATGACTTTGCATCTAGTAAGTCATAGTGTTATACAATAGTGGATCTGCATCATTTGTGAAATCTTAACAAATTTGATCAAATGCCATTAAATGCTTATGAGAAGTCATTTCCATGTATTTATACAGTTGAATTGGCACCCACATTTTGATGGCAAATGGACATAATTTGTATAAATTTAAAGACGCTTATTTGAGAATGCAGTTTGTCAGTTTGGTCCATTTCTGTTTATTTTTTTTTTTTAGAAAAAGCTGTTAATGTCTATATTTATTAAGAATGTCAAATTGGATTTAAACTGGTAATGGTTATTGATACATAAAAAAAAACAAATGTTGATGAACATACAAGGCATAACATACTTCACACAGGGATATTTGATCCTACAGCATGGTGAGGTAAAAATGCCTATACACAATTATTGCACCCAATTAGACTGTAATCATGTTAATTTGTCTTATTTGACATTCAGGAAATACAATATAAAATACTGTTTCATCAAGAAACATAGAGATTCTACATAATATACATATTTCATTTGTAAAAATAATTTATCTTTTAGTTGACAAATTAAAGAAAAATATCTTTGCTTAATGGCAATAATTTGGCTTTTGAGATAAATAATAAAAAGAAGTAAAATAAAAACATAATCTTTTGCTTCAAAAGTAATTTGTACATGTTCAGTACAATAACAACAATAAAATAAAACCTTAATTTCAGGTAAAACTAATGATGGAACCATGCTGAACCTAGTTCAACAGGTCTCCATGAGAGTAATGATATGAGTTTTTGACTCCAAGGCATAGAGTTAGAGTTCAGGGTACTATTGTAAATGAGAAAAAAATGAGAAAACAAGTAAAATATTTTTATATATAAAAAACTAAGCATTTTTAACAAAATAGGAATCATGATAAATAGTGAAGACTAACTGAAATATTATTATGAATGATGTACATGTACAGTATATATATAAATATGCAAAATTATTTGCTATTGTAAGCATTAATATTTTAAGTATACTAATCATCAACATAATATTATCACTTAAGGGCATTAACATTGGCCAGCATTAAATACAAGAGGCCCAAGTAGCTTGATATTGCTCACCTAGCATATATTAGTCTAAATGGAAAAGGTGAGAGCAATGGTAACTTTGGTTCAAAGACACATACTTCAGGGTAATTTCCTGCTATTGGGTTTAAATTGGTGGTATCATTTAATAAGTTGTTCAAGTCTGTTGCAACTCTGAGTAACATCAGCTGAACTAGATGATGTACTAGCATATTTTATATGAATGCAAAAGGTGTTTATGGTAGGACCATGTCTAGCAATTATACTGAGAAAGTTTTTCTATGATTTTTTTTGTATTTTTTATGAGTAAAAATTACTATCTTTGTATGCAGATAAGTATCATTTGTAGGTTTTCCACCTGGCTGCTTTGGGAGCCACCAGGAAACAATTCTGGCACAGTCTGTTATATGGAACAATTGTATCATGCTTAAAAAGCCACTCCACAGTGAGGTGTTCCAGCCTGGATAAATTCTTGAATATCATATCTTGACAATCATTTCTACCAAGTCTGATAAAACCTGATTCAGCTATTCTGAAGTATATATTGAAAATAGGTTTTTCTAACTGGCTGCTATAAAATTTAATTGTTTATTGGGGAACCAAACTGAAAATAGTTCTGGTAGCAAATGTCTTATGAAAAATTCCTACCAATATTGATCAAAATTGGCTTAACCATTCTGGAGAAGCTGAATAAAGTTTTATGCCTAGTTGCTATGGAAGTTTCACCATTGCTACGAGGATGCATTTAATATAAATCTGAGTGAGCAGAACCTACAAAACGTTCCTACTAAATTTGATAAAGAATGACTCGGTCATTCTGGATAAACAGTTAAAAATAAGTTTTTGTTATATGGTTGTAATGGATGCCACACCTTATATCAGAATAGCCATCCACAAACCAATTCTAACAGAGCATGTTCTATAAACATTCCAACTAAGTTTGATCAAACTAGCTCAGCCATTTAAGAGAAGCTGAAAACAGGTTTTTCACCTGGTTTTTATGGAAGCCACACCATTTCTGGGGAAGCCACACCGAACATAATTTTGATTGAACATGTCCTAACTGACTCAGTTGTTCCTAAGAAACCGAAAACAGTTGTTTTTTTTTCCATACAGTTGCTATGACAGTTATACCATTGCTATGACAGACAAAAATAATGATGCTTCTGGGAATAAAGAAACACTGACTTAGGATATAAACTATATTCAGTGGAAGATGAGTAAAATGTCTCTTCAGGCAATATGCGCCAACAGATCTGGGTCTGTAGAGTTTGCAGTTGGACTGGACTTATAAGCATGTATATATGGTACTGCACAATCATCACTTATTCTTAGTTCTGTGAAGAACTCTACTAAGCTGCCAAAATAAAATGGCCCTTACATTTAAGGCTAAGTTGTACTGTTCTCACTAAACTAATACAGTATTGAGTCAAATATCAGTCAATATTGCGCTGGTTCCTTGTGGCAAATGGTGCAGGGCTTCTACAGGTAAAAGTGAAGAACACTATCTATACTTTGATCAAGTGGTCACATTTTTCGGAAGAAAACAGAATATCACAGAAAAGCTGTATGGCAAATAAAGCATATAGTCCTTCACCATAATAAGCTAATTGGGCCTAAATATCATCAATTCAAGGGTTTAACAAACAGACATTTTTGTTCTTGACATTATAAGCAAAAGCTGATAAAATATCACAAATCTATATAGACGCTTTGTTTGGCCTGAAATATTTACTTGAATTCAGCAATTGTACATAAAATCTAGCCAACTGGAAGTGTAGTGTACAATTTCGCTCCTTGAGCTGATTCGAAATACTGAAATTTCATGAGCTACGTAAAAAACACTGTTTAATATGAACTTACCAGTGGTTATTTCAGGTGAGCATCAAGCAAATCAAAGTAAAGATGGATGAGAAATGTATCATCATACATTTTTACAATGAAGGGCTCTTATAGGAATAATGTCAAACCTATTCCAGTCATCAGAACTGGGGAAAATTCACTATTGAAATTCTTTAAAAATACTAGCAAAATAATTTGTCACTGTATATAAGCCGAAAAGTTTAAGAAAAGCATAATGTAATACAATACAGTGCGACCCCGCTATAATGCGCTTCGCTATAACACGAATTCGGCTATAACGCGATCATGGCATGGCTCCCGAAATTTCGTATATTTATTCACACATGAAAAAATATTTTTGGCTTCAAAGTTTATTATCATTATGGGAAGAGATCACGTAAGAATTCGAATTTAATACGATCGTGGCATAGTTCCTGCAATTTTGATTACATGTGTATTTTTTTTTGCAAAGGAAATTATTTTAACTCTCAGGCATTTAGATTCCAAATCAGCCCTCATGATCAAGTAAGTGTTTAGACTTCTGAAACCATGCCTGAATTGCATAATATCTTAATATGGTGATGGATTCCAATTGGTGTCTATGCAATCAATCATACGATGGCTTAAATCCACTCTTGCTGCCACCTCCACCAGGATTAAATGGAGCATCATTTCCTGTCATTCGCCTGTTTTGTGGAATTGAGCCTTCTCCTTGTGTAAGGGCCAAGTACCTTGAGTCATCTGCCTCATCTCCTGTTAATGCAATGTTACGCAAATGTGGCATCTCTGCAAATGGCAAGTACATTTCACCTGAAAGACCAATAATAAAACATAAACACACATAGATGTTAGTGTTTATGGCTTACTCTCAGAAGGAAGATTGTTATATTTATGATATAAAGGAATAGTACATGTACCATAATTACATGCTTATAAGTTGAGTCTAACTGCAAAGAACGCAGACTCTCATTTGCTATTACATAATGTATCAGCAGATCATTGTTTATGTTGTTTGTTCGAATGATTGGCTCTGCAAGTGTATTATGCAAGAACAGCTCAGGGTCTATGCAATTTGCAGCTGGACTCAACTTATAAGTGAGAATATATGGTAATGATAAACAGTCACGGTATGACTGTATTGTCTAAGATGTTAAATGATATAGCTGGTTATTTCTGCGGTGAAGAAATTATCATGGTTAGTGGTCTCAGATTGAGATCACAAAAATAGATCCTATAAAGATGTATAATCCACTGAAATAAATGTGGTCAAAATTTTGTACCTTTTCTTAGCATTCTCAAATGAAATAGAATGACACAGCCCTCAATCTTCTTCAGTGAAAAAGCTTCATTTGCATCTGTTTTCAGCATACTCATTAATGACAACAGATACTGTCTTTACAAGCATTTTCAGATGCCAAAAATTCTCTTTTGATGCTACAAATCTAAGGGGACAAAAGAAAATAATTACCATCAGAATTTTCCACATTTTTGAGGTAGGGGTGAGGCATGATCAATTGCTATTTTCGTCTGAGTCAAGCCAACTAATGATTGTATTTTCAATGTGGATAAAACCAAATTAAAGTCTCTGAAGTCTACATATCCAATGCATTTGATATCTTTTATGTAAATGCTATTTGCTTTTGTAACCAATTAAAAATACCGATACAAAAACAGGTGATTGTCTGAAGTTATCTGTTTTCAGAACTGCCATACATCATCTTTCTGTGAATCTGATTAAAGTATTTGAGCTTAACAGATTGACTGAAATGAAATTGACAAAGACCACAAAAGCATTCACACACAAAATCAGACAAATGTTGCCTTTATTACAATTTCCTTTTAGTTCCCAGCATGGTCTGCTGTAATGGGTACATATTGAACAATTAACCAATTAGTGCTATTACTGTCACAGACTATTGGTAAGTAACATGTGGTGTCAATGTACAGAGAATATTATTGTTGTGAGTTATTCATTACAAAGCAAACTTCAGGGCCCCGAGTGGTCTAAAGCGCTCTCTGTTACTGATCACTGCCATGTCACCTATGTCTGCATGGGTTCGAGTCTCAAATTCGGCAAATATGGGTATGTGAAAAAGCTTGCCAGTAGCTTCTCATGGGTCGGTGGTTCTTTCCAGGGTTTTTTCCAGGTTCTTTCTCTACCATTAATACTGGCCACCACATATAGCCTATCATGTGCTGAAAAATGGCATTAAACCCGACAACAACAATAAAGCAAACTTCATGCTGACATTTTAATGGGTTAGTTGGTATTCAGCAGGCTGAACATTAATGTTTAAGCAATGAGATCTGTAGGTATTTCTCTCTCAAAGCAATAATACTCTTGCCTCATGCTGTAGAAAGTTCTATAATAACACTGTAAAGAAAATGTTACTTACTATTTACGATCATTTTAGTAGTCTCTTTCAAAGTAACTTCCTTTCAACTATATGCAATTCTCCAATTTTCTTACTCTTGTCCTGCAGTGAATGCATTCCTTTGTTCTTCTCTGCTTTGATAACATATTTTTCAAAGCTAGAAGTCACAAGGAGCTAAATCTGGGCTGTATGGAGAGTGATTTGTGGTTTAATGCCATGTTTTTGTAAGGTTTATATTACAAATTTGACTGGGATCCCAAGTGGCCAAGTGATCTAAAGCACTCTCCATTATACATCACTGCCATCTCACCTCTGTTTGCGTGGGTTTGAGTCTCAGATTCAGCCAATGTGGATATGTGAGAAAGCTTGCCAGTAGCTTCTTGTGGGTCGGTGGTTCTTTACGCGGATTTTCCCAGGTTCTTCCTCCATCATTAATACTGGCTGCAGTATATAGCATATCGTGTGCTGAAAAATGGTGTTAAACTCTACAACAACAACAACGACATTACAAATTTTTGTGGGACCATTATCTTGCTGCAAAATAAAGCCACCCTCATTAGGTCTGGAGACTTCTTGTAAACAGCCTCACAAAATAATATATGATTACTGTGTAAAAGCATAATTTGTTCATTCATTGTGGTGTTCTCTGGTACCATGTAGTTCAGAATTATTCCCTGTGTACTGATGAAAATCATGCCAATAACCTCTTCAGTAGATCGCATAGATGATGGTAAATGTGTTTGCTTCCATACATTGCTTTGTCTCCTACTCTTGAGTTCAAAGAAGTAGTATTTGAGTTTCATCACATATTATGATCTTATTTAAGAATATATAGGATTCAATTTTGTAAATGTATAATAATTCTCTGCAGATCAATATACTTAAATCCACCCATTCTTTATCAATGAATTCTGGTTACACAATGGGCACAAACACTAAGCATTCATGATTCCTTGGTCAAAATTTCCTCTGTACTTCCATCTGAAGCACTAAAATTGTCTTTCACCTATTGGCCAATAATATGTCTTTCTCCACAGAATCAACTATTTCATTTTAAAAACAAACTCTTGAACTACCTTTTTAAATATTTCCCAGCCATCATTAAAATATTTCATCCATCTATTGATTCCGGATTTACCAATGGCTTTAGGTCCACAAACAACATCCAAATCAGAATTCATCTGTGGAAAGGCTTTGCCTATTTTGCATAAAATATTATAACTGCTCTCCTTTAAAAAGTTGACTCCTCTGCAATTTTGTCATAATATCCAAATCATGTCTATAACCTTGATGTCATCAACTTAAAAAAATGTTGTCACATCTTCAACTTGGATGTTTTCAAATATCAACTGGGAATTGTTCGGGTCTCTGGGTTACTTTATTGCAAAGATACTGCATTTGTTCACAAGTTTCAATAAAGAATCAGATTGATGCAGCTATAATTAGAACATGTTTCTCGCTTAGCTTCATTTAGAAATGTGATCTTTGAAATAACAATTTATCTGTATCATCTTAAATAATTTTCCAATGCCTGACAATCCTAAATTTTCTAATTTATATTGGTCAAGAAATACAAAACATGACTGCAAAGTTTTTAATAACAATACAATCTTCTGCATGTTACCACATGTGGTCATTAACTGTAAAACAAACGTGAATACAAGCATTGAATCTGTTCTGAACATTGTAATTTTTGCTGCCATTAATAGATAAACAAACAAAATTTAACGAGAAAACTGGACAATATAATTGTAGAAGTTTTCTTACCAACAGGAAGCCCCTTTTCAATCCTCATTTGCTCAGTTTCAAAGAAAGTCTCATGGTCCTCCCAATGCTTATCACAGGCTGCACACAAAAAATTGGAATCAAAATGACCACAGCCACAACCTGATAAAGAATAAAATAAAAGGATTAAACATAAAATCATGAGTGGGTTAAATGATATAACCACTTATAACCCCTAAATTGGGCACCAGCATTTGTCTCTAATTAACCACAACCGTATTCTATGACTGTCAATTATTCTAGTTGGGCACTACAATTTTCCAAGCAGTCACCAAATTTTTCCTGATTAAAGCATTGATGAACAATTTGCTCATTAACTACATCTCAGCCTCTTCAACATTTCAGACCTATACTATCAGACATTAATCTATAGCAAAAACAAATGTGTATCACCCTTTAGAAAATTGATTGACAATGATTTGTCAACATTCTTATCTTTGGAAGAGCAGTTACATTCACAAATTTCTGTCTGGAAAAAGAATAAGGAAGTCACGAAAAGGACAGGGAAAAATGAGTGAGGACTTACCAAAGACTTTCCACAGATGCAATGAAAACTGTGAAAAAAATGACATGCTCTACAACATCACATGGCAGCGATAATATAAGGGAGGAAAATCAACTGGGAATATCTTGAGCAAACCAATTGAACAGCTTGATAGGTGGAAGTAGCATTTCAGCAGTTTGCTCACAGGCACACCTGTGGGAAATCCACCCATTATTGAAGAGCAGACGAAAGCTTTCTACATATTAGTAAAACTATCAGATACCTGTCGATCCTTAGTTAACAACTGGTTACCTGCGTACCCAATCAAAGGGAAATTGAACTGATTTGTCATGGGACAATAGTATATCAATTACTAATACATGTGGCAAAATAGTGTAATCTGAGCAAAAAAAGAGCAAACTATATATTGCATGCCACAATTACAGAAAACCTTATGAAAAACATGTTGTTTTTTTTTATACTATCTTGGATCTGCAGTCAAAATTCTTGTCACAAATTAGCTCAATCCAGGTTGATTAGTATGAGAGCATAGACACAAAACAAACTGAAAAATTATTGATGCATAACAATCACTTTAACTAGTCTAGATGTCTAACTTTCACTGAATGGCCATGAAGTCATAATGATGAAAGCTGTATTACATCACTGCTGAATGATTTTTTCAAAATCTGTAAAGTGCTATTGATTTGTCCTTTTTCTGATGCAATATGTTTTTAACTTTAGCAAAATCCCTCTCCTCAAACATGTTGCAGTCAGATAACTACCATGACCACATCTATCAAGTCGGTTTTGATCAATATCTGGCACCATTTTGTTTTAATTTAGACTGGTCCACTATGTATGTTTGAATCAAAATATACTGAAGCTGTAACAGACGGTTTCATGTTCAAGAAACCTGTTTTCTTGGAACTGTTTCATGTACAGTTACTATAAACAGAAAATAAGGCAATTAGATGGCAGTCTAACAATGGATAAATGCAGTCAACAGTCACACAACATAAACCTCAAACTATAATTGTTATTTTGCATCTCACTTGCTCCTGACTTCACTTTTGGGGGGATAGTGTGAAATGGTTACAAGCTGCCCATTTTATTACCCAGGTTATTATCAACGGGCTGGTATCCTAGAACCCTGATACTTATTGACAGCTTTAGTGCAGACCGGATACCAACATACCTTATCACAGAAGAGTCCCTAGAATGGTGGCCACCCCAATATGTAAATTTTGTAGACTTCAAGAAAGCATTTTGACATTGTGGATAGAAGCACCATCTGGAAAATCCTGAGGAACTATGACTCCCTGAAGAAGGATTGTTAGGATTCCCCAGAGCATCTACAAAGTCACTACCTGCCATGCCATACACAACAGGGATGTATCTCCTTTTACTGTTGACACCAGCATCAGGCAAGTATGTTTACTTTCACCAATAATCATTTCACTAATGATAGACTGGGTGATGAATATGGCAATGGATCAGCCATGAGGAATACAGTGGACCTTGACCCAGAAACTGGAAGATCCGGACTTTGCTGAAGCAGAGATGCTCCCAGGATTTCATCAAAAGGGGGGATTTCCCCACTTGTCACCAAAAAATGGAGGATTTGAATAAAATTGAGGGGAATGAGAAAATGGTCACAGTTCAATATTTTCAAAACACTTCAATATCCATCTCTTTTTCCTCCTGATCCACTCTCTAAGACCTTTGTTGAAATCAAAATATGTAAATAATGTTGCCTCGAGTTGTGTAATCAATAATCTGTTCATTGCTTCTTAGTTTAATCTGTTTCTTATATGTGTATGAATATTGTTCTGCACTTGAAACCCTCCTTCACAGCTCACAATTATTGTCTTTTGGATGTAAAAAGATGAACAATGCTTGGAAAAAAATCTGCCATTTTGGGTCTTCTAAGCTAGCATGTATTATCATAAACGCACATTTGTAAAACTTTCTTGATGCAAAGTTCGAACTTTGAAACACTGCATGTTACGGTGCCCAAAACCAGATGTGTAAACAGTTATGAAAAAATACACATTGCAACATGTGTGACAATATTTCTATCAGTTCTACAAGCGCTTTAAGGGTGAACAGCTGAATAAAGTTGCATACTGCACCAAGTACACTGTTGTATGCGCAACTTGAAATTAATTTGCAGGAGTTCTTGAGTGTAAATTAAACATTTTGCATGAATCACATGCCTGGGATTATATCTGCAGATAATATTGGACTGATGTCACACTCTACCACAGCTAATAAACAACATTGAGCCTACATACTGTAGCCAGAACTACTTGCCTGGAGATTAAAGCCAAGAAGGCAAAATGTCTGCAAGTCAATAGAAACCAGGATGTGCCTATTTTCTAAGAGGATCTAGCCATTGAGAATGTCCGTAAGTTTACATAGCTTGGCAGCATTGTAAACAAGTCAGAATAAACAGATGAGGATGTCAAGGCCAGGATTGCCAAGGCACATCATGCCTTTACCACTCTCAGACAGGTCTGGAGAAATGATAACATCTACCTGAAAACAAATATAAGACTTTTCTGCTCCAGTGTCAAATCAGTACTGCCATAAGAGACCTGAAGACACAAAAGAAGAAACTGGAACATAAGCGATATATCATCATCAATACTTGTCTCTGACAGATCAGATTGCCAGACCACATCACCAACCAGGCGTTATGACTGAGGACACAACCGAAACCCATATCCAACACTATTAACTCATTTTATACTGCTTACCTATTTCTAATGCAGTGCCTGATTCCTG
Organism: Unio pictorum; assembly: GCA_030141615.1. Lineage (NCBI taxonomy): Eukaryota > Metazoa > Mollusca > Bivalvia > Unionida > Unionidae > Unio > Unio pictorum. The sequence goes on along the minus strand of JARLTB010000042.1, from coordinate 3,096,991 downwards.
AGAAGCAATTTGAAATATATTATGGTAAAACAGTATCATACAACAGCAGCAGCATAAATCGTGATGACTTTCACTATCTTTACTAAAAAAATGTTGCAACATTGTTATTTCTCTTTTAAGGTGTATAAAACTATATATCTCTGAAAATGTAATAAAATTTGCAACACAGTGATATATGTTTAGTCATCATTTATCAATGTACATGCTCACAACTGTATTTTGAAATATGACTTGAAAGAAAAAGAAAAAATTTAAATAACTTACAATGATGTTCAGTGAATCTTTTGTTCATGAAGATGAATGAAATGCTCCTAATATAAGATAAAGATAATTCTTTTTCTATCATTTTGGTCCAAATTTGAAGTTTCTAGCACTGTCAGTTCAAAAGTTATAATAATTTTTCTAAAATTGGACAAAACACACCTGGAACAATTTGTTTACTTCACCCTCTAGAACATGTCTTTCAGCGAGTAGTTTCTCATGAAAACTTGTCACAAATTAATCCTAGAAATCTTTTAGTAAGAGAATTAATTTTGCCCAAATTTTGAAGTCCACATCATCACTATGTCAATAATAACAATATTCTATCAATTTCGTGGCTGCAATCGAGGTGAAAAATAATCCTGGACCCATTCCTTACGAAAGTAGTAAAAGTCAGATCTCTTTTATCAGCTTGATTTGATTCTAACCCATCATTCAAGTCAATATTCATCAGAATTATCCAAATCGTCAATTCCAATGTTGCTACCCTCGCTGTCAACATCCATGTTTACATCCAAGTTGTCTATCATTTTATCGATCGATTTTCAAGCCAACAATTTCTTTTCCCACTATGTGTTTAAAAAATATTTAGCAACACATGCGTGCTTTAACCATTTCCTGTGTTGGTGAAGAAGAAAACAAATATTTATGATGTAGAACACGTGTTTCAAGAGACACTATACATATACATAGTAAAGTACGACTGCAGTCGTATTCAGGATAAAATGGGACACTATGACTGCTGGTGTATTCAGGATAGAATGAGGCATTATGACTGTAGTCATATTCAGGATAAAATGGGTTATGGAACATTAGTGGAGATCGATTGAACACAATGCAAACAGACCAGCCCATCATCGCTCCATATGCCCTGGATTGGAACATAGCTGACAACCATCCAGGCTCACAATTAGTTCAGGATTTAAAAAAAAAAAAATTTTGACCTAAATTTGTGAAATGATTTTCAAGTTTGGGAATATTTGTTGGAACAAATGTTTAGCATGTTCTCCAGCTGATAAAGGTAGATTGTGTTCAACAAGAAAACTCACAAATAATGCTTCACCTTTGGTAGCTTGCAGGTCTTCCATCAATGACTTAAAACTATCCAGAACTGAAATCAGCTGTGAGTTCTTAATTTTTCCATCCTCTACATGCATTTTGCTACCAATGTGCTCACATCATCTCTGACACCACGACTAATGTGGTGTGAATCTGTGAATCACTGAAAAAGTCGTGAAATTCATGCAAAAGCATGATGTTTATCAGTTTTGATGGCTGAATGCATAGCCAAGTTTTTGTATATTTCAAACTGACTTCACCTTTTGTGTAATACTTATTTTTTTTCTTGGTAGTGAAGAAATTTTCAGGATACTATGCTGAATGGTAATTCAAATCAGTGTTCAAATTCCAGTTAGGCCCCAGATTCTCTCAACAACATTTGTAAAACCACTCTTATATATATAGACTAAAATATGCTTAAATGCTTGCTACTGGGCCAACTTTACCAACCAGCTAAAGTTCCCTTAATATTGCGATTAGCTCTTAACAAGAAACAAGTTATTTATTAAAGATTTAAAATAATTGAGAATTGGGGAATTCATGTTTTTTCCTGCATGTGGCATGAGTCTGTGAATCTCTGAAAAAGTTGTGAAATTCATGCCAAAATCGTGAGGGTTGGCAGCTATATGGAACCCTCAAGGCAAACGCTGATGAGGATGCCCAGTCATGACTTGGTAAAGAACCATGGACACTGACCATCTGCATGTCCTCATAGGAGGAAAAATTGATAGTCCATGTACTTGTGGGAGGCAAAATAGATAGCCCATGTCCTTGTGGGAGGCAAAATAGATAGCCCAAGACCGTGACAAATGGGGAGCTGCAGTGAATGTTCTATGTTTCGGTGGGAATGAAGAGGAATGATGATGATGGTTGACATACTCTTAAGTGTAAGGGGTTATACAAACTCTTCTTTTATGATCTGGCAAACATTTGCCTGCATCAAACATTTTTAAGTTGCTATTCTCACATGACTGATAATTAAGTAAACAAATTATATTTTTAAAATACTGACAAATGGAATGATTCTTAAGGATGAAAAATACATGCAAACACACAGCATATGTAAATCTATGTATGACCCATGACCAAAATCAAATGTAGTCAACCAGCAAACATCAGCTTAATCAAACATGTAACTTATTTTCAACTAAATTCTACATAAACTCTGATTTGCCAACAAATCAAGGTCTATGCAGCTTGTTAAGCCAAACCAGTAAAACAAACACAGACCCTGATCTGGTGGCACATAATGTGACAACTGATCAGGTTCTATGATGTTTGCAATTGGACTAACTTTTTACACAAGAATATACAGTAATTGAAAAGCAATATTTGCCCTTACTTTTGCATCGTCTCAAGCCTGTGGGGTCATGCTCCTCATGAGTGTGTTTACATCTGCATTTGGCTCTCCATGTACTGGGTTCGAAATCCCGCCGCCTCTGCATCCAAAATTCTCCAACATCTTCAGCTCCAGAAGGTATCCAGGCAAATGCCTTGCATTTACAATTCATTTGTTTGCATGGCACTCTGACACTGTGACCTGGACAATCAAAGACAAAGTGACTGTTGTTATATAGTGCTGTACCAACTAAATTTGTGATTCTCCATACTATAAGCCAAAAATGTCAAAGAAAGTAAAAAATGCAGAAAAAGTAATATTGAAATAATGGCATGCAGATTAAGTTAGGTCATCTACATATGCGCACTGTTACGTGTTTAGGTTCTTTTAAAAACAGTAACACAAAAAAGTAAAGACAACAAGCTTTGTAAAATTTATTTACCTAGAAAAACAAGGTAAAAATGTGAAAAAGAACTTAAAGTTTTCGGAATCAAATCCAAACATAATCCAAGAATAATCCAAGAATAAAAAATTAAAAGTCTTAGTTATAAAAACTCCTAATGAAACCGAGTTTGAATCCCGATGAAATCCAAAATGGAAGGCAATGACATATGCTGTGGTCAGTGTCACACTGATGTCAACAGTTCTTTGTTAAATCACAGAAAATAATATTCCAGTGTTTGAATTCTTTGTAAATTTCAATAACTGTTCTTGTCCAAAAATTTATTTAGTGCACAAGTATTTCCATGGGAAAAAAATCTCTTGGAATCCAAATCATTTAAACAAAAAAGAAAACAAAGTAAACATAGACTGGTCACAAAAAAAAATGATTTAAAGCCATACTTCAGAATTCTCTGTAGGAAAGAGTTATAGACTAATTTAAAAAGGAAATAAATACATCATGTACTGTCAGTATGGCCATGGCTAAAACCAATGATTTTTCACTCTTAAAAAGAATTAGAAAAACATTATCAAAAAAGTTGTTTACAGATTCTGAATTAAGGTCAGAAACGAGGTCAGCATTATATACAAAGTTCTATGATTAGTATTTATGAAAAACTTAAATGAATTTTCTGGAAAATAAATATCTGGAAAATGTCAAGTCCAATAATAATAATAAAAAACATTACAATAGAATGTAATGGAATAAAACTAACTAACAAACAAATTAAATCAAATATACATAACACACACAAACATACATAACAATTTATGTGTTACCTAAAGTGGTGCTTGCCTTTTTGTGCTAAAAAAGTTTCCACCCAAAAAAATACAATTCAACAAGTTGTAACAATTTGTAAACTGGAAAGTTTGTATAATCTATGTTTCGAAAATATAACTGGATTATCTGACAATGAATACAAATATGCTCATCAAATTTCACTTGCCTATCTCAAATGTTTCATGCTTAATCTTGTTAACGTCTTCTTGTTGAATGTTGTGGTCCAAAAACTGTACTAAGAACAGTTGACAACTGACATTTTTATGCAAAAAATATTTTTCATCCTCACAGTAAATGCAAGCCATCCACAAAATTTGGTCCAATACTCTTATTTAGAACTAATGTGTGAAAACCAATTTCTTTCAATCATAGTGTCCTTGAACCTTTCATTTCAACCAATGAAAAGACTTCTTCCTTACTCTTTGGATGAGGTGAGTGATGATGTTATTGTGCAGAAACCATTTTTATTCTCAGTCACAGTGCTTTTGACCTTGGATCTTTTTTGACTCCAAAATTAACATAGTTTTTTCCCAATCCAAATAAAAGTTATTTGGTAATTGTAGATGGATGACAACTTAAGGTACTGAGCAGAAATCAACTATGTAACTGATGGATATACACATGGGCATATGGCCACCCAAACAACATCATAACATAATAAATTTCTGCTGTATGTTTTGCAAGACTATCATGAATAACCTTTGACCTTTTGACCTTGAGATCAGTAGGACTCTTCCTTACCAGAAGGGCAACCTAACCAGAATGTTTCAACCAGGTCTGTAATGTATTATTAATGTTATTGTGCAGGTACAATTTTCCCTCTTTTATTTTTCAGTGACTTTTACATTTGACTGCTGGACCCCAAAATCATTAGCATTGTTCCTTTAGATCAAGATTTTAAGCAAACTGATTTTCCACCAGTACTTGAGCTCCAGTACTGCAATAGCATGACAGCCTTGTGACAGGGGCTTGTTTGATCTTAAAAGGGCCCCTCACAGTACTTGAACTCCAGTGCTCCAAAAGTATGACCTGTGCCAGAGGCCTGTCTGAACCTTACAAATATCCTCACAGTACTTGAACTCGGGTACTGAAATAGTATGACTGCCCTATGCCAGGGACCTGTCTTAATCTTACAAGGGCCCTTCATAGTAACAGAACTCTAGTATAGCAAATAATACAATAGCCCTATGCCAAGGGCCTGATTAAAAAATACAAGAGCCACTCATTTTCTGGATACTACTTACTCAAAGCAACTATTGATTTTCTAAGATTGAATATAAAAACTCTTCAGAAGAAATTGATTGTTAAATGGGGAAGGTGATTCTTCGAATACTTGCTCTTGGCCTGTGTGTGAGAAACAAGTACTAAACTCTATTTTGACTACCTTATTTAAGTCAAATTTTCCATCCAATATGAATATGCCACATTTGGGAATATGGGTTATTCATGCTCAAGGTATATTTAACAGTTACAACATCAATTTAAAAAACATGTTTTGGTACTTCACATGACTATTTTGCTTTTTAAGTTCACTATATTTGCATCTTGTACCAGGAAGAAAACAAAATCTGAAATTTACTGATTACTGAAATGACTCATGGTGATATAGTATTTCATAATCCCACAATAAATCACACGTTTTAAATGAAACAGGCTCAAGAAAGTTTTCTGGGATTTAGTTCCATTGAATCAAATATTTAACAGCATTAGCTGAACTTTGAGAAGTCGGATCTTGTTGGAAATGTTCTGTAAAGGTTATAGACATCTAAAACTCTATTTCTAATTCCAATCCCCGTTATCAACATTATGTAGATTTTACATTTCAGCAAGAAACTCATAAAATATTATACCATACTTGATCCTACATTTCATCCAAAATGAAGGGCCCATGTTCATTCTCAATACCTCATAAAATATGGTGGTAATTTTCTTTTCATCCTTCAAGAAAATGAATGTTAAATGTTATGTAATTTGGATTCTTATATACCTGTATACTTATCATGCTCTCCAAGGAGATGACCACAAAAACATTTGGACATTTTGTTCACCCTTTGACAGTCATGCTTGAACTCTGGACACCTCCATCCAATGTATATTCCTATAAAGGATTTAAGATCGATATACAATGTTATCAACTAAACTAACTCATTCTCCATGAATATTCAATACCATGATATCTGTCTCTGTCTGCAAGGGTATACCTTAAAATGAAAAAGGGAGATAATTATGATAATACTAATGATATCACATAGCAGACCTGGACTGACAGATTGCTAACATCTGTCGAGCATGCTCTACCTATTCATTAACATCTCTGCTTGATTAAAATTACATATTTTGTTGTGAAATTTACATGCAAACTACAACTACACTGCTGATTCATGTAATACCAAAAATGTTCTCAAAAATGGGCAAAACGTTGGAAGAGCTTGAACAATGACTTGGAAAATGTTATGCAAACAAAAACATATGAGTATCAGAAGCAGTAGCGAGACAACTACATCAAGAACTATTATTTCATTCAAATTTTAATCAATCAACAATCCATTGTGATCACTGATAAGCAGTATCTAAGTGACAGTTGTGAAAAGACCACCTACGGTGCAATTGTCAAGTCAAAATGACTGCTACAAATTTTAGTGTCCCATCCAATTAATGTGAAACTAAATTTACTCTTAGTCTACAAGTTTATTCACTCTCTTTTAATAGTGAATCAGAAAAGCTACATTTATCAGAAAAAATGTACATTTAAAATTATCACAAAGACAATGTTGTTATAATATTTTTGCCTTCTTGGTTAATAATTTTGTTTTATCAGCAAATATTTTATTAGAAAAATTGTATGATTAAAGACTGAAATAAGACTGGACACATTAATTTTATGAGAAAAAGTTTTGATCAATATTAAAAACTTAGGTCCAGTATACAAGAACTACCTTTTATGACTGCTCCAGTGGCCTTGTAGTAGGTTGTGAGTTCGAACCCCGACTGAGTCATACCAAAGACTTATAAAAACGATACTATCAGCTGCCTTGCTAGGCACTCAGCATTATGAGGTTAGTGTTAGGACTGGTCAGCCTGGTGTCAGGATAATGTGACTGGGTGAGACATAATGCTATATGTTAATGCTTTGCTTAAATTTTAACAAAGAAAGGGTGTGTCCACATGTGAATGCATGTGCAGGTATTATATGATATACAATAAATATAGATCTGTTGGCTCATTACACAATGGCAGATCTGATAGATCTACACACTTTCTAATTTGATTAAAAATGTGCCAATATGGCAACTACCTGTTTTCTGAGCTTCCACAGCTGCCTCTGTTTCAGGATCAAAGAGTTTCTTCAGACGAGGTGCAAAGTCAGGATTCATTGCTCTAGCAAATGACTCAACATCATAATTTTTGGCAGGCTCAATTTTTCTGACTGTGTAACCTAGAAAAAAAAGGAAACAAAAACAGATCTTAATGTCTAAGCAGACAATACTAAAGAGTAAAATTGTTTCTCAAAAGTGAGGCTTTGAGACAAAAAAATGTTTGCAAATCAGAAACATGATGATCTGATGAGCTCTTGAAGCTGTTACAAATGCAATTAGCCAAGGATATGAAATATAACCTCCAAAGACAAATTTTTAAGGGGGGAGGGGAGGGCAGCATGGTAGCTCAGTTGGTAGAATACTTGACTACTAATGCAAGGGTCACTGTTCGATACCCAAAAAGGCCAGTCTAAATTGGCTGCCCCCATCCCAAAATTATACTGAAATAATTATGACTGAAAATGACAGGTTTTCATTCCCTCCTGTGATATTCCTTCATAGAGAAGATAACTCTTGCATAATAATGATTGTCTAATCATGATCTATAATATACACCTGGTTATAAGCCGAGTCCAATGGCAAACTGCACAGACTCAGGTCTGTAGGTGCATAGTTTGTTGAATAATCAGTAGAACATACAACACAGACTCTAATCTGCTGGCACATTTTGCAATGACAGATCAATGTCTATACTGTTGGACTTGACCTATCCAGGTGAGGTGTCTTGCTGTGTATTGATACTACTCATGATAAACAGCCTACGAAAAGAGACATTATTGATATCAACTTGATGGTCTTTCCATTTAGAAGGTTTGTCAGTGGAAGGTGGTGTCCTTTTATGTGAGTTGACATGCTGGTTGTATTTCCAGTTTGCAGATTATAGACATAGTATCAATTAGAAGCCATTCTCACCCATGACAACAAAAATACTTTCAAAAAGACTACCTGTTAGTTGTGAGTGATTTTAATTCAACCATTTAAGTCATTTCAGGTTGCCCCATTTGATTGGATGCATGACTCGTCTAGTCCACCACACTCTTTGTTTTTATTACCAATTTCATGTCTTCACTTAAACTTGGAAGACATTACAGTCTTATCTTCAGAAAAGAAGAAATAGTGATATTTCTTCATAAGGAAAATCTTGACTAGAACAAATCCAGTGTGGGAGTGTGGGATGAATACCATTAAAATCTTGACTAGAACAAATCCAGTGTGGGAGTGGGGATGAATACCATTAAAATCTTGACTAGAACACTTGTTTCAATTAGTGAAGATGGAAAACTAATCACAATACCCACTCAACTTATATATATATATATATATATATATATATATATATATATATATATATATATATATATATATATATTAAATTAATTAAATTATTAAATTAAAACTTTATTCAAGGAGACAAACTTGTGTGGTTTGAAATCTGTCCCCTTGTTGATTTTGTGCTAATTTTATTTTTCCCATTGGTACATTCAGTCACAGAATAAATATCTCAATATAAAATGAGACATTCCAAATTTGCTTAGCAAGGTGCGATTTAAATTCTTTATGGATTATTTAATAACCACTTCAGTTATGTTGCTTTGCCAATACTTCCTGCATGTCACACAAGGAATTGGCTACATCTGCTTCATGTTTGTTTTTTTACATTGGACTGGAACAAACAAAAACCACCCACCAGAATTTCATGTAAATTATTTCACTGTGTGACACACTGGCTGAGCAGCCATCAAAATATATCCAAACTGACATGATATGAATCAACAGATGTAAAATTAAATGAAAAGTCAAGTACTTTAATATACATGGGGAGCAAATTTGAAATATTTTCTTTCTGATGGTATAAGATAATTGGCATGGAATTGGCAAGGTGGGGGGATGGGACATTACAAACTATGACACCTATTGTTAGAGGCAAGCGAATGTTGTTATTAAGTTATTCTTTTCTCTTGGCAAAAATGAGTGCATGTGCCTGTGACATTTGTCTCCAAAAAGTCCACAATTTCAAGAAGGGTCAGCAAAACAAAATTATTTCTTTAATTTGTAAGGCATCTTTAAATCTTGATCATGATCTGCCATTATCCTGAGCAATTGGAAACATCCATAAGAAAGGAAACAGTTTTAGTTAATATCTAAGTTCAAACAGTGATTGACAAATATATTTCTTAATACAAAGGTAAAATTGATTGTTGTATGTTAATTAGCTTTCTCAGTGCAAAGTCATCCTCACAAAGGATCAAAGAATTTGGAAGAATATTTAAGGGGAAAAATATTTAGAGCCACTTAAGCTGTCCTGCCTTTTGACAAAATTGTTTCGAAAGGAATACTACTGTTACTTGTATAGGATTCCAAATATTTTGATATAGTCCCAGATAACTGCATCACTTGCATATGTACAGTGAGACACTGGTATCATTTTTCTAGCACATGAAGAGTCATCACTACCAATGTTAACGTTTTGTTAGATGTTTTGCAAGTCAGATACATGGCAATGCACACACACACACACACACACAGAGGTGATAAAGAATACTTACTTTAATTTGCAAAATCTTTTCAGGTTCAGATAAAGCCATAAATTTTTCCAAAAGTTTTACAATTATTTTGTGTTTAAAATCAGTTTGATTCAAGCAAATAATTAATTAAACTATTGCAACACGAATTCTCAAACCTTCAGGCACTAACATTCCACCCTCTTTTTTCATGGTCACAGGGCCACTCTTGCCATGAGCTGGAACCATTCCTCTACTTCCTCTTGGAACAACTGCTTTACTATCTGAGGTTTTAGCTGTTCCCTGCAACAGATCAGAAGTTATTCATGAATTGAGAACAACCAGAAGCAATGGAATTGATATTGGTGATGTGTATAAATGGAGAATTCAAAATAACATGCAGCATGTGTTGATTTTTTTTTTAAAAGTACATCTGTAAAAAAACAATTGGAAACTTTAAAAGTATGCTGACAAGCAAATAAAAAGCATTATACACTATTTGATTTGTCTCTTGATCTAGTGTGGTTGTTGAGGCACTGTGCTGCTGAACATCTAACCAGTTCCCTTAATTAGGATAAAAAAGTACAAAACAAAAACATTTCTTTACATGCTTTAAGTATATTTAACCAGTAACCACTATTCTAAAGTACTGATTGATCATGCCTTGTTACATGGAGCCTTTATTAGGCCTGTGTAGCTAACCAATTATGAATGACACGATTATTTTACTTCTCAATCGCTTTTGTATTTATTTATGCCTCTGCTATTTGAAAAACTGACATTGCTTTCTGGTTTCAGTGCTTCTGATGATAAAAACATTATAACTGAACTCATTTTTTTCAGGCAGACCACACAAATCAAATGCTATAACCAATTAAGTGTTTTAACAATGGAACCTTTTTATTTAAAAGCCTGAGGAATACATAATAAGAACATAAAAAAACGATCATTACTGTTGTGAATTCAAAGTTTTCAATTTTAAAAAGAATCCAGTATGCTGTGTATGTACAAACTGATAACATTTGAAATTATTAAAAAAAATAAAATATATAAAGATGTATGGTACAAGTACCTGCTTGGGTTTTGCACCTGCAGGTATTTTTTTCTCTTGTTTCCCACTCATAGTGTTTGGTGCAGATGAAAATTCCTGAATAAAACCTGCAAAACAAAATCATCAAAGTCAGAAATGTTGCAATAAGGGACAGTTAGTTAATGGAAGGGATATGTGCTGAAAAAAAATGAAAAAAAGAGTTTTAGGCAATGAAAAAGCACATGTCCATTTTCATCATCAGAAAGCTAGAATGTCATCTCCTGTACCTATATCCTCACATCTACAAGACAGTAAACAAATTCTTGAAGGAGCATTTCAATATGACTTGTAAATAAACTGCAAATAAAATGTTTTTTTCTTCCTAATTGACAAGCCCCAATTACGTTTTTCTTCAATATTGTAATTACATGGTTGCAGACCATGATTATTTGAATTTTACTACGTGCTTAGCAAGGATAATATTTTACACAAGTTATTTAATCATGGGTGGTTACTCTGACCCTTTGGGATAGTCTGTCACAAAAATTTTATGAGAAACTTCCATTAACTGCAAATGATTAAAAATAACGATCAAGTTTTGAGGGTTTCTGTTAATGTATGGCACATTATATTTTATGTCCAACTTCTTCTCCAGGACATCCATACTTGTAGTGTACAACTGGATGGCCAAAGGACTTTCCTTTTTCCTACATAAAATACAAAAGATAAGCCACTGTCATTTCGGTGTTTCAAAATGCAACTTATCACTTCTGTCACAGTCAGCTAATAGTGCTTATCAACTGATCTGTAATACAAGACGAAAAAAAACCCAGTGTAGATTAGTAAGTCATGTCTGATTGAGTCACCATTACCAGGTCATCCTGGAACAATCCAGTGGCCCAAGCGGTTAGAGTGTCTGCCTCAGATGTAGGTCATGGAGTTCAAACCCCAGCAGAGTCATATCAAAGACTTATTTAAAAAAATGGTACATGCAGCTGCCTTTTTGGTAATCAGCATTAAGAGGTTAGTGATAGGATGATAGGACTGGTCGACCTGGTGTGAGGATACTGTGAATAGGTGGGACATCATGCTACATGTCTGTGGCATGATGCACCAGTGCTGGACATCACTATAAACTGCCACACTGCAGACATCGTAACGATATGACTGAAACATTGTTAAAGCTATGTTAAAAATCCAAATCACACACACCAGGTCATCCTGTGTGGCACGGCCATAAGCAAATCTAATGCATTACTAACTTAGACATAATGTGGAAAATTGTCCATAGAAATCACATTTATTTCTAGTCAGACAATTTATTACCCACAGCTTTCAAAATGATCACTGCCAGTGTCCTGCTAAAAGGACATACATACTTTTTTAAAACCTTAGCATTCAAGTAACAGTGTACAGCCACTTAGTGCTGACAACTAAAGACTGCCTATTTTGCAATATTACGGGAAGGTAGATTTCTAAGGGTACATACACTACTTACCTTCAGCTTGGACTGTTAAATGCCCTTTATGCCATGCAAGACAACCTCATCTACTTCAAGCAGAAAGAATACCTGAAATGTACATGGCTGTGTTAGTAACAGTGACAAACAGACCTTGGGATGATGTTCTGAAAAGGAATGTATTTATAACAATAATGACAGCAGCATAATGGAAGACTCCATTATTACAGAAATTTTGTAGCTACATATATTTGGTTTTTTTTTCTTAGTTAGAAGATTCATCAACTATACAATCCTCAAAGTCCTGTTAATTAAAGCACATTATCCCTATATTCAATCCATGTTTATCAATATGATTTCTGATCTGAGGTATGGGACTTCAATGGGAAGAAGTAAAAGACTGCAGTCAAGATTGTGATTGGGATATTTTAAAATACAAATTTTGGGGCCAGAAACAGAAATTTGGGCAGCTGCAGTTTCTCACTAATGTGCTTGAGAACAATACATGATTGCATGTGTTCACTTGAGCTGTGCAATTTTGATTAATTTATTTGAGGTTTGGATCCAAAAAGGGAAAAGTAAAACAAGGCATCAATGCCAAATGATTATGATGCTGAATCATGACCACATTCAAATGCATCATCCAGTATAACATTAATAGTAAAAATAAGACAACCTTGTTATATATCATTCAAAAACATAGCAAAAAAGGGTCATTGTACTGAGAGCTGAAAGTGTATCAGAATTTTGCAATCATTTAACTGATGATATATCAAAATATATACCGGTAAATGAATTATACCAGTAATCCAAATAGCCAATTTTTGTAAATTAGGAAAATGTATATATGCTATTTTTTTTAAGAATTTAGGATAGAAAATATATTCAGATGTCTGCACTAGCTTTTCATAGAATAACTGAATATATAATTGTAATGACTCATATTGCTTGCAAATATTTAATATTTTAAACTGTTCATTTTAAGTTTATGATAACACATGATCATGTGGTGTGTTATTTATTACATCATGTTCATTTCATATCATGTTTGGGCCCCCGTACAATGATTACATCATTTGCATCAAGACTACGAGAATATCATTATATTTTGTGGTCCACACAGTATATTGTATTGATGTTATTTATTGCAAAACTAGCATTATTTATTGAATACTGGATTGAAAATAAATGATAAATAAACAAGTATCGCAACTTTCATTAGCAGATAAATTGTACTTTATTTGTGATTTGTTTCTTGCTTTTGTTATTTTGGGAGACTGCCCCAGCTCCCCAGTAGGTTTGTGTTATCATAATCAGGTTACCATATTTAAACAATTAATAAAGAGGACACTGGAGAGTGGTGAATATGTATCTGTATCTATATAGAGATTAAAAGGAAGAAAAGGGAATAAGAGGATATATGGCAATGCAAGTGTATGGGATTGATGTTCCAAACTTATAGTAAAATAACACAGGTCATGTAGGCAATTTCAACATCGACTTTTTCAGTAATGAATATATTTTAGAATTTGATTCGACACATTTTTAAGTGCCAAGAATTCGCTTTATTTGGATTCATGTACATCCACATTAGTTTAGAAGGTCATTATCTAGACGTTCAGATAAGTGCATATGGCATAATCAATGCTAAAGTATGTAGACATTTTTGGATAAAATGAACCTAAGGTGTGATCATATACAATCCAGATCGAATGCTGTGTGCTGTGATGTCACAATGACAGCTACTCATATTGATATGCAAATTCGTACTACCCTATATTGTGACGATTACTCTTGACATGCTCTTTTCTTGACCAAAATTTAGTACATGGCAACCAAAGGAAAATACCAATACATTTCGTCTGGAAGTTTCTTGCTGACAGTTAAAGTGCAAAACATTCAATAATCAGGATTGAATCGACTTTGGTAAAAGAATATTTGTGCTAAAATTTAAAATAACAATTTATTTTTAATTTAAAACGAGTAAATGTGCATACATGACCCCCATACCACTTGTACTACAGTACTAGTCCTACATGTATGACATAGCACATGTTGATTTTGTTTATGTGCTAAATCTGACGCCCAAAACATATATATCAACGTCAGGTCTTACAAGTTACATGAAAGACTACTACAGTACATAACGTTACATACAATAGTCTTAAACTTGTTGATTGATGTTTCATAGCGGCAATGATCCAATTGTACCAATCCATAAAAGCGCGCACCCATTATATTTCTCCAGTAAAAGCACCTTATTAACCGAGAGGATAATTTAAACAGGTCATAGCAAGGTAAAAACATAAAATTCAGCCTTCAGACAGTCTTCCTTACCCGCCATTTGTAAACAATCTCGTTGTCATGAGCAATGTGCGAGATTAGGTCCAAATTGCTAAATGTAAGCTGTCCATAGATACATTAGTCTTTAATTAATGATAACTTATTTAAAAAATTGTCAATTAATACTACGTTACAAGTTTTAATAAAATATATTACTATTATATGATGACGCGAGCTTTCAATGAGATTTCAAAGATGGCAGACTGGGGTAAGTCATGTGGCATTAGACATGGAAATAAATACCCAAATCCCTCTTTTTAATCAATTAATTTTGATTTAAATTTATTTATTTTACAGATGCAGATGATTTCGAACCTCAGGATGTCGTTTCAAATGTGAAGGGAGATAAATGGGAAGGAGAAGACGAAGAAGACATTAAGGTTTCTTTTACGAGAAATGTTTGAACCATATTTCATTCTCAGTATGCCATACTGCTAAGGCACTTTTTATAACGTGTCTCTGAATTGAGACTTTATGCACTGCTACAGCATCTTGTGAAAAGACAAGACATCAGGAGTAGGAAGTAATAGTTTTCAGGTTATCCCTCGATTGTTCATTCGGACCACAAAGTTCATACACGCTTTAAATTACAGGCTTATTCGGACGAGGCCTACATGTAAGATTTCGACGCTGATATTTGTGTTATGAGCGTCGAAATCTTACATGCTAACTAATGGCTCTGTAGCGTGTTTTGATTTTGACTTGCATCGTTACGAAAGTAAAGTTTTCAGGAATAGTTAAGACAACTAAAATAATGTTTTGGTCAGACTTTACTTACTCTGATGTCTTTTCTGTAATAAATTCAAAATCTCAAAAGATATGGACCCGTTTTCAAGTTTCGTTGGCCAACATTTCAGATGGATGGAAACTTGTGAAAGCGGGGAATGCTGAAATTGGGTTCAGTTGAAATATTATTCTTTAACAAAACAAATAAAAATATATTATGGCTGTTGGAACAGTAAGCTACGTTTTGTTTCATTCACGAAGCATATCCCCAACATGAATCTACTTGAACTTCGTCATAACTTGACTACATTTGCATTTTCAAATATGTCAACAGAACATGAAAATATGTCCTATTGCTAGTGTCAGATTTTGATTCCACCAGAATAAAAACAGCACAGTAAGTATATTAATTACATATCAAGTTGTGGAAGAGTGTTGATATAGGCAGCTAAGTGTGTGAGATATTCCAGAAACTTTGACTACTCATTCTGGTGTCAGCTGATAATGAAAAGGGTTATACAAGCCCGTTATTTGGATAGTAAGACATAGCCATACATGCCAAACATTATGCTTTTTTCCACTAAATTACATGTAAACGTATATGAATTACGCTTTTTCTGTATATCCACCTTCCCAAAAATCTAATTTTGTTTTCTCGTTTTTATAAACGTTCCATTAATCCCACATACCGTATTGTAGAAATAATTTTAATATTTGGCGCTAAAAGTCTTAAGATGGATTCTAGTTTATGTGTGTAAAGCTAAAAGTGAACATATGAAAACTTTAAACAGTAAAGGATGTTGAAAGACGAGAGGGGCAAATAAATCATTGTTTATTTAAATTTTAGCATGTTTTATCTGGATTGCGCTTTTTGACTACTTGGATTACACTTTTCCTCGTCAGGGGATGGAATGATCCAGTCTTGAGAAGTAAAAATCTGAATTCTTTTTAAACTATAGAATTCTTTTTAATGAATTTTTAAAGTTTGATCATGAAAATCAAGGTGTCTGCCAATTTGTAGACTTGCAGGTGTATTGGGTAAAAATTTCATTTGATGCATGGAAATATTTGAGGAAAGAAATGAGATTATAAATAAAGTCCAAAACACCTTTAAATATCTGAATGTATAAAATCAACTGGTTGCCAAGGTACATAAGCAAATTTGTGGCAACATCAATCAGAAACTGGCTATTTTTCTCTTTTTGGGGGGGTTACCACTTTTGGCAATTATGATGTGTACATGACACAAAATCAAGTAGCTCAGTTTTGAAATGCAAAAATAACAGTCGTTAAATCCATTCTTCTGTAATCATCCAACAGTTTATAGGAATAAATCGCACTGATTTTGGCATATCTGATGCTATACCATTCTTTGTATCCTGGAACCTTTTTTCATTAGTACAGTATCCCTGGATTATCATAAAATGTGCCTTTTTCACATTAAATTATTTGGCATGGTTTAATAGTCTATACAGGAATACTTAATTATAACAACCATTCACTGTCAGTACCTTAAATTCAAACTTTTCCATTAAACTGACAATACTATAAAATAATCGATTGGATATTAACAATATTGCCTCTAAAACCATTATAAATTTAAGAGTGCATATTTTAAAATCAATAAAATAATTTGTTCTTAGACATGCTATTGACAGTACTGGTATTTAACTTTTCTAATAGTACTTCTTGAAATTTACCAAAGAATATTATTTCTGTTAAGATTATATTTTTGCTGATGTTATTATTTTGATAAATTTTGGTTTTAATAGTCATTTGAAGCAATATATCATTTTTCAAGAATTTTAGCATATTATAATTGACTGTAATTGAGAGAATGTTGACTGACATTGGAACAAGTATCCAGATTTTCAAGAATATCTCGCAGACTAGACAACACATATTGAAGCTTTTCCACAGATGAATGTCATGTTGATTTCTGCAGCTTTACTCAAATGTCTTTTTACAAATAAATTCAAATTCTCACACAAGCAGACAGACATGTTTTCAAGTCCTGTTGACCTATATTTCATATATATGCGATGGAAGCAAGGAATGTAGAAATTGGTTAAAAGGATAAATATCTTGAACAAAATGAAGCTATCTTAACACTTGCTTTAATATCAATATATTTTTTATTTGTTTTGTTAATCAAACATTCTTTAACCTCATCTAATTCAGCATTCCCAGCTTCCATTTGCTAGTGTCAAGATTTTGATTCCACCAAAACAAAGACACCATTTGCTACTGTAAAGATTTTGATTTCATCAAGACAAAGACAGCAAACTAAGTACAGTACTACCCACTTATATCAACATCACTTAACTTGACCTAAATTTGTGAAGCAATCTTCGAGTCCTGAAAGATTTGTTGGAACAAATGTTCAACAAGAAAACAATGTTTCACCGTTGGTAACTTGCAGGTCTTCCATTGATGGCTTAAAATATTCCAGTGCTAAAATCTGTTGCAAGTACTTAATTTTCCCAACCTCTATGTGCTTTTCGCTACCAATGTGCCTCCTCACATCGTCTCTGCCACCACACCCAATGCTATAATTTGTGGCACACTAGTGTGCATAAAGCATGATGTATATCAGTGTTTGATGGCTGAATGCATAGCTAAATTTTGGTATAATACAAACTAAACTTCACTTCTGTGCAATACATTTCTTTTTCCTTGGTGGTGAAGACATTTTCAAGATATGATACTGAATGATAATTTGAATCAGTGTTGGCAGTGCATGCACAGAACAAAAATTCTGGTTAGGCCCCAGTTCCTCTCAAAGGCATTTGTAAAACTGTTCTTATACATAGAGATTAAAATACGCAATAATGCTTGCTATTTGGCCATGAACGGCCACTTTCGTTTCTTTAAATGTATCCAGAACCAATAATTAATTCAAATCTTGACGTAAGGTAAGCAATTTTGATTATCTCTATTGTAAATACACGTCTCCAAGTGTCAAGTCGCCGTTAAAAGTGTCGACTAAAGATTTATAGTATATCATTATCTATGAAAGTCGATGTTTACAGGAAATGGGCTCAATAATGTTATGATAGAGTTTGGGGTTTAACACCTATGTCGAGTTCTTCTCGTTGCTGATTAATTATAACCAAACGTAATTGTTATAATCATAACAGGGTCAGCATAGGCTAAAAATAGATTTTGTACATTGGCACAGACTTAAAAAAAACAACAGGGTACCAGACAAAGACCGGAAAAATCACGTGATCACACATTATGGCTTCCGTCACAAATGCTGTATTTTGTACATTTGACACAAGTTTTGTCTGCATAATTAAATCACATACAGTCAGCAATAACCAAATAAATCATTACCAAACATTAAAATGTCATCATGTTAACGGATACATTTTTTTCAAATAAAGTCATTCCCCCCCCCCCCCACGACATGGGGGGGGGGGATGCCGAACAATATTATGTAGAAAAGACTCGTAAAAACAAGTTTATGTTGAAATAATTTGAATAAACAAAGTAATAACCCATAAGAAGGTTATTCAGCAGCAGTGGGAAAATGGAGCAAATGGAAGATAATTATGTAGGTACCAAGATATAAATGACATTTTTGAATCCATTTGCAATGTGCATGACAACAATACCCGCTCGCATATCACACTTACGCCAAGAAAGCAAAAAAAGTAACATATTCAGTTGAAATAAATTTGTTATTATAACAACAAAAAAACTTTTATTGATTAATGATTCATTTAGACGAAGATATTTAATGTTTTGAAGTATGTAGCTTTCTTACTACGTACATTAATTATACATGTACTTCTCATAATAAATTTAGCCCCCCTCTGGAACGGCCACCCGCTTTATAAGGCCACTTTCCCGGTGCAGCAGGTGTGGCCGTATAAGAGGGGGACTAATGGACAGGTATAGAGGTAGGGGATTTCTCTGTAAATTTGTAATTACTGAGTAGATCCCATATGATATTCATAGTAGGGAATGTAAACTTTGAAACAAGCTTATGCAGTATTTTTTAATTTTTTTAGGAAAGCTGGGAAGAGGAAGATGAAAAGAAAGAGGTCACTGAAGGTAGTACATGCAGATAATACTCCAATAATTCATTTTGCAATACTCACTTGCATTACTTCAGAATTTATATAGAACTGCACCTTAACATGGCACATATTTCTTTGTTCTAGTTTTTTTTGGAGAGAGAATGTGGGAGACATAGTGATGTGTATATTGGCATCATCTCCCTGTTAAAGTTTTTGTATTTTATGTTTATGAAGAGTAAACAGTTTGCTTTTCTTTTTTTTTCTTAAAGCAAATCACACCTACAAATAGTGAAGAAAGTTAAAAGATCGTCCTCTGATTTCTGCATATTGTTTTGAATATAATACACCAGTATGTACATTTATATTTTGAATATTGCATAAGTGGACAGGTAACTTTGTTTTAAACCATCATTATCTGTTGAACAAGTCTGTCATCTGGCCCTAGTCCCATATCTGTAAAGACATTAAGATCTCTACCCTATCACCAAGTATGTATATTCATGGCATGAAACTGCTGTCATTCACGCAGCCAGCAATTCGTTCCTGAATTTGTTCCTTCCCCAGAGAGTCGTAACTTGACTGTTGATAACCCCACCATACAAGTATTGATTGGCATGAAAATGGAAATTCACTTAAAGTAACCTAAAATTGCATCAGGCCGAGTCCTAATTAAAGGTGATACACTGTGTTTTGTGGAGCCATATTTCAGACATTGGGTATATCCTGGTGCACAGTCTGTTCAGAGGTGAATGTGTGGTCCTCATGGAATTGTCTCTGCAACAGTCAGTAGTAGCAGTCTTTTTTTCCAGCTATGGTGAAGACTCTTGCTGGGCTTTCAAAATCGAACAGCAGGCTTCCCCTTCCTACCTCTCCAATACCAGATCACATGACCTGTGTAATGGATATTCTCAATCTAGAGTGGGGTAGTCTCGTACATGCCAACCGGTACACTTTTGGTGTAATCATTACGGGGTTTTTTTTTCTCACTAAATTACGCCTTATGCAAAATTTGTTTTCAGATTATTCAATTTCAGTATATCTTCATCCCACAAAAATTATAACTTATCTTTTCATTTTTATTAACATCCCATTAATCCCACAGACCATATTCTAGCAAAGACGGTGTCTATGTAACTACAACATAAGAGTACGCTTGTCCATAGACTTAGATGCACTTCCCTAGCAGTATTGTGTTCTATTTATAGCCTTTGTCCTATTTTCAAGAAACATGCTGATTTTACTGTTAAACTTTTGACGTCTTTCTATTTATAACAGCTGTATGACTACTTTAGGAGAGAACAGACTAGTTTTCTAACTTGTAATCTTTGCTTTCAGATTCTTTGTTCAAATTCATATCTAGTACAGAACCAGGTATTTGCAAAATGTGAAGTCGGATTTATTTTAGTCAATGCATGTATAAGAGCAAAAATGTTTTAAAAATAATTTAACAGATGGATTAGGAAAGATGAAAAATCGATTAAGAGATGAATATATGAATTACATAATATAGTGTTCCATTCTAGGGCAGCTTCACGTCCATTGTAGGCTGTGTGGAAAGGATTTTAACATTGGTTATGTTGGTAAATCAAAAAAAACTTGAATTTGCTCGTTTTACTAACAGCAATACTAAGGTAACATCTTTTTTGCAGCAGAAATAAATTGTGTCAAAATTTTATAAATACAGTGGCGTTATGTACTGAATTCTTAATAGAACATGACTGTCCATAGCAGTAGAAGACTACATTGGTCCTTTGTTTCATTACCAGAATTGCACTGGAGAAAACTAATTCTTATTAGCTTGATATGGCTTTGAATAAATATAAGTCGGCAGAACTTTATGGGGTTTTCAGCTGATGTTGCATTAGTGATGACTGGAATTCATAAAGGAGTTGCATTCTATATTTTGAAAAATGTCTCCATCATTGTACATAACAGGTTGTCTCTGTTTTATAATGCACTGTGCAGCAGGAAAGGCTGCTGATGAATTAGAAAAAGAACTACTGAAGTATCAAGCTGTCACTCGACTATGTAATTCATGTGGACAGAATTGATTTTTTTTCTTCATCTTATTTCCCAGCTATAAGACCCAATAATTGGAAGATATAAATTTCCTCTTTGTCAGGTTATGAAAGGAATATTGGTTCTTTACCATTCTAATGCAGACTGAGAGATTTTTCAGTATTGTTAACAAAAGTAAAACTGAATTCAGATCCAGGCTCTGTAACCAAGCACTTTGTGCTCTACTGGTGTGCAAAACATTCATAGTCTTCTGCTGGTACAAAGTGGTTTGAAATGCAATATGAGAGTCAGAATGCGTGTTATATATGAAAACTTGAAGTTATAATCTAAGTTAAAAGTCCAGAAGGATAAATAAATCATTTTGTACATATGCTTATTGAATTTTTTATCATGTTACATTTGGAGTATTCCTTTTCTGCTTGGATTGCTCTTTTTGTCCACATGGATTACACTTTTTCCTTGGCAGGGGATGGGATATATTTTGTTTGTACATGTATGCCATCCCATGTTTAAATATAATTCCACAGGTACTGCACCAAAAAAATCATGACCTATTCTGTTCAGCTCATTCTAGTACCCTGCCTCTGGCCTTATGGGTCTTCTACTTAACCTTTTTTTAGATGAGCCTAGGAGATTAAAACAGAGGAGGCACCTGCTGTTGCAACACAAGTGGTTTCTCTTGTGTTATTTAAGATTGTGACATATTGGAACTGTAGTTTTTTAAGATATTATTCTGGACTTTAAAAACAGATTGCAAGATTTCCTCTTCCTCTATCAGAAACTTCAAATGCAATCTCAAAGCAATTCAACTGAATTCAGTTTCACTGTTTCTTGGTGTATTGATCTCACTACCAAGTCTTCATTGATGTTTCTTTCATGAGAATTAAAACTAATGAATTTTAGGCTATTGCTACACATTGAATCGCTCATCCATGTATAATGGTTTGAGTCAACTTTTGGTGGTCTCACATGTCCTCCTTTTGCCTTCCATCTTTGGCACAATACAGTGTTCTGTAAAGGTGATTGAATTTGTTTTCTATATCAGTTTGGTTGAGGCCATCAGTCTCCATCCTAACTGGTATGTTCAATAGCAGTGTTTGCAGGTAATATATTATACTATTAAAATGTAGTTTTGGTGGTAATATTGTTTTAATTATGTAACATTTACCTATTAATATTGTAAAGCTGCCCTTCTCCCCACCCTGGTCTGAAGTCTGGCTTAGGAGTCAGACTAGGATTGTGTTCTTTTAATTTCTGTCTCACTAGTGCTAATTGGAGGAGGGAATAATTAGCCTTGACTGGGGACTAAAAGTCTTGTAAAAGGAAAGCAATGCAGTAGTAGCAGGTAAGTAAAGCTGTCAAAATTTTAGATTACTGGGTACATGTCAATCCTAACAATCGGTTATCTGGGGGACTGGATCAAAGAGAAATTGTGTTAAATGTGTACAAACCGGAAGTAAATTTTTTCTCCTTTACAGTATCCTTATTCTATATATGTCATCTGGTAGAAAGTCCAAGAATTCATCCTCGTTTACTGATTAAAGTTTTGAAATCCCTCCAGTAAGTTATCCTGGTGTAGTCATTGTAGATATTGTCTCCCTTTCCTTGGCCTTACTATTATATACGGATGGTTAATTTGAGACTGTGCTTGTTTTGTAAGTAACATTTTTTGATCATTCAATTTGTCAGATCCATTTAAGGTTGCAACTGAACATGTAGCAGTTGTGCGGCAGGATAAAATAACCACCCGCAGGTACCACACTTGCATCTCAAATAAAAGATTTGTCACGGAAAGAAATTATGGGATTCAATTCAGTTATTTATTGAAAGAGGCAGGCCTCTGCATGGCACTGAAAAAGTTCATCTATTTACAGCTCACCCAAACACATTGTTGAGTTAAAAAATATCTTTGGATTGTTGTAGAACTAATATGGTTGTCAGAAGCATATTGACCAGTCATTACACTTCACAAAATTTTGAAAAGAACTATGTGCTGTCATTTACTATATATTCATGGATTGGATGTGTGGGTGGCAGGATTACACTCGTGTCCAGTTGTTCCAATGTAAAATTTAGGTTCACTTACCATTATTTATACTGTTCTGGTGGCAAAAGTTGTTTGTGTCTACCTCGGATGCAGGAGGTCGTGGATTTGAACCCTGGCTGAGTCATACCAAAGACATGAAAATGGTGCTCAGCATTAAGAGGTTTGTGTTAAGACGGGTCGGTTTGGTGTCAGGATAATGTGACTGGATGGGACATCATACTACATGTCTGTGGTATGATGTCCCATTGCTAGACATCACTATAAATGACCACACTGCAGACATCATAGCGATATGACTGAAAAATTGATAAACCTATGCACACACATGGCAGAGCTCAATCCCAAAAGGAACATATGTTTAAACATTCTTCTAACTACATCTAGTGTGGCCACACACAGCATTATTTATATCTTCCCAGTGAACAAATAATTGTGGATAAAATGTCCTTAAATAGGAAGCTTACAATTTTGAGCTGTGTACACATTTTCATGGCTTGAAGTTCATTACGTTATGATGTGTTTCATGGGAGTTGTAAAATTACACTGTCATTAGTGAAGCCAGTTGCTGTTTACATCAAATTTTTGACTGTTGACCTTAAAACTGTATCCATCACTATTTCCCTATCCTCAGATACACAGTCAGAAGCTGTAAAGGCCTTCCAGAAAAAGAAAAAGAAACCTTTAGCAGAAAGGATTGCAGAAAAAGAAGCTGAACGTTTAGCAGCAGAAAAGGCAGAAAAGGTAGGGCATTACTCATTTTGGTTTTCTTTTCACTGACTAACTTTTTTCCACAAAATACTAATTTTGTAAAATATGAAATCTATCTGTAATGACAAAACTAACCTGCTGGAGGCAATAATTATGAACAGCTGGTCTTGATATGCTGTTAAAGGTCTTTCATGCATTATTGGGATCCATTCTGATTAAGATCAAGATCTACTTCAAAAAAGTAGATCTGAGAGCACCATTGAAGGTTTGTATTCTGGTGACATTTGGAGCTCCAGGTCCACTTATTTTAGTGACCCATCAAAATAAGCATTTAATACCATGTTATGGGAGATGTCATCAGAATGGATACAAGTTTATAAATGTGAAAGTTGTAAAATGATCGGTGAGTTTATAGGTCAACAGAACAAACTTTGTATCAAGGGTCATCATGTTTCTGTTGGATATCTTAGATTTAATGGAATGTTTAAAACTTTATCTTAGATTTCATGTGTTCATTCTATACAGGGGGTCATTGTTGCAGGTTTGAATATTATGGTAAACCATATTTGGCAGATAATTAGTTTTCTGATGGATGTCATGTCCTAAATGAATTTAAGCATTTTAGCATATTGAGTTGCTCTTGGTTTTTTTTCCCATCACACCTTGGTTAACTTTTACAGAACAGCTTGTGGGATGGCCTGTTTCTTGTCCATCCATCCATTAGCACACGGTTTCTAAACACTTCGAATAATTCTCATACAATTTTATACACGTTAATCTAAGGTCTAGATGGTTCCAAATTAAAATGGTGCCGATGAGACATTGAATATCATGAGCACTAAGATAGCCAGCCATCTTGGAAATCATGTTATCACAACTCCTGAATGCAAAGTCATATCTGCAATGGTTTTCACCAAAATATTGCTTGGATATGGATGTTGATACTAAATAAGAATCATGAAGATCTAACGTGCCACATTGAACATGTTGAAAATCTTTTCACTAATTGTCACCCAAAGTCTTTTAATAATGTTTAGTTTGCCCTAAATGAAAATGATACTGATCTTCATTCCGTTATGATCACCAGAGAGGCTAATTTGAAAATCATCACAAGAATATCAGATGGTTTAAACACTTCAGAGTTAAAGAAGAAATGGTCCTATCTTGAATTCCTTGAAATTCTCTTTGGACAGCTGAACATCAATCCCGTTGAGGGAATTGTTTGTGTCATGCAGAAATGATTAAGAGTTGCACAACTTCTACAGCTGAGTGGGAGAAAGATTGTACTAATTACTTTTGGTTTCCATGATTTATCAGAGTTTTAAAAAAAAAATCAGGTTGATCATATCTATGTCTTTTGCCAATGATCCCTGTCAATCCTATACTTAAGAGATTATTGTTTGAATAGCACCTTTATGATTGAGATCTGTTCTCATATTGCAGAACTGTTGATATGCTCTGATTGAACTATCTCTACAAGGGTATATCAAATTGATCTGTGCATTAGACATTAGGAACATATCTAAAGCACAACAGCAGTGAATTATCTTGAAGGGATAACCGATTTCTTATGAAAGGATCATTTGCTATGAATGAAACTAGAGAGCAGGAAATTTATGATGTTTGGTGCGAATTGAACATACTAAAGAAAGCAGTGATACAGACATAGCCTGCACTTGTCATGTAGGCCCGGTTATATACCCAAACATAATTTTCTTCAATTCTTGCACTTTTCAAATCCATTCTTTTTGGCAAACATTGCAGTATTTCTGCCCTTTTTTTCTGTGTTAATAGTGAGAGTGATTTAGTCCACCAAGCAAAATTCACAGTACTTTTGAGGAGTAGGCTAATATTCAAAATATTAAATAAACTGACGACTAGACAAATATAATTTTATCCAGTAAATAATCTTCAGTTTGCAAGGGTTAAGTAGAGTGATAAGAAAAGTATTTACTAGCTCAATAAACTGAATTAAGTATACAATTACCTTGTATGTTTAATGTCAAAGAAGTAATATATGGCCACCCCCACTCCCCCCTAGATTCCCCCCATTTAGAAGTGGATGTGGGTAACCTACCCTTCATAACTGTCTAGCATTATCTCAGTAGACCAGAAGAGCTTATGAGATGTCCAGTTGACCATTGTCTCTCTGTTGCCTGTCCATTAACACAAGTTTATTATAACTACAACTCCTAAACTGCTGGGAACATTTTCATGAAACTTTACCCACATTCATCCCAAAGATCTGTTTGGCTGCAGCAGCAAATCTTGTTATCCCTACTCTCTGAATGAATACTTGAATGAATGATCATGTTAACATCAGGTTTTCACTATATAAAAAAAAAAACTTCTTGTGATGTCTAGTTGGTCCTAAATGAAAATGGTACTAGTCTGTCATCCCATATGGTCACCATAGCTTCCATTTTGACAATCTGACTATTGCTACATCTGAATTCAAAGTTATACCAACTTAAGTTTTCTTAACAATACGAGTTTTCCTTTTTAACAAACTTTGTGGATAGCTTGCACATGAGGTTAGGAAGAAGCTTATCATTTTTGGGGTTAAATCATTAAAGTTATGGTAACTGAAAGAGCAAAAATAGTTTCTGCACAGTAACTCAAGATCACTGACATCTACAGATACAAAACTTTGTGGATAGCTTGCACTTATGGTTAGGAAGAAGCATATCAGTTTCAGGGTCAAATGGTTAAAGGTACTATAGCTTGTACTTCGGATAAGGAAGAAGCTGATTTTGTGGTAAAAGGTCAAAGTTACTGACTTGAAAAGGAAAATGGCTTAAATTCACACACACTAATTCTACATAATGACCTGGACAAAGATTTGTTCATGGCTTTTAATCAAGGTGAGGAAAAATCCTGTACATTTTGGGATCAAAAAGGTCTGAAGTGAAGGACATAATAACTTGAAGACAGAAAATGTTTTCTGCACAGGTTTTAGCTGCGAACATTGTGGGAATATAATGTGCAATTCAGTGTTCAATAATGCACTGGTAGGGTATTTGTTATCTTTAGCACATTTCTAGTTTAATATCACAATAATAAAGGTCACATTAGTCTATGTACAGTATGTGTGACTTCAGTTTTCAGATGGCAGAATGTTCTAGTTAAGTTTCATTCATACTATTTTCATCATTCTTGCATTAATTATTTTGGCCATGAACAGCCACACCAGTAGCCTTGTGGTTAGAGCATCCACCTCAGATAAGAGAAATCACAGGTTTCAATCCCAGGCGGGTTATACAAAACACTTACAATTAAAAAATTGGTACTAACAGCTGTTTTGCTAGGCATCCAGAAAAAATTAAGAGGTTAGTGTTAGGACTGGTCTGCCTGGTGTCAGGATAATGTGAATGGGTTTTACATGATGCTAAATGACTAGGACATGATGCCTAAATTGTAGACATCACTATTAACTGCCACACTGCAGACATAGCGATATGAATGAAAAAGTGTTAAAGCTTCATTTAAAATCCAGATCACACACACTTTGCCATATACAAACTTTTTTTTTTAATATTTTTTTTTAGCTAGCTTGTATATCCTTCATATTTTCCTATTTATTTAGGAAGGAGTAAAAGAACTAACACCAGAAGAAAAACTAGCAGAGAAATTGAAGATTCAGAAAATTCAAGAGGAATCAGATTTAAAACTAGCCAAAGATGCCTTTGGTATGGTTATGTTGTTTTTGTGAAAGTTAAGCTAACTATCTGCATTAGATAGATATTTTCTCCCACTAGAAATTCACTTTAAGAATGTATGTGTTGTTTTGCAAGTCTTAAAGAAATGCTTAATGTTGCTTTTTTTTACAGGCAAGACATTTTTCATGTTGAAGCTATGTTTTGAAAGTTCATAGCTGGATTGTACAAGTACAGCAGAGCTATATTTTAAGTATTAATGGCACTGTCAGCAGTTAGATTCATACTGTAATAGTTTTGTTTTATTACCTCTTCTACAAGTTGTATGCATTAGTTCTTCATTGAAAAATTGGGCAATTGTGACCTACATCTATGAGCTTATGAGTCAGTCAGTTGTGTCTTCCAATAGTCCATCTATTAAGCACAAGTTTTTAATTGCTGCTTCTCCTTAACAACATGCAGGATTAGTATGAAGCTTTACAGATATGTTCCTCCCAGAGTCTAGTTGGTCAGAGATGAAAATGGAGTCCATTTTGAACATCATGTCATTGCTTCATCAGAAAAGATGATCATATCAGTCTGAAGTTTTGACATGATGTTAAATTGGACCTGGATGAAAGTAGTTCTCATCTGGCATACAGTGTAGTTATTACTACTCCTTCATAACATAAAGTTGTGACACTAGTTTTTGTTGTTGTTCAAAACAAAAATGGGGCTAATCTGATATCCAGTATGGCCACTATGGTCAACACCTTGAGAATCATGTTTTGGACAGATGGTCATTATTGACAGGTTTATTTGAATTTGAACTTTTCAGATAATTAAGTTCTTACTCAGATTGAGCTGGCTTTATTGTGACTTTTGTTTTTGTTTTTTTGAGATAGTAATGGTCTTTTCATATTTGACACAAACTGGTTAATAACTTCATTGTCTCCAGCTAAATATGTTACATGAAAGACGCAGACATCATAATAAGAGCGGAGTGTTGGTCATCGTAATTTTTTTAAGTTGCATAACATAGACAACTCCAGATTTTTTGGCATTGGCTAACTTTTTAATTGTTCTTCAAAATTTAAAGTGATAGATTTGAAAATAATTTTTAATTCTAATAAAACGTATAGTTTTGCCTTTTCTCTTTGTTGTCATGTTTATGAGTGTAATTATAGCTATGAAGTTTTAGGTCATTTGTGCTTCCTTATAGTGAATACTGGAGTTTTCGTACTGGGGGAGAGGCAAGTCAAATTTTAAGCAAATATTTGTGCCAACTTAATTTGTATTAATAGTTTGTCATCAGTTTATTAATTTGAATTGACTTACAATCTAATATCCATTTACATTTAAGTTCATTATATGAATATTTGTGTCAGAGAAAGGAGGTTAAACAATTTTGGTTTCATTGAAAGCTGTTTCCTTACCCCATATTAATGTTTACCTAGATGTTAGATTTCCTTGTGCTATAACGTAATGCTGCAGTGTTTATGTTCACATATTAGGGGCATACATTGTTGAATGCAGGTTAACCCTAGTGTCAAGATAAATACCTGCTTGCAGGCGAACTTGGTTGTCGCTTTGATAGTTTTTAAATGTGAAAACTATTATTTCCTCACAGCAAATTAAATGTTCTTACTTTAATGATAGTATGAAGTTATTAATTGAGATCAAGAAATATTATTTCTTCAGGTGCAGTAAAATGTTTTTTGAACACAACATACAAAAATAAAGTTAATTGCAAAATTTACATTGGTTTACAATTTTTATGTTGTGCAAGACCCTGTTCTTATTAATGCGAAGGTTATGAATTTAATGAAAATCGGATATTTTATAACTTTGATTTGTCATTTAGTTTTTTTTCTTTCTTATGACAGGTGTTGTTGATGCCAAAAGTATAGATGGGATGTTTCCAGACACAGAAGAAGAATTTTCGGCATTCAGAGATGCTTTAAAATCTAAAATTACACAATTTGATGTATGTTCTTAATACTCATTGTAATGATTATAGCACAGCATGTCAAGAATATTCAAACAAGCCTTTGATTAGATGAAAGCAAGTGATTTTTAATGCTATTCATTTTTGTTCCCCACTATGACAGTGGTTGGCATAGTGTTATTTTTGCAGATCCATCTGTCACACCATGTTTTAAGTTTTCCATTGAGGTTAATTTTCTGCAGTCACAATATGGAACCATTGTTCCATGAGCATGTCTATACTTTCTCTGATGATTTTAGCAATGATGAGGTAGATAATTCTTATTAAGAAAAATGAAATGGGAAGAAATGTGCTAAAGTAGGCTCAAAAAAATAAAGAATGGTTGTTGCAGCTGATGCAAATTAGGACCTTGATGCTTTAAATATGTCCAAAAAGTTGTTTTGTGTGTGTCTTCCCATCTTATCTTCTTAAAATGAAGCAATTTGTATTCATGATCAAGAAGTGGGGTATGACTAAGAATTTTTGGGCCAAATGCAATGGAATGTTTCTTAGTCATGACTGCCTTCAAAAGCAATGGATTTTAAGACCAAATAGTGAGATTTATCTCTCACATGCATTTCAAAGATCACATACATCATACAGATGTTGTGGTTTTAGTATAAGTGGGAGGAGGAAAATGCACATCATTTTTATGTCTTGCTTCTATTTGTTTAATTCATGTTTGTTTTCTGATGACAAATCTCCATTGAAATTAAAAATATATTTATTCTATTCTTAGTCATATTATAAGCTCTCAGTCTGCTTCTTTTAGTGCTCTTAAAAATGTATTGCATTCTAGGGCTGTCAACAGTTACAAGTTAATCGGCATAGAGAATTAATGACGAGTACCCTTTCACAAAAATAATTTGTCGACAACACTATCAAAATATCGTCAGTAGTACGCTGGTCTGAGTTGTAGCTTTAGTCTATATTTAGGAGTAGGACCACCCATTATGCATCAGCGGCCCACTACTAAATGGAGGGGCCCTGAGTGGCAGAGTGGTCAAAAGCACTTTCCGTTACGGATCACTGCCATCTCACCTGTCTGTATGCGTTCAAGTCTAAGATTCAGCTAATGTAGTTATGTTAGAAAGCTTGCCAGTAGCTTCTTGTGGGTCGGTGGTTCTTTCCTGGGGTTTTCCTGGGTTCTTCCTTCACCAATAATACTGGCCGGCATGTATAGCCTAGCATGTGCTGAAAAATGGTGTTAAACCCTACAACAACAACAACAACTACTACTACTACTACTAAATGGCGAACAGCTTTACAGTTCAAAACATGTAGACTACGTGTTAACATTTCACATCAGCGATTGCATGGTCACGTGGTATCACTGGTACATACCAGTGACACCACGCAGTCGCTGTAGCCCTGTTTGTGTGGGTAATTCAGATCTGAGGTCAAAAGCCGATGAATACACAGGTTACACAGGTGTTCTGTTCTAACAGGGATTTATACTTTAAAAAAAAGTGAGTGTTCTAAGGGACTTAACACTGGGGATCATTAGAAGAGGGATTATACGTTTACCGTCTGGGTGCAACTGCTAGTCTAAATAAATTTATTAATTAATAGCGTGAGGTCTGATCATTCACAGCTACCACGGTGTGGACGCTTCAGACTGAGTAGTGCATTACACGGTTGGTCTGTTTCTCTGTTGCCAGTCAAAATATTTTTAAAAAAAGGCGGAGAACAATTTGTTGGTCTTGGGTTGTAGATGTCTTTCATGTTCTAAAGAGTACCCGATTACCGTTAAACGGCACAACAGGTACCTGGGTGAAGTTTTCTTGCTGTTTTTAACAGCCCTGTTGGATCCCTCGTTCTGTGTTTCGTTATCTTGAAATTCGTGCACTACTATTGGTTCTTCAGCCCTTCGTAATTGGTAAGAAATCTAAAATGTTTTAGTGATTATCATGAGGAAAAAGAGCTTCAGCTTGACTGGATCTAATACTAGTACATTTATGGTATTAAATCAGTGTTAATGGTTTGATATTATGGGTTTTTCCCTTGTTTTAAGGCAGAACATATTATGTCAGCCTTTTTTTAAAAAAATCTTCTACACAATAACTTTAGTTCTTTAGCATCTATTATTATCAAATTTTGTAGATATGCATTTGGAGTCCTGGGAAAAATCTATGAATTTCAAGCTTAAAATTGAAAAGGTCATGGTATCAGACTGAAAGAAGGAAAATGGTTTCTGAACAATATAAATCCTACATCATAGACTTGGACTAAAGTTAGTTGCTTGCAGTAAGGAAAAAGCCTTTTATTTATGGTGTCAAAGGTCAAGGTCATTGCGACTGAAAGGGAAAAGATTTCAGCACAATAATATTAATAGTAGATCATATACTTCGACTAAACAATTCCTCACTCTGTGGGTAAGCTAGAAGATGTTGATTTGGGTGGCCAAAAGGTCATTGGCTCAAAATGCAAGAAGGTTCCTACAAGCTCAGTTCTTGACCATCAACATTTACCAAAGTTTGTGGCTGGCTTAGACATTGGGTAAGAAAGAAGTCTGTTGATGTTGGGGTCAAAAGGTTAAAGGTCCTATGTCACTGTTATTGAAGAAAGAAGTATGGATTTTGCATAATAAATTTGGTTCTAGACCATGTACATTGACCTTTTGCAATATCAGCACAAAATCTCACGAATACAAATATATTTAAGATATTCGATTTGGCTAAAGTGGTGCAGATTAAATTAAAAATAGTCTAGGATGTTTACCTTATCAGGTACAGATGCATGAACAAATCGTGAAATTAACTATAACAATTCCTTTATGGAGATTAACAAAATCAAGAGGTCTTTTCAAATTGAATCAATTGCTGTGCTAGGTCTGTCTGTTTTTCCCAATTTTTCTAATCCCCTACATGGTGAAACTTGGGATCATCTGGAAATAATGTGTACTCCGATTATCCACAGTTTATCCACAATATTTCTTTGTGAAGGATAAGCTCAGCATGCTACCAGATTGTAATTGCCCTGATGAAAATATGTAACAGAATCAAAATTCATGTAATGTTTTTAGATATCTTACCAGATTGTAACTGCCCTGATGAAAATATGAACTAAAATTCGTGTAAAATTTTGAGACCTCTTCCAATATCAAAATATGAAAAATTGTGACTAAAATAATTTGTGGTCTGCAATTTTTCTTAATCACATGCTTCCAGTTTCATGATAAGACCTTGATGCAATGCCATTTACATTTGTAACAGTTGAAAACGTTCATAAGATGTATTTATGAAAACTAGCATGTTCAAATCATGAAACCATTCTAAATGACGGGGGATTATGTCTAGTGAACAGGCTGGTAAAACCAACAAAAGCTGAATAAAAAAACAACCTTGAAGTGAAACTTCATTGATTAATTAAATTCCAAAATGGCAGAACCAGAGAAGAAATGAATTCATACACCCTCAAGAAAGCGCTTGAAAGCTGAAACTTTGCAAAGACTAATGACTCTATTTTTAGAGGGGCATACAATTGGAGACTGTGATGCTTCACCACTGTTAATGTATGTTTGGAGACAACAGAATGAGAATTGCAAAGTATAGAAGGTAATTTATCTGCTTTTTCATACAAATGAAATGTAAAAATAGACTAAATGATATTACATTTTATTAACATATTGGTCATTGTGAACTCAATTGGGGCACATCATAAGAAGGGTACTTATTGGCTTTTTTTCTCAGACTTGGCTGAAACACTGCTGTTGATTTTGGGGTCAAAAGGTCAATGGTCATGGTCACTGTAAGTCAAAGAAAAATGGGTTTTGGAGAATTATTTTTGTTCTAGAACTTTATCCTTGACCAAACTTGATGGAAGGTTTGCACTCTGGATAAAAATGAAACTATATATTTCATGGTCAGAGGTTACAGTTAATAAGAACTGGATGTTTCTGCATGTGATATTTAGTTCAAGATGGAAATGTCCAGGTCATTTATACACTTTGCTCAACAATATTGTGAGGTTATCATGCCCTACTCGTGTCAGATTATTAAACATAGGGCAGGACTGTTTCATTCACTATTATAATTCATAAATGATAATTAGCCAGGACATTTTGTATTTATTTGTTATGTTCATGTTAAACTGGAAAATCTTTTCAGAACAATCAGGTGTTGCCTATATCTCGTTCTTTTCTCTTCATTTTCAGAAGCATAAAAATTATTCAGCATTCATAGAGAAGTTCATTCAAGATTTATTAATGGATGGTAAGTATTACATAAACATTCTTGAGCATGCTTTTTTTTGTTGTATACATATGCCCTGTCTTTGTTCAAGAAATTGAGAAAGACATGTTAAATTGATGTAAAACTTTGTACAAGTGAATAGAAGTGTCAGTTTTAGATTCTCTAGCTGATTTGGGTCAATATTTGGAAAAGTTACATCTCTAACTGGATACCCGGCAACCATTCTGATTCAGTCAGAAGCAGTCCTTTTATCAAAATATTATTACTAGAATTGAAACCAGATATTAATAATGTATACCATTTAATGTACGTTTAAACAAAAATAAGGTAAATTCAGTAAAATTGTGTTTATTGTCATGGGTGCAACCTATTTACTGCTGATTTGTTTGCAAAAAGAGATTATAGATGTCACAAATTACCATGTATTTTGACTTGGATTGTGCTCTGATTGATTTTTCACTTTCGAAGGTTGGCATGTATGCTTATGTGAAGCTGCATTATATTTCTGTTCTGGAACATTAGAAGTTAAAATCACTATTATTAGTAACATTTATTGCTATTTTACAGGTTTAAGACCATTGAGTTATGCACTTGTGTTGTGTGAGGTATCTTGTTACCTTAGATAATTGTCTAAAAAAATAGGTGATTTTATTAACAAGACTATTTTTTTTAAAAATTATTTTTTAGATACAAGAAATGTGTTGCATTTAAAGCTCTGTTATCAACAGACCTGCCAATCCTCACAATTTTGGCACAAATTTTATGACTCATATTCACAAATCCACGACCACATGTAAAAAATCATGAATTTACAAATTTTCATTTGGCTTAAATCAGGAATAACATAACTTTATTTTGTGCTAAGTCAGAATAGCAGCAGTGGTCACTGATGCCAGCAACAGTCCCGTATTGCTAGTTGCGATGTTAGTAGAACTATATCCAATTATTACAGTTTGCCGTGTAGCAAAAATTTTAAAGTATATAATCTATATTTAGAACAGAAGTTTTATGAATGTTCATTGAAAATAATTGGGGCCCAACTGATTTTTTGAAAATTTGCACATGTTCATACTTGTAGCAACTGTAATTTTTGTTTAAACAAACACTAAATGAAGACAGCATTTTCAAGTGGGGGGATTTTTGAGATATTAAAAGGTTAGCATATATCGCAACTTGCTCGAGTTCACAGTTTGCCACGAATGCACCGACACTACTAATTGTTAATCATTTGTTTCATATACTATAATGATAGATTAATGAGGGGTCCCGAGTGGTCTAAAGCACTATCCGTCACGGATCACTGCTAACTCACCTCAGTCTGTGTGGGTTCAAAGTCTCAGATTCGGCCAATGTGGGTATGTGAGAAAGCTTGCCAGTAGCTTCTCGTAGGTCGGTGGGTTTTTCTGGGGTTTTCCTGGGTTCTTCCTCCATCATTAATACTGGCTGCCATGTATAGCCTATCATGTGCTAAAAAAAGGCGTTAAACCCCACAACAACATAGATTAATATCATGATATAATTAAGATTCACTATAGTTAAAATGTTTCATCTCCAAGGTATAAAATATGTTTTTCACAAAGAGTGATGTTTAGATTGGAGAACACTAAAAATTGGCCTTGCAGTCAAGTCTGAAACAGTGATAGAGATTATGCTTTTTGCACAGTAGTGTGCCACATATTTTAGAATTGGGGAATATACACAGGGGTTTGTATTGTTGTTTAAAATTTACCTGTCATACATGTACTATATAAGTAAACATATATGTTGGCATGTGGCAGAACAATGCAGAAAAGCACAATAGATATTGGGAAAATAAAGAGCATGCACAGCATATTTCAGTTGTGTTATGGAGTACATCAAGCCACCTACTCAAGTCTTGCATGCTCCCAATGCAGGTTGATGAGTTTTCTTATTGATTATAATCTGTGTTTCTCAATTGGAGATTATCACCAGTGACAGTGAAAGATTGTTTCCTATTGTTCAGAATAATAAGACAAAACTTTAGTGCCTCCCTAGGTGCTGAAAATTTGCAACAATTTTAGTCAAAAAAATTAAACAGCTGGCAAGAAACCTGAACTGCTTTGATAACCAATTTACCATAGCCCTATTGAGGAAGTCTGTCGCAGCATTGTATAATGACAAATAGCGTGAAGTTTGTGTATATCAGTAAATTTGCAGCAAATCTGTACATGTAATCAGTGTAAAGAGTGTTTTATGTTTATTTTGGGATTTTCATATGATGCAGTACTGATCATCAGAGTTGATGGAGATAGTGTCATGGTATAATTTTTCACTAATTGTGTTCAAAATTCACTGATTTTTATCCCACTTTTCACTAATTGTTATCCTGGAGTGTTGATAGCTTTGTAAAAAGTCGAAATCTGCTCAAGATGCCAAATCCAAAAATCTACAGCTTTGTTGGCATTTTGAGAAGCAGTAAATAATGCTTGAATTGTATTTGAGTTGATTTGCTTTTAAGAGTAAAATGTTTAAACTGTTTAAAGAACATAATTTTACAATTTAATCATTTGTCTGCCTGGAGATTCTGTATGGTAATATCAATTATGCAATACTATTTCAGGTAATTTAGAAGATTTAAGAAAGGTCACCACATCATTAACAACTCTCTTCCATGAAAGACAGCGACAACAGAAGGTAAACACAGCTTGGTTCTTCGTTATTAAATGATGAAATTTCTCACCCATATGACAAAAAAATATGTCAGATTTGTAGTGATTACTTTTCTTTGAGTGAAATATCTTTGGTTTCATACTTGATTATACCAGAAAGTGCATGTTTGCAATTTAAGAATGCAACTTGCGTTATGGAGTACAAATATTTTTTGTTGGAATACAGATAGTATAATTATTTGTAATAACGACAGATGTATGAGAAAAATTAGTTAAGCGTGTTTGCGTGAGAAGATGAAATCTCAAGTTCAGAATTACATTATTGTTTTCTTGACAGTGTATCACAGAAGACACATAATTTACTCCATGACAGGGATTTTCGAGTCATGGTGTCGGTCCCAAAAATAGGTTCTTGTAATTGTCCCGATTCTTAGCAACTGTTTGACCATTCCTTGTCTCCTTATACACTGTATACAGTTGAAAACCC